>CM059285.1:6163100-6172846 GCA_030347295.1 Setipinna tenuifilis
GATCTGCTGATGGACCTGACTGCTTTTTTAACCAATGTCCTTTGCAACAGCAGAGCTTCCCAGGTGTGTGTGTGTGTGTGTGTGTACTAAGAAAGTGTGCGTGAAGGAAAGCGAGAGACTGCGCGTGTGTGTGCGTGCCACTGGCCCCCCTCAGCAGCTTAACCCACCTCAGTGCTCCAGATTAGTCTATCGCCTTCCGCAGGACTGTGTGTGTGTGTCCGTGTCCAACCATGCTTGCATTACACAAGCCATGGTAATAAGTAAGCCAAGCAGATATCTCATTACATCACACTAATACTCTCTTTCATCAGGGTGTGTGTGAGGCAGAGAAGATGATATGTGTTCAATCTGACATGTCCTGATACCTATTATACTGTCTGTGTGTGCGCTTGTGTGCATATGTGTCTGTTCCACCATCTGTGTATGCGATTTATTTGTGTGTGTGTGTCTCTGACTGATATCTGGGCAATAAAGCCAGACTGTGTGTGTGCAGCTATTCTCTGGAAATGTTGGTGACCAAATGTGTGTGTGGGTAATGTGTGTTGGTGTGTGTATGCTCTCAAGCTGACAGTCGGTGGTGTGTGTGTGTGCATGTGTACACGTGCACATATGCTTGTGCAGCTGACAGGTGTTTATGTGTGTGTCGGTGTGATTTTGTATGGCTGTCAGGTGTACATGCTCGTCCAGCTTGTGTGTGTGTGTGTGTGTGTGTGTGTGTGTCTGTGTCAAAACAACTAAGTTGTAAGCAACTGGACTTCTTTTTGCAGCTTGTGGCTTGACACTTCTGTAGCTTGACACCCGCACTGCATGCCACAAAAAGAAGTCCAGTTGCTTACAGCTTAGCTCCTTTGACTAACATGGTCTGCATGCATGATTGAGAATCTTCAGACATCTCTCTCTGTCTCTGCATCTGTTGACCTGCTCTGTGTGTAAGTGTGTGTGTGTGTGTGTGTGTTGGGGGGTGGGGGTGGGGGGGATAAGTGTTGATCTTCTGTGTGTGTGTGTGTGTGTGTGTGTGTGTGTGTGTTAACCTGCTCTGTGTGTGTGTGCAGTGTATGCCATCCGTGAGGCTGCCACCAACAACCTGAAGAAGCTGGTGGAGAAGTTTGGGCCGGAGTGGGCCCAGAACACCATCGTGCCCAAAGTGCTGGGCATGGCCAACGACCCCAACTACCTGCATCGCATGACCACGCTCTTCTGCGTTAATGTGAGCACACACACACACACACACACACACACACACACACACACACACACACACACACACACACACACACACACACCCCTCAATGACCCAGACTACCCGCACCGCCTGATCACCCTCTTCACACACGCAGCTTCCTTTAGTGCTTAGAACACTAAATGCCCCCCCACCATACACACACACACACGTTTGTAAATGAGCCTGGTAGCTAATCAGCCCACTGTAAACACTAGCTTTAGTTCCATCCAACTCCACCACTAAGTGTACAGGTGCTGGTCATATAATTAGAATATCATGAAAAAGTTGATTTATTTCAGTAATTCCATTCAAAAAGTGAAACTTGTATAATTCATTCATTTAACACAGACTGACATTTTTTAAGTGTTTATTTCTTTTAATATTGATGATTTCAACTGACAACTCATGAAAACCCCAAATTGAATATGTCAGAAAAATAGAATATTGTGAGAAGGTTCAGTATTGAATACACCTGGTGCCACATTCTAATCAGTGAATTAGCAGCAGTTCTTTGTCTCTGACACTGTCTCTTGTTCAAGAGTGGCTTGACACAAGGAATGTGACAGCTGAAACCCATGTCACGTCTGTGCGTGGTGGTTCTTCAAGCACTGACTCCAGCTGCAGTCCGCTATTTGTGAATCTCCCACATTTTTGAATGGGTTTTGTTTCACAATCCTCTCCAGGGTGTGGTTATTACTATTCCTTGTACACTTTTTTTCTACCGCATATTTTCCTTCCCTTCGCCTCTTTATTAATGTGCTTGAATACAGAGCTCTGTGAACAGCCAGCCTCTTTAGCAATGACCTTTTGTGTCTTGCCCTTCTTGCGCAAGGTGGCAATGGTCGTCTTTTGGACAACAGTCATGTCAGCAGTCTTCCCCATGATTGTGTAGTCTACAGCACTAGACTCAGACCTCGTTTAAGGGCCTTTGCAGGTGTATTGAGTTAATTAGCTGATTAGAGTGTGGCACCAGGTGTCTTCAATACTGAATCTTCTCACAATATTCTAATTTTCTGAGATACTCATTTTGGGATTTTCATTAGGTGTCAGTTATAATCAGCAAAATTAAACAAATAAACATTTAAAATATATCAGTCTGTGTGTAGTGAATGAGTATGATATACAAGTCTTACTTTTTAAATCGAAGTTCAGATATAAATTAACTTTTTCATGATATTCTAATGACATGACCAGCACCTGTAAGCACACACACACAGACACACACACACACACACACACTTCAATTGTGACAATGGCAACCCCCTCCCCCCAGGCGCTGTCGGAGGTGTGTGGTCAGGACATCACCACTAAGCACATGCTGCCGTGGTGCTCAAGATGGCCAACGACCAGGTGGCCAACGTGCGCTTCAACGTGGCCAAGTGTCTGCAGAAGATCGGACCTGTGCTGGACAGCAAGTAAGTGCTCACACACAAGTCACACTCTGTTTCTCTTTCTTTCTTTCTCTGTCTCTCCCCCTCCCTCTCCTATAACTCCTATGAACTATAACTGCTTTGTGTGACTCATGATCAGTGTGTGTGTGTGTGTGTGTGACCTTTGTATGTCCTCCTGTGTGTGTGGGAGTGTGTGTGACCTATGACTGGTGTGTGTGTGTGTGTGTGTGTATATGTGTGTATATGTGTGGGAGAGACCTGTGTGTCCATGCTCCTATGTGTGTGTTATCCATGACTGCTGTGTATGTGTGACCTGTGACTGGGTGTGTGTGTGTCTGATCTATAACTGGCATGTGTGACCTGTGTGTCTTTGCTCCTCAGCTCTCTGCAGACGGAGGTGAAGCCGGAGCTGGAGAAACTGGCCACAGACACGGACGTGGACGTCAAGTACTTCGCCCAGGAGGCCATCAGCGGTGAGTGCCTCCCCCTAACACACACACACACACACACACACACACACACATCATGGTCGAAAGAGCAGTTTTACCTCAGTTCGCCCAGAAGGTCATCAGTGGTGAGTGCATCTGCTTGCACAGCAGTGTGGAGTTCATCTCTTTCCCCACACACACATACACATACACACACACACACACTGGTCGAAAGAGCAGTTTTACCTCAGTTCACCCAGGAGGTCATTAGTGGTGGAGCAGACATGCATATCCGAAGCAGCCTCCAATTGATGAGAGCAGTCAGGCTGCAGCCATCATGAGAAATGTGCTGAGCACAAGGAGGGCAGGCAGGGAGGAGCAGGTGGAAAGGGTAGGGCAGGTCGGTGTAATGAGCTGGAGTTGGCAGGATGGAGGGAGCTCTCGGAAGAGATGGTTTGTTGGAGCCATAGTTGACATGATGCCTCTTTTTATTTCTTTTGCGAGGATTTCTTTCCATTCTAGCAAGCTGTAGTGACCGAGACTCCAGTGCTGCTGGAAGAACCATTGATCAAAGGAGGACAGTGCTGTAGCCATCGACTGTTGACCCCACCCTCCAGTTAAACCTCGATGTTTGACAATTATTTAAAGTCTTTACATAATCCAAAGTTCATTTAAAATGTTCACAAAAATAGAAGTTGCATCGATGGCAAGTCCTGAATTTTTCAATAGGCTGTGACAGACTACCATGCACATTTGTGACCTGTGACGGTGGATTCATTGAGAGTGTCTTTTTTTTATTTATTTTTTTTTATTTGTTTTTATTTAAACAGTTGTTTAATGAAGGCAGGTTATACACAAACTTTTTTTCACCTTAGAAAAAAAACCTCATACCTTACTGAATACCTTATCAATAGTCACTTGCATAGAAATCATTAACATTAATAGCGTCTGGTCCGGCCAGAAAAAATCCAATTGGATTCACGTCGGTTCGGACAGAAATATACAAATACATCTCGGGCTCAGTCACTACTCTGATGGAGGCAGGTCGGGTTCGGACAGAAATAAGAGGCCTGAACCACACTTTACTGTTTATGCCTCCTCCTTGCAACAATAACCGCAGCCATTTGTTCCAACGCTGTGCCAGTTAAGACACTCCTTTTTAAATGTGCTAAATAAAGACTCCAAATTAGTGAACGCACTTGGTTTCAGCTTTGGTAAATCACATTGCGTGCGCTCTCTTAATCTATTTGTTACTATTCTACTCCTCCCAATATTTTGAGCTCTCTGGCAGAGACGCCCAAGCCTTCTCTGGCTTTTGATTAAAATGGCCACAAGAAGATGGGTTTTGGGGGGTAATGAGCTAGAGTTGTCAGGATGAAGGGTGTGTGATGGAGTGCCATCACTATAGTTGGAATGTGTTCTGTCCACCATTCCAATAAGCCTGACTCTTTGGTGTTGTGGTCAGAGTGCATGTTTGGTACCCTGGAGACCCGGGTTCGAGGTTGGGTGAGGTGACTGCTCTCGCCCTTCGTTACAGGCTGCTTCTCAGAAGAAAAGGGGTTTTCTTAAAAAAAAAAAAAAAACGTCTTGAAGAGAGAGAGGGACGACTCTGCTCCATAGCCACTGGTAGCCTGTTCCACCACTGAGAAATGATAAAGGAGACCAGTCTCGACTGGGGATGTGTGAAGAGAGGGAATGCTCTTGTGAAGGAAGGCTTTCATGAGTTCAGGCGGGTGGGTGCAGACAGCAAAGTCACTTCGTAGGGAATAGTCAGTGACTTGTGTTGGATTTAAGCAAGCATAAGTAGCTAGCATAGGTTAGTGGACAGAGGAGTTGTGCTCTTCTGGGTTTAATTACAGACCAAACTTGCCACCACGTCCTGGACCATTTGTAGTAAATTGTAATGTTACAGATGGTGTGTTTGTGTATCTAACACTGCTCTCTCTCCTATCCCTCCTTCCCTTTCTTCCCCCTTTCACTCTTTCTCCCTTTCTGTCTCCCTCTTTCTCTCCCTGCCTTTTTCTGTATCCCTCCTTTACCCTCTCCCTTGCTTTTTTATCTCCCATTCTATCTTCCATGTCTCCCTCCCTCCCTCTCTCTCTCTCTCTCTCTCTCTCTCTCTCTCTCTCTCTTTCCCCCCTTCTCTGTGTCTCCCCCTCCTATAGTGCTGGCTCTGGCCTGAATCCCTCTCGGCGTTCCCCAGTGATCAAGCAGGATGGAGCAGCACCCGTTCAAGTCTATTTATTGATCTAGTCGGACCTGTTCAAGTCTATTGATCTAGTCGAGCGCTTCTCTTTCTCTCTCCATGGTTAGGCTCTGTGTCTCCCGCTCCTCACCAGTGCTGCCCATGGCTTAAACCCGTGTGTGTGTGTGTGTGTGTGTGTGTGTGTGTGTGTGTGTGTGTGTGTGTGTGTGCGAGTGCCATGGCTGTCTCTTCAGCAGATGCTGAGTGTGTGTGTCTTCTGATCTCCACAGAAGCACCGATCCTGTTCCGCTTACAGCTCTCGCTTTCTTTTTCCTCCCACTCCACCCTTTCACTTTGTCCTTCCATCTCTCTCTCTATCCCTCCCTCTCTCCCCTTGTTCTTTGTCTTTCACTTTGCCTGGTCAGTGGATGTGTCGGTAAGGGACCATCTCTCAGATGATGTTGGCATAGACCCCACCCCCACCCCGCCACTACCTGGGGTGTTCAGTTGTACACTGGCTGTTTTTTTCTTCTTCTGCTTCAGATAGGATTTGGAGACATTTGGTGTTTTGGTTTCAGTTTTGATCTTTGTCTGTGCCAATGACATTAGGAAGATTTTTTTTTTATTATTTTTTTTTAATTTTGTTTAAAGTGATCAGTATTTGTCCTGGTGTTTTAACTTTCTGTGTGGTAGTCAACTATATGAATAAAGAAGTCACACATTGGGGTTGATGCACCAGAGGGGATGGGCAGGAGCTAGGGATTCTGGGAAGCCTTGGCTGTGGGGGTGATGTCACTTCCTGTTTTGGTATTCTTGTATGTGTCCCACAATGCCCAGAGTTTAGGGCACCAGGCATTCCCTCTGGTAGCAACGTGTCTGGAATCATGGGGATTGTATTGTTTTTACTGTTATTAATGACTATAGCCAACACTGTTTATGAAAAACTGAATAAAAAAATCACAAAAAGAGGTTTGTGTGTGTTGTGGTTTATGTTCATCAACTACACTATAAGTTGGACGTTCAGAACTAGGCTAACAGTGCTAGGTTTTTCGGTAATCAAAATATGGTCGCCCTACTACAAACCAAAGCCAAAAGGTCTTAAGACTTTTTAATACTGACATTCAGGTAACTTGGGCCCATCAGTAGTTGATGTTATTAGAATCCCCCAGGTGTACCAGCACTGTCACTGTGCATCACACATCTAATCTGTCTGGACAGAAAATCAGTCTGACTACCATTTCTCTTCTGTGATCACAGCCATCTGTTCATCCTCTAGATGGAAACCTCACGAGTACATTACGATCCCCCATATGTAGAACAGGACTGCGATAACATAACATGTGTGACGACATTACACTCTTATCTGAACGTCTGCCAACACGTATACGCTTGCACGTATAAGTCTGCACATATGTAGTCCAGACATGCTAGGGTTTAAAGAAACGATTTATTGATATTAAAATTTGCAGATCGATACTTTAATAATAGGTTTCTTCCGTATAGGCTCATTATTTATATACATAAACATTGGTGAGCAAAGGGTTATTCTCCACTCAGGCATTTCATAAACAAGCAGAACTGGCATTGATACTAAGAAATAAAAAATAATTAAATATTTTTTTTATGGTATGGTATCATGGCTCAATTGTTTCAGTTGTATCGATTCAGAAAATCTGTATCAATCCCCAGCCCTAATAGATACCCAGCAGTAATGTACCTATATATTAGTTTCACACAGACTGACATATTTCAAGTGTTTATTTCTTTTAATATTGAGTATTATAACTGACAACTAATGAAAACCCCAAATTGAGTATCTGAGAAAATTAGAATATTGTGGAAAGGTTCAATATTGAAGACACCTGGTGCCACACTCTAATCAGCTAATTAAATCACAACACCTGCAAAGGCCTTCAATAGTCTTTCACTCTAGTTCTGTAGGCTACACAATCATGGGGAAGACTGCTAACTTGACAGTTGTCCAAAAGACACCTTGCACAAGGAGGGCAAGACAGAAAAGGTCATTGCTAAAGAGGCTGGCTGTTCACACAGCTCTGTGTCCAAGCACATTAATAGAGAGGTGAAGGGAAGGAAAAAATGTGGTCGAAAAAAAGTGTACAAGCAATAGGGATACCGCACCCAGGAGAGGATTGTGAAACAAAACCCATTAAAAATGTGGTGGAGATTTACAAATAGTGGACTGCAGCTGGAGTCAGTGCTTCAAGAACCACCATGCACAGACATATGCAAGACATGGGTTTGAGCTGTCACATTCCATGTGTCAAGCCACTCTTGAACAAGAGACAGTGTCAGAAGTGTCTCGCCTGGGCTAAAGACAAAAAGGACTGAACTGCTGCTAATAAGCTGATTAGAGTGTGGCACCAGGTGTGTTCAATACAGAACCTTCTCAATATTGTAATTTTCTGAGATACTCAATTTGGGGTTTCCATTAGTTGTCAGTTAAAATCATCAATATTAAAAGAAATAAACACTTGAAATATGTCAGTTTGTGTGAAATTATTGTATACACTACCGGTCATTTATTGCAATTCAAGTAGTAAAAGTTCAATAAATACCCTGAAATGGTACAAAGGTAAGTATTGAACAGCCAGAGGTTAAAAAAGATTTGGTTACCCAAAACTAAAAAATTGTGTACATTTCAGAATTATATGAAAAGGCTACACAAGGGAATATAAACTGGGTTACTTGATCAGCAGCAATGAAGGTTAAACCAGCCTTGACAGCTGGTGCTACTACTTCCTATAGGTGTTCCTACTTTTCTTGATTACTTACAACACCCAATATTGGTATAAAATCAGTGTTAAAACACACACTATGGTACCAGACCCTTAGGAGTATCAGGTAAACAGTATTGTACTGCAGAACGTGTTATAAAGCTAGAAAATGGCAAGTAAAAGGCACTTAACATTGGGAGAGAGACAGACCATCACAACACTTAAAAGTGTTGGTCTTTCCTACAGGGAAATTGCAAAGAAAGTGTCAGTGGGCACAGTTTTCTTCACAATCAAAAGGGGCTTAAAAACTGGGGGAAACTCTGACAGGAAGTGGTCTGGCAGACCCAAAGCCACAAATGAATCAGAGAACAACAAGCACACCTTAATAGTGGTCATAGTAAGCAAGTCTCAGTGTCAACTGTGAGAGAAGATTTTGAGCTGCAGGTTTGACAGGATGAGGAGCAGCAAGAAAGCCACTGAGGCTCTCCTGGGTCATAAAACACAGCCATTGGACTACTGAAGCCTGGAAGAAGCTATTATGGACTTATGAGTCAAAATTTCGAATCTTTGGTTCATCACGCAGGACCTCTGTATGCCATCAAGTAGGCGAGAGGATGGTTCCACAGTGTATAACATCAACTGTCAAACATGGAGGAGGAAGTGTGATGGTCTGGGGCTGTTTTGCTGGATCCAGACTCTGTGACTTGTACAGAGTGAGCAGCATCCTGAACCAACATGGCTACCACAGCATTCTGCAGTGCCATGCAATACCCTCTGGCATGCACCTAGTTGGTCAGAGGTTCATCGTACAGCAATATAATGACTCAAAACACTAGTCCAAACTATGCCAAAACTACATCAGGAAAAAAGAACAACATGGTAAGCTGGAAAACATGGAGTGACCAGCACAATCTCCAGACTTAAACCCCATTGACCTGTTTAGGGATGAACTGGACAGAAGAGTGAAAGCCAGGCAACCTAAAAGTGCCACACATTTATGGGAACTTCTGCAGCAGACTTGGGAAGAACTTTCTGAAGGATATTTTGATTTCTCTTGTAGAAAGAATGCCACGAGTATGCTCAGCTGTTATATTTGCCAAAGGTAGCTACTTTTATAAGTCAAAAGTTTAGAATACATTTTGGTTTCTAAATTGATTCCATGACTTCTTTTTGGCTGGTAGTGTACATTATACATGTTTTCATTTTTGAATGGAATTAGTGAAAGAAATCAACTTTTTCATGATATTCTAATTATACCAGCACCTGTACACTTAGTGGTGCAACTGGGTGGAACTAAAACTAGTGTTTAGCTGAGTGATCCAAAGTTATGTTATGAGAGGAGAGGCACAGAATCCATGTTGCTTGAGGTCAAATGTAAAGTTTTCACAGTCAGTAATTTAGGGTGTCACCTGCTGGTGTTGGTCCACTGTGTTTTCTAAGGTTCAAGTCAACACAGCACTCTACCAGAAAGTTTTAGAGCACTTCATGCTTCCTGCTGCTGACCAACTTGGAGATGCAGATTTCATTTTCCTACAGGGCTTGGCACCTGCACACAGTGTCAAAGCTACCACTATCTGGTTTAAGGACCATGGTCTGTGTGTAATACATGAATATAATATACAAGCCTCACCTTTTGAATGGAATTACTGATATAAATAAACTTTTTCATGATATTCTAATTATATGAACAGCACCTGTATGTCATGGTGTTTGAAATATTTTCTTAAATTTATCTCGCTTCTCTCCCCTCCCACCGCTTTGCAGTACCAGCCTCAAGCAGAGAGG
>CM059285.1:6172946-6190446 GCA_030347295.1 Setipinna tenuifilis
TGTGCAGCTGACAGGTGTTTATGTGTGTGTCGGTGTGATTTTGTCTGGCTGTCAGGTGTACATGCTCGTCCAGCTGACGTGTGTGTGTGTGTGTGTGTGTGTGTGTGTGAAAACAACTAAGTTGTAAGCAACTGGACTTCTTTTTGTAGCTTGTAGCTTGACACCACCACTTCTGTAGCTTGACACCAGCACTGCATGCCACAAAAAAAAGCCCAGTTGCTTACAACTTAGCTCCTTTGACTAACATGGTCTGCATGATTGGGAATGAGTGTTGTTGATCTGTGGGTGTGTTGACCTGTTGTGTATGTGTGTGTGTGTGTGTTAACCTGCTCTGTGTGTGTGTGCAGTGTATGCCATCCGTGAGGCTGCCACCAACAACCTGAAGAAGCTGGTGGAGAAGTTTGGGCCGGAGTGGGCCCAGAACACCATCGTGCCCAAAGTGCTGGGCATGGCCAACGACCCCAACTACCTGCACCGCATGACCACGCTCTTCTGTGTTAATGTGAGCGCACGCACACACACACACACACACACACACACACACACACTTCCAAGACCCCAACTACCTGCACTGCATGACCACACTCTTCTGTGAGCGCACACAAAAACACACACACACACACACACACACACACACACACACAGACACACACACACCCCCAATGACCAAACTATCCGCACCGCCTGATCACCCTCTTCTGTGTTAATGCAAACACACACATACACACACACACCACCAACAACTACCTGTGCCGCATGACCACATTGCCCCCCCCCCCCACACACACACACACACACACACAAATGAGCCTGGTAGCTAATCAGCCCACCATTCAAAAAGTGAAACTTGTCTAATGCATACATTCATTTAACACACACTGACATATTTTAAGTGTTTATTTCTTCTAAATTGAGTATCTCAGGAAATTACAATATTGTGAGAAGGTTCAGTATTGACTACACCTGGTGCCACACTCTAATCAGCTAATTAGCAGCAGTTCACTCCTTTTTGTCCTTAGCCCAGGCCAGACGCTTCTGATGCTGTCTCTTGTTCAAGAGTGGCTTAACACAAGGAATGTGACAGCTGAAACCCATGTCACGTCTGTGCATGGGGTTTTTCCAAGCACTGACTCCAGCTGCAGTCCACTATTTGTGAATCTCCCACATTTTTGAATGGTTTTTGTTTCACAATCCTCTCCAGGGTGCGGTTATTACTATTCCTTGTACACTTTTTTTCTACCGCATATTTTCCTTCCCTTCGCCTCTTTATTAATGTGCTTGGATACAGAGCTCTGTGAACAGCCAGCCTCTTTAGCAATGACCTTTTGTGTCTTGCCCTTCTTGCGCAAGGTGGCAATGGTCGTCTTTTGGACAACAGTCAGGTCAGCAGTCTTCCCCATGATTGTGTAGCCTACAGAACTAGACTGAGACCCTGTTTAAGGGCCTTTGCAGGTGTATTGAGTTAATTAGCTGATTAGAGTGTGGCACTAGGTGTCTTCAATACTGAACCTTCTCACAATATTCAAATTTTCTTAGATACTCATTTTGGGATTTTCATTAGGTGTCAGTTATAATCAGCAAAATTAAACAAATAAACATTTGAAATATATCATTCTGAATGAATATAATATACAAGTGTCACTTTTTAAATCGAAGTACAGATATAAATTAACTTTTTTCATGATATTCTAATTATATGACCAGCACCTGTAAGTACACACACACACACACACACACACACACACACACACACACACACACACACTTAAATTGTGACAATGGCCCCCTCCTCCCCCCAGGCGCTGTCGGAGGTGTGTGGTCAGGACATCACCACTAAGCACATGCTGCCCGTGGTGCTCAAGATGGCCAACGACCAGGTGGCCAACGTGCGCTTCAATGTGGCCAAGTGTCTGCAGAAGATCGGACCTGTGCTGGACAGCAAGTAAGTGCTCACACACACACAAGTCACACTTTCTCTTTCTCTCTCTCTCTCTCCCTCCCTCTCCCCCTCCCTCTCTTATAACTCCTATGACGTATAACTGCTTTGTGTGACTCATGATCAGTGTGTGTGTGTGAGCCATGGGTGGTGTGTGTGTGTGTGTGTGACCTTTGTATGTCCTCCTGTGTGTGTGTGTGTGTGGGAGTGTGTGTGACCTATGACTGGTGTGTGTGTGTGTATGTGTGTATATGTGTGTGAGCGACCTGTGTGTCCATGCTCCTATGTGTGTGTGACCTAAGACTGGTGTGTGTGTGTGTGTGTGTGTGTGTGTGTGTGTGTGTGTGTGTGTGTGTGTGTGTGTGTATGTGTGTATATGTGTATATGTGTGTGAGAGACCTGTGTGTCCATGCTCCTATGTGTGTGTTACCCATGACTGGTGTGTGTGTGTGTCTGATCTGTGACTGGTGTGTGTGTGTGTCTGATCTGTGACTGGTGTGTGTGACCTGTGTGTCTATGCTCCTCAGCTCTCTGCAGACGGAGGTGAAGCCGGAGCTGGAGAAACTGGCTACAGACACGGACGTGGACGTCAAGTACTTCGCCCAGGAGGCCATCAGCGGTGAGTGCCCCCCCTAACACACACACACACACACACACACACACACACACCATGGTCGAAAGAGCAGTTTTACCTCAGTTCGCCCAGAAGGTCATCAGTGGTGAGTGCATCTGCTTGCACAGCAGTGTGGAGTTCATCTCTTTCCCTTACACACACACACACACACATCATGGTCCAAAGAGCAATTTTACCTCAGTTCACCCAGGAGGTCTTTGGTGGTGGAGCAGACATGCATATCTAAAGCAGCCTCCAGTTGAGGAGAGCAGTCAGGCTGCAGCCATCATGAGAAATGTGCTGAGCACAAGGAGGCCAGGCAGGGAGGAGCAGGTGGAAAGGGTAGGGCAGGTCGGTGTAATGAGCTGGAGTTGGCAGGATGGAGGGAGCTCTCGGAAGAGATGGTGTGTTGGAGCCATAGTTGACATGATGGCTCTCTTTCGTTTCTTTTGCGAGGATTTGTTTCCATTCTAGCAAGCTGTAGTGACCGAGACTCCAGTGCTGCTGGAAGAACCATTGATCAAAGGAGGACAGTGCTGTAGCCATCGGCTGTTTCCTCCACCCTCCACCCTCCAGTTAAACCTCGATGTTTGACAATTATTTAAACTCTTTACATAATCCAAAGTTCATTTAAAATGTTCACAAAAATAGAAGTTGCATCGATGGCAAGTCCTGAATTTTTCAATAGGCTGTGACAGGCTACCATGCACATTTGTGACCTGTGACAGTGGATTCATTGAGGGTGTCTTTTTTTTTTTTTTTAACAGTTGTTTAATGAAGGCAGGTTATACGCAAACTTTTTTTCACCTTAGAAAAAAAACTCATACCTTAATAACTTACAATCAATACAGTCACTTGCATAGAAATCATTAACATTAATAGCGCCTGGTCCGCCCAGAAAAATTCCAATTGGATTCGTGTCGGTTCGGACAGAAATATACAAATACATCTCATGTTCAGTCACTAATCTGATGGAGGCAGGTCGGGTTCGGACAGAAATAAGAGGCCCGAACCACACTTTTCTGTTTATGCCTCCTCCTTGCTACAATAACCGCAGCCATTTGTTCCAACGCTGTGCCAGTTTTTAAATGTGCTAAATAAAGACGCCAAATTAGTGAACGCAATTGGTTTCAGCTTTGGTAAATCACATTGCGTGCGCTCTCTTAATCTATTTGTTACTATTCTACTCCTCCCAATATTTTGAGCGCTCTGGCAGAGACGCCCAAGCCTTCTCTGGCTTTTGATTAAAATGGCCACAAGAAGATGGGTTTTGGGGGGTAATGAGCTAGAGTTGTCAGGATGAAGGGTGTGTGATGGAGTGCCATCACTATAGTTGAGAATGTGTTCTGTCCACCATTCCAATAAGCCTAACTCTTTGGTGTTGTGGTCAGAGTGCATGTTTGGTACCCTGGAGACCCGGGTTTGAGGTCGGGTGAGGTGACTGCTCTTGCCCTCCGTTACAGGCTGCTTCTCAGAAGAAAAGGGGTTTTCTTAAAAAAAAAAAAAAAAAACGTCTTGAAGAGAGAGAGGGACGACTCTGCTCTCATAGCCACTGGTAGCCTGTTCCACCACTGAGAAATGATAAAGGAGACCAGTCTCGACTGGGATGTGTGAAGAGAGGGGAATGCTCTTGTGAAGGAAGGCTTTCATGAGTTCAGGCGGGTGGGTGCAGACAGCAAACTCACTTGGTAGGGAATAGTCAGTAACTTGTGTTGGATTCAAGCAAGCATAAGTAGCTAGCATAGGTTAGTGGACAGAAGAGTTGTGCTCTTCTGGGTTTAATTACAGACCAAACTTGCACCACGTCCTGGACCATTTGTAGTAAATTGTAATGTTATAGATGTGTGTTTGTGTATCTAACACTGCTCGCTCTCCCTATCCCTCCCTCCCTTCCTTCCCCCCTCTCACTCTTTCTCCCTTTCTGTCTCCCTCTTTCTCTCCCTACCTTTTTTCTGTATCCCTCCTTTCCCCTCTCCCTTGCTTTTTATCTCCCATTCTATCTTCCATGTCTCCCTCACTCCCTCCCCCCCCCCCCCCCCTTTCTCTGTGTCTCCCCCTCCTACAGTGCTGGCTCTGGCCTGAATCCCTCTCGGCGTTCCCCAGTGATCAAGCAGGATGGAGCAGCACCCGTTCAAGTCTATTTATTGATCTAGTCGGACCTGTTCAAGTCTATTGATCTAGTCGAGCGCTTCTCTCTCTCTCTCCATGGTTAGGCTCTGTGTCTCCCGCTCCTCACCAGTGCTGCCCATGGCTTAAACCTGTTTGTGTGTGTGTGTGTGTGTGTGTGTGTGTGTGTGTGTGTGTGTGTGTGTGTGTGTGTGTGAGTGAGTGAGTGCCATGGCTGTCTCTTCAGCAGATGCTGAGTGTGTGTGTCTTCTGATCTCCACAGAAGCACCGATCCTGTTCCGCTTACAGCTCTCGCTTTCTTTTTCCTCCCACTCCACCCTTTCACTTTGTCCTTCCATCTCTCTCTCTATCCCTCCCTCTCTCCCCTTGTTCTTTGTCTTTCACTTTGCCTGGTCAGTGGATGTGTCGGTAAGGGACCATCTCTCAGATGATGTTGGCATAGACCCCACCCCCACCCACTCCCCGCCACTACCTGGGGTGTTCAGTTGTACACTGGCTGTTTTTTTTCTTCTTCTGCTTCAGATAGGATTTGGAGACATTTGGTGTTTTGGTTTCAGTTTTGATCTTTGTCTGTGCCAATGACATTAGGAAGAATTTTTTTTTATTATTTTTTTTTAATTTTGTTTAAAGTGATCAGTATTTGTCCTGGTGTTTTAACTTTCTGTGTGGTAGTCAACTATATGAATAAAGAAGTCACACATTGGGGTTGATGCACCAGAGGGGATGGGCAGGAGCTAGGGATTCTGGGAAGCCTTGGCTGTGGGGGTGATGTCACTTCCTGTTTTGGTATTCTTGTATGTGTCCCACAATGCCCAGAGTTTAGGGCACCAGGCATTCCCTCTGGTAGCAACGTGTCTGGAATCATGGGGATTGTATTGTTTTTACTGTTATTAATGACTACAGCCAACACTGTTTATGAAAAACTGAATTAAAAAAAAATCACAAAAAGAGGTTTGTGTGTTGTGGTTTATGTTCATCAACTACACTATAAGTTGGGCGTTCAGGACTAGGCTAACAGTGCTAGGTTTTTCGGTAATCAAAATATGGTTGCCCTGCTACAAACCAAAGCCAAAAGGTCTTAAGACTTTTTAATACTGACATTCAGGTAACTTGGGCCCATCAGTAGTTGATGTTATTAGAATCCCCCCAGGTGTACCAGCACTGTCACTGTGCATTACACATCTAATCTGTCTGGACAGAAAATCAGTCTGACTACCATTTCTCTTCTGTGATCACAGCCATCTGTTCATCCTCTAGATAGAAACCTCACGAGTACATTATGATCCCCCATATGTAGAACAGGACTGCGATAACATGTGTGACGACATTACACTCTTATCTGAACGTCTGCCAACACGTATACGCCTGCACGTATAAGTCTGCACATACATGGTCCAGACATGTATAGAGACTAGGGCTGGGTTTAAAGAAACGATTTATTAATATTAAAAATTTGCAGATCGATACTTTAATAATAGGTCTCTTCCGATATAGGCTGGTGTCATTATTTATATACATAAACACTGGCTTGCTAAACATTGGTGAGCAAATTGGTTATTCTCCACTCAGGCATTTCATAAACAAGCAGAACTGGCATTGATACTAAGAAATAAAAAATAACGAAATATTTACCAATCCCCAGCCCTAATACATACCCAACAGTAATACTCTAACAAATTGTGTGTGTGTGTAGTAAGTGGGCCCAACAATCTAGTGGCATCCAGATGCGCAGATCAGCTTGGTGCACCTGGGCATGCATTAGAATATCATGCAAAAGTTTATTTTTTTCAGTAATTTTATTTCAAAAAGAGAAACTTGTATAATGTATATATTAGTTTCACACAGACTGACATATTTCAAGTGTTTATTTCTTTTAATATTGATGATTATAACTGACAACTAATGAAAACCCAAATTGAGTATCTCAGAAAATTAGGATATTGTGGAAAGGTTCAATATTGAAGACAGCTGGTGCCACACTCTAATCAGCTAATTAAATCACAACACCTGTAAAGGCCTTCAATAGTCTCTCACTCTAGTTCTGTAGGCTACACAATCATGGGGAAGACTGCTAACTTGACAGTTGTCCAAAAGACACCTTGCACAAGACACAAAAGGTCATTGCTAAAGAGGCTGGCTGTTCACGCAGCTCTGTGTCCGAGCACATTAATAGAGAGGTGAAGGGAAGGAAAAATTGTGGTAGAAAAAAAGTGTACAAGCAATAGGGATACCGCACCCAGGAGAGGATTGTGAAACAAAACCCATTAAAAATGTGGGGGAGATTTACAAATAGTGGACTGCAGCTGGAGTCAGTGCTTCAAGAACCACCATGCACAGACATATGCAAGACATGGGTTTCAGCTGTCACATTCCATGTGTCAAGCCACTCTTGAACAAGAGACAGCGTCAGAAGTGTCTCGCCTGGGCTAAAGACAAAAAGGACTGAACTGCTGCTAATTAGCTGATTAGAGTGTGGCACCAGGTGTGTTCAATACTGAACCTTCTCGCAATATTGTAATTTTCTGAGATACTCAATTTGGGGTTTTCATTAGTAGTCAGTTAAAATCATCAATATTAAAAGAAATAAACACTTGAAATATGTCAGTTTGTGTGAAATGATTGTATACACTACCGGTCATCTATTGCAATTCAAGTAGTGAAATGGTACAAAGGTAAGTATTGAACAGCCAGAGGTTAAAAAACTGACCCAAAACTGAAAAATTGTGTACATTTCAGAATTATATGAAAAGGCTACAGAAGGGAATATAAACTGGGTTACTTGATCAGCAGCAATGAAGGTTAAACCAGCCTTGACAGCTGGTGCTACTAATTCCTATAGGTGTTCCAACTTTTCTTGATTACTTACAACACCCAATATTGGTATAAAATCAGTGTTAAAACACACACTATGGTACCAGACCCTCAGGAGTATCAGGTAAACAGTATTGTACTGCAGAACGTGGTATAAAGCTAGTAAGTAAAAGGCACTTAACATTGGGAGAGAGACAGACCATCACAACACTTAAAACTGTTGGTCTTTCCTACAGGGAAATTGCAAAGAAAGTCAAAGTGTCAGTGGGTACAGTTTTCTTCACCATCAAAAGGGGCTTAAAAACTGGGGGAAACTCTGAGAGGAAGTTACCTCTCACTAAGCGAGGTCACTCTAAACTCTTCTTCTTTGGTTGTCCCCAAATGGTGGAATGACCTACCAGTTGTGACAAGAACAGCAAGAACATTGTAAAAACCCTTCTCTTCCGAGATTGCTTCCCTTCCTAACAAAACTAACATAACTAACAATGACTAAACCAACTCTCTCTCTCTCTCTGTCCCTATGCAGAAGTACATATGTTTGCTGTGCCCCTACTCTGTGTCCCTTAACACCTCTGTTAGCTTATGTCCTCCTTTTTTGTAAGTCGCTTTGGATAAAAGCGTCTGCCAAATGCAATGTAATGTAATGTAATAATGTCTGGCAGACCCAAAGCCACAAATGAATCAGAGAACACGTTTTTAAGAGTTAACAGTTTGTCTGATAGGCGGCTCACAGGACAACAACTTCAAGCACTGTTTAATAGTGGTCATAGTAAGCAAGTCTCAGTTTCAACTGTGAGAGAAGATTTCGAGCTGCAGGTTTGACAGGATGAGGTGCAGCGAGAAAGCCACTGAGGCTCTCCTGGGCCATAAAACACAGCCATTGGACTACTGAAGCCTGGAAGAAGCTATTATGGACTTATGAATCAAAATTTCAAATATTTGGTTCATCACGCAGGACCTCTGTATGCCATCAAGTAGGCAAGCGGATGGTTCCACAGTGTATGACATCAACTGTCAAACATGGAGGAGGAAGTGTGATGGTCTGGGGCTGTTTTGCTGGATCCAGACTCTGTGACTTGTACAGAGTGAGCAACATCCTGAACCAACATGGCTACCACAGCATTCTGCAGTGCCATGCAATACCCTCTGGTATACACCTAGCTGGTCAGAGGTTCATCGTACAGCAATATAATGACCCAAAACACTAGTCCAAACTATGCCAAAACTACATCAGGAAAAAAGAACAATATGGTAAGCTTGAAAACATGGAATGGCCAGGACAATCTCCAGACTTAAACCCATTGACCTGTTTAGGGATGAACTGGACAGAAGAGTGAAAGCCAGGCAACCTAAAAGTGCCACACATTTATGGGAACTTCTGCAGCAGACTTGGGAAGAACTTTCTGAAGGATATTGGATTTCTCTTGTAGAAAGAATGCCACGAGTATGCTCAGCTGTTATATTTGCCAAATGTAGCTACTTTTATAAATCAAAAGTTTAGAATACATTTTGGTTTCTAAATTGATTCCATATTTTTTTCTTATTTGTTCTGTGCTTTCATTTTTAGAGTGCAGTGACACAATAAATGGAATGATTTTCAGTAAAAAGCTGAAAAAGTGTGGTGTTCTAAAACTTTTGACTGGTAGTGTACATTATACATGTTTTCATTTTTGAATGGAATTAGTGAAAGAAATCAACTTTTTAATTATACCTTTCTAATTATACCAGCACCTGTACACTTAATGGTGCAACTGGATGGAATTAAAACTAGTGTTTAGCTGAGTGATCCAAAGTTATGTTATGAGAGGAGAGATACAGAATCCATGTTGCTTGAGGTTTTCACAGTCAGTAATGGTTTAGGGTGCCATGTCACCTGCTGGTGTTGGTCCACTGTGTTTTCTAAGGTTCAAGTCAACACAGAACTCTACCAGAAAGTTTTAGAGCACTTCATGCTTCCTGCTGCTGACCAACTTTATGGAGATGCAGATTTCATTTTCCAACAGGGCTTGGCACCTGCACACAGTGCCAAAGCTACCACTATCTGGTTAAAGGACCATGGTATCCCTGTTCTTAATTGGCCAGCAAATTTGCCTCACATTAAGCCCATAGAAATTCTAAGAGGAAGATGTGATACGCCAGACCCAACAATGCAGAAGAGCCACTATCAGAGCAACCTGGGCTCTCATAACACCTGAACAGTGCCAAAGACTGATCGACTCCATGCCACGCCGCATTGCTGCAGTAATTCAGGCAAAAGGATCCCTAACTAAGTATTGAGTGCTGTACATGCTCATACTTTTTATGTTCATACTTTTCAGTTGGCCAACATTTCTAGAAATCTTTTTAGTATCGGTTTTAAGTAATATTCAAATTTTCTGAGATACTGAATTTGGGATTTTCATTAGTTGTCAGTTATAATCATCAAAAGTAAAGAAATAAGCATTTGATCATATATCAGTCTGTGTGTAATGAATGAATATAATATACAAGCCTCACTTTTTGAATGGAATTACTGATATAAATCAACTTTTTCATGATATTCTAATTATATGACCAGCACCTGTATGTCATGGTGTTTGAAATATTTTCTTAAATTTATCTCGCTTCTCTCCCCTCCCGCCGCCTTGCAGTACCAGTCTCAAGCAGAGAGGGCGCCCTCTCCTTGTGCTGACTCAAGGGGATCCAAGCCTTAGGCCTTGTAGTGTTCCTAGTAGCAACGCTAAATTAATCAAATCGAATGGAATAAATAACATTGACATTGAATTAAAGTGATTGTATTGGTCAGTTAAACAGGTTGGTTAAGATTGTACATATCCCACAGATTTTCTCACCTGCTTTTTGGTAAGCCAGCCCAGTAACACAGAACCGTGCCTGAGCCGTTATGTGGAGGTGGGTGCACTGAGGGTCTATATGGAGCTGAGGAAGATGGTTGGCAAATCCATCACATGACATGATTTTGATAGAGCCCAGTAGCTCATCTATTGCCTGAAGGCTTCTAAGGCTCAGCTTTGTCGGGGGGGCCCTTTGAGGACACCAGTACAGTGATCCTCTGTCTGTCACGAAAGTTATGTTCCAGAACCCCCAGAGACAGGTGAAAACAACACCATGTAAAAACATTTTATTTTGTAGTTTACGCCTTAAAATACCCCTCCCATGTGTTGCTCCCACATTTTGCATGCTATTTTAATACAGTTTCTATGTATGTATTATTGATATATTATATCAATGAAAAAAATCTGCGATACAGTGGGACCACGGAAGGTAAACTGCGATATAGCAGAGGATGATGTGTTATTATCAACAGGAGGTGAGGGAGGGTGGTGTTTGGGTGGAAACATTTTTTTGCACCTCTTGGTGCAGGAAACCCATAATGTTCCTAGCAGGTTTTTCTGAGGATTCTCCTTCCAGGAATGAGAACTGACAAACTGATCAGAGATGAGCTGGACTTGAACCACAGACCTTGAAAAGCACTTTGTTGCAGTTGTCCCGTGGTGCTGTTGAAAGATTTGACGTAGTGGCGCTGGAAGTGTATTGTTGTGTGTATTTGGACTTGTGGTGGTGGTATGTGTGTTTTTGGACCTGTGTTTTTTTTGTGGCAGCATCTATGTGTGTATGTGTGAGTTAATGAAGACAGTGTGTTTGGAGTTGGAGGGTGTCAGGGTGAGGTCCCATGATGAGGGCTTACAAGCTACATTTCCTGTTTCAATTCACACACACACACACACACACACACACACACACACACACACACGCATACAGGAGAAACTCTCTGTACCGTGACTTTCTAGTATGTGTTGTCACTGATCGGCAGGGGCCACTTCCTGTCGGGGGGGTGGGGGGGGGGGGGATGATGGTGGTGGTGTGGGGGCTGTTGGGCTGCGGACGATTGTTTTCAGATTTTCCTGCTCGAGTTTCAGCATTACGCAATGTCAGCTGCACTGGACTCGCGGTATAAATAGCCAGTGGCGTGTTTCGCCAGCCCTGTGTGTGTGTGTGTGTGTGTGTGTGTGTGTGTGTGTGTGTGTGTGTGTGTGTGTGTGGAGAACTGCTGATTAACTGCCTGTGGAGAGGCAGGGGTGATATATGTTACATTACATTAGTGTGTGTGTGTGTGTGTGTGTGTGTATGGAGAAGCGCTGATTAGAGGGGCAGGAATGATATACATTACATTATGTTAGTATGTCTGTGTGTGTGTGTGTCTGTGTGGGGAGGGGGTCTGTGTGAGTGTGTGTGTGTGTGTGTGGAGAGAAGGTCTGTATGTGTGTGTGGGGAGGGGGTCTGTGTGTGTGTCTCTGTGTCAGTGTGTGTTGTGTGTGGAGAGGGGTCTGTGTGAGTGTGTGTGTGTGTGTGTGTGTGGAGGGGAGGGGGTTAAGTGAGTGCACCACGTGTAAATGTCCCTCATCACCTGAGAAGGCGAATTCCTCGAAAATCTGGTCTGCAGGGTGAAACGCGTACCGAAGCCTTATGTAACGCTCCTCTCTGGTGACAAGAGTTCACTCTCTGCATGTCCCCGTGAGCACGCCAGCACACACACACACACACACACACACACACACACACACACACACACACTGAACGCTGGCAAAACACGTCAGTGCACACTGTTCGCAGGCTTCTCACAGACTTCCACATTGTTGTGCAACTCACACATATTACTTCACAACACACTTGTCTGGAGAACAGCTCTTCAGTAACATCACAGCTGTGTAATGTAATGGAGAAGTTGCGCTAAAAATGTTATTTGTCCTGCTCAATGGCCGTGTTTACACCGTCCAGTCCAAACACGGCATCATACGTGGCCACTATTCAAAACATTGCATAGCCTTGGACTACTGCGTCTAAACACAAGACCCAAGACACACATCCAGCTTTTTTTAGACTTTTTAAGTCCATGTCATCTTTTTCATAATACACACACACGGTCACCATGACCAAACTAAGACCCATGCGCTGTGATGGCTCCCGGAGCAGTGTGTGAAGAATAATTTCATAAAGTTCTTAGCTCTGTGTGTGTGTGTGTGTGTGTGTGTGTGTGTGTGTGTGTGTGTGTGTGTGTGTGTGTGTGTGTGTGTACAAAGTACTCTAAAGTGCTTTGTCTTGTTCTGTCTGACCTGACACTTGGTGGTGCGGTTCAGGAGGGGACATGCCTTCAGCATTGTGTGTGTGTCTGTGTGACAGTGAGTGAATGTGTGTGAGGTCTAGGAGGGGACATGCCCTCAGCTATGTGTGTGTGTGTGTGTGTGTGTGTGTGTGTGTGAGATAGAAAGAGACAGTGAGTGAGTGTGTGCGAGACCTAGAAAGGGGACATGCCGTCAGCTATGTGTGTGTTAGAGTTGGGCACAGGTCTACATTTGTGTGTGGTGTGTGTGTGTGTGGGTGACTGTGTGTGTGTGTGTGACAGTGAGTGAGTGTGTGTGAGGCCTCAGAGAGGACATACCCTTAGCTGTGTGTGTGTGTGTGTGAGAGAGAAAGTGTGTGTGGTGTGTGTGAGCCAGGGGGGGACATGACCTCAACTGTGTGTGTGAGAGAGTGTGTGGTGTCTGTGTGTGTGGTTTGTATGTGTGTGTGAGAGAGAGAGTGTGTGTGTGTGTGTGAGAGGGGGGGGGGTAGCTGGGCCGGAGGACATGCCTTCAGCTGTGCTGACATTTTGAGTCCTGTGTCTTCGTCCTCGTCATGTAGAGTGTGTTCAAGTCGCCCAGTGTCTGTACACTGTCCTTTAACTTCCTGTGTCCGTAGTCCCACTGTCCCTCAACTTCCCGTGGTCACAGTCCCACTGCTCCTCAGCTTCCTGTGTCCCCAGATGTAGGCCTGTGCAGGGTGGTAGACTGGAGGAGCATTTAGCTGAGTAATGGATTATGCAGGGGAGTCCTTTAAAGCCCGCCCAGTCTGCTGGGTTTGGTGTCAGGAGGGAAACCAGGTCAGTTTGTCAATTAGGACACCATTAGCTGTTCTGGAGATGTTATTGAATAATTGGTGGGGCCTCATAGAAGCCTACTGCAAAACCGACATATTAATGTAAAATGTAAAAGTAGTACCCCCCAATTATGGATGGGTAATTCACACATTACATTACATTACATTACATTGCATTTGGCAGACGCTTTTATCCAAAGCGACTTACAATCAAGGGGGACATAAGCAATAGAGGAGGACACAGAGTAGAGACACAACAGACATATGTACTTCTGCATAGGGATAGAGAGAGAGAGAGTTCAGATTAGTGTTTGTTAGTTATATTAGTTTTGTTAGGAAGGGAAGCAATCTCGGAAGAGAAGGGTTTTTACAAGCTTTTTAAAGATAGGGAGGGATGTTGCTGTTCTTGTTGCAACTGGTAGGTCGTTCCACTATTTGGGGACAACTGCAGAATTGTCACAGCGAAGGGTGTGCAGTTCAGATGGCACAGTAAAGGGTTGTAGTTCAGACACCATAGTAAAGGGTAGTTCAGACACCATAGTAAAGGGTTGTAGTTCAGATGACATAGTAAAAGACTGTAGTTCAGACACCATAGTTAAAAAGGTTGTAGTTTAGAGTGAATGCTAAAACTTATTCGTCACCCAGTAGGCTGAGCTCATCTTTTTACCCTCCACTGCGGACTTAACTAAATAAATAATCACTGAAACACTTCTGCAGCTCTGGGTCTGTGAGCTTTCCTGGACGTATGATTGGCCCAAGCGCCGCCCTCCAGAAAGGCACTGTGTAGCTGTGTGTGCTTGAAAGGTTCTGATGATTCCTTTGGGGCATCTACAACACACGCTGTCCTTGCAAGGGTTGCTATTCCAGGGGATTCGCATCGCTTTTGGGCATCTACAACTTTCTCTTGCTCGCCTGTCACCATGGCAACTGCTGATGGGGTGGAGTGTGTGTGTGTGTGTGTGTGTGTGTATGTTTGTGTGTTGAGGGGTCGGCTCCTCTGCAGATGCCACCCTTTTGTGAAAGGAAAGCAATCAAAAGTGTGTGTGTGTGTGTGTGAGAGAGAGACTTCAAAGCGACAGGAATTGATTAGTGGCGCTTTAATTACCCCACTGACGTGTGTAGCAGACACACCTGCGGGAGATCGCCACTTACAGAGATACTGCCTCAACATTGACACTAGGCTACACTACATTTTGGATAGATAGATAGATAGATAGATAGATAGATAGATATAAGTACATAGATAGATACATAGGTGGATATATGTAGATGAATAAACAGACAGTAGATAGATGGATAGATAGACAGAGAGATAGATAGATGGATAGACAGATGGACAGACAGACATAGCTAGGTAGGTTGATATAGATAGACAGACAGATGATCAGGAAAATGCTTTGCTATCAACACAGCTGGGACCAGAGATCTGATGCATCAGCTTCTTACACATCACTGCAGTGACTTAAGTAGGCTACTGTGGCCCATGCCATGTTTTAGCTTTCTTTGTTTGCTCATTAGTGTGGGTTAGGGTTGGCTAGTGTTAGGGCTTCTTTGGTAGTCAGTCTAGGGGTTGGCAGTTTAAATAAGGCTACTCATAGCATTCATTTAGGCCAGCAGTTGTGATACTGGCAATCACTCCAATACCAATGCAGCCACACAAATCATAATGGACGCCATAGCTTCTTCTGAACTTTGCTGGTGTAAAAGAGCAAGTAAAACAGTTTACTAAGACAGTCAATGTTGTTTTCCTGACTACAATGGCAGGCTGACAAGTTGTTGAATGTCAATGACCTCGGACATAAACAGATCAGTTTCGACCGGTTCTGTTTACAGCAATGAGCAGCATGTAGCATAGCGCTAGCAGGACGCTCATGTTCAGCGCTAACACTGGCTCAGTGGACCAGTGAACATCAGTGGCAAAGGACTGCACTTTGTGAGTTTTTGTGTGTGTGTTTGAGAGAAGATGTCTTTTGTGTGTGGGTATACACTCAGTATTGTATATTTTATTGTAGCAATGTATAGGATTCTACATGGCATTATGAATAAATTAAATAATTAAAATCATGGATTGAAGTTTAAGTTTATATATTCATAGTATTGGTATTGGGCTTTGAGTCAATCCCTTATCACATAACTGAGTACTAACAGAAAGGCATTATAGAAGGATTTTAGCAATTCCTGCAATACAGAGATATTATTACAACTCCTACAGTAACAGTGTAAAGACATTATAACCTCTCCTGCAATACTGGAAGGAAGGTGCTATAGCCATTCCTGTAATACTGACAAAGGCATTATAACCACTCCTCTAATGCTGTCATAAAGGCATTATAACCATTCCTGTAATACTGACATAAAGCACTGTAACCTCTCCTGCAATACTGACATAAAGGCTTTGCAACCACTACGGTAATACTTACATAAAGGCATTATAACCACTCCTCTAATATTGTCATAAAGGCATTATAACCATTCCTGCAGTACTGATATTAAGGCGTTATAACCCCTCCTGCAGCCCTGACTCAGACACAGTGTGGCGTCAACATTTAAGTGGCTTGTGCACCACTGACACTGACATCATAACAGTTTGTGCAGTACTGACAGGGACACATTATAACAGCTAGTGCAGCAATGACAGACATCATAAGAGCTGGTAGAGTACTGACAGACATCATTACAGCTCTTGCAGTACTGACAGATGCATTATAATGGCTCCTGCAGTACTGACACAGACATTATGACAGTTTCCTTCCGTCCTCCTTCTCCCGCAGCAAGAAACTGGGTCATCCTGTGCGCATCAAAGGAGAGAAAATGACAGCTCATGCTTTTAGCCATATGCTAAGTGGGTTAACACTAATCCTGCCTGCCTCACATCTGCAGGCAAGAAATGCCATTAGGATCGTAGCCCACTTTCAGACTGTACCCTGGGACATGAGTGTGAGGGATGAAAATGCATCCAAAATAAAACGAGAGTCTTCTGACTTCCCAGTACTCAAGAAACAGTACACACAGACACACAAACAAACACACCAACACAGCAGTGATGAATAAATCTTTTCAGTTTTTTAATCTCTACAGCAAGTTAGCTTATGTGTGGTCAGCATGGAGGAAGCTAAATGTAAAGTTGGATGTGAAACTGAATGGTGTTTGTGTGCCAGCAATGGGTGTGATGCTTACTAGTCTGTCACACATTCACTACGCTCATATTCATTAAAACTAGTATTCAAGAAATATTGCTATAATACTTTCCAACGGCATTTACTGATTGACCAAAACAAACAAAAAACGTACACTGTGGAAAAGCTCGAGAGGAGGTGCGAACGCCACATGGGGGCCACATGGTGGCGCTGTCCTGGCAGAGTTCGGAGGGGACTTTGGTTCTGTACCTGGGTCGACTCGCTTCGGTTCTCTAGGAAGTCCAACATCAAATACAAATGAAATAGGAATTAAACTGAAAAATATAATTCTTCAAATCTTAATTTAAAACAGACAGGAGAGGAAAATAGAGAGAGAGAGAGAGCAAGAGAGAGATAGAGAGAGAGAGAGAGACCGAAAAGCAAAGGCACGACGAAACACTATCACATTTAACGTAACAATATTGGTTGGATCTCGAACCACTGTTCAAAAATCTCTCTAAGTCCTAATTTTATTCGACTGTTTAAAAATAAAGCACACAAGCGAAATGACCACACAAAGGTGTCCTGAGGGCCCAGAGGACCTCCAGGTCGAGTTCGGACCTCCATATCGAGTTCGGAACCGCCTGCTCCAGTCAGGACCGCCAGCACGAGTCCGCTGTCAGGACAGTCCGACTTGGAGCAGGCCCTGGACGTCCCTCTGGACCAGCAGCAAAGATACAGCTCTCCTCTCCTCCTCCATACATTCACCCCAAACACACACTTCCTTTTCACTTCCTTGGAAAAAAAGTGCTCCAGTAAAATTCTGTTACTAAGAAACACACACACACACACACATTCACACACACACACACACACACACATTCACACACATTCACAAACAAACAGATTCTACAGTGTAGCCTCTGCTGGGAGCCTTGCTCAGCCTTGGCTCCAGTTTGTCATTATTGTAGCGTGGTCGATGTG
>CM059285.1:6220446-6222946 GCA_030347295.1 Setipinna tenuifilis
ACACACACACACACACACACACAAACACGCAGTTTAAATCATACAAGCATGTATTACCCCACAAACAAGCAAACACACACACTAATTCAGTGAAAAACTACACACACACACACGTACACAATTAATCAATCAAAGAGAGGCACGTCACATATCCTGCATGCATAGTTCTGCACGTCTGCATACAGTATGCACACACACACACACACACACACACACACACACACACAAACAGTGTAAACTAATTGCTCATGTCTGAGTAAGCTGTGTGGACTTTGCTCATGGCTCAGTGGCAGGACTGTACTCAATGTGTGTGTGTATGTGTGTGTGTGTGTGTGTGTGTGTGTGTGTGTGTGTAAGAGTGTGTGTGTTTACTGTGTCCTGTGCTTGTTAAACAGGATTTTGAGCTCACTTTGAGCTTTCTGCTGCTGCTGACAGAGATGCTGACCCCAATATTTCTCAGGCTAGCTCCAGGCTGACACCACACACGCACACACACACACACACACACACACACACACACACACACAATGACCACCCCGTCCTTAGGTTGACATTAGGGTATTTGCACCCTAAGTGGTGTGTTCAGCCCAAAAGAGAAGTCTTTGTTTGCTATTGAGAGGCACTATACGTGCCTCTCAACGCACAGCATACGTGTGTGTATGTGTGTGTGTGTGTGTGTGTGTGTGTGTGTGTGTGTGTGTGTGTGTGTGCGTGCGCACACATTTGTCCTTAATACCAACCATTAAGAGTGTAAAAGAAGCACATTAACCTGAATTCTGCTTGTTTTTCAAAATCCTTGCACAGACTCACAGTCTGTCTCTCTCTCTCTCTATGTCTTACACATGCACACAGGCTTGGGTACCATTTACATGTGCCAGTATCTGGAACAGTGCTATTTATTATACATTATATTTAATACACATTTTTTATTTATATGCTTATTTATATCACTGATGTAATATGAATGCTGAACACATGCCAGCTGCTGAGGAACTCTGATGCCTCATTGGCAATAGAACTAACACTAGCATAGATGCTAATCTCAGTCCCTGCGTGCACATGGACGAGTTGAAACTGATTGGAGATTCATGGGCACGGGATAAAGATCGTATAGGGATTGGTTTCGCGAAACCACTTGGAACCCCAGCCTTTAGCCAATGTTAAACCATTTGGTGCCACCTTGTGCACGGGTTCGGATCAGATTCACGTACTGTGCATGTATCAACGAAACCAAAAACGCAGTTTGTTCCTTCATACGGACTTCAGGCAGAATGCACAACATGTACGCGAATATGAACCATCTTTGTATGCCGCCAGAAAGTTTGTTTATTGTCTTTATTTAGTAGGAATAGTGCAGAGCCCATAGAAAAGTATTATGTTTTTGTTTAGACCACTTTATTGTTTAAGTGGGTAATAATATCAGGTGAAAGGAAGAGGCTATGTAAATACATTTGCACTGACTGACTTGTAAGATTTTCTTTAGCCGCTGTTTTGCGATGTGGGATAACCAGAATGCGAGGTGAAAAGTTTAGTTTCCTCTATGTGTCGTCTGTATGCACTGTAGGCATATGTGTGCAGTGCTGCACTTTGCTGTTGCGTATCTTACCTGCATAGCAGCTTTGTTGTGGGCAAATGTTTACTTGTGTTATGTCCATTATTGTAGTTATGTCGTTAGCCATGTGATATTCAGCATTCTAGCAGCTAGCATTGTAACTCCTATCAGCCTGGGTTGGCTACGGTCAGAGCGACACAAGACAAAACGCTGTCAAGCTTGTTTGACCGATATCTTTGGCATTATTTGCCCGAACATCACGAAACTTGGTACTGCACAAACTGGTAACATTATGATGACGCCCTTCAAATTTAACATCAAGCAGATGAGTGGTTCGAGAGTTATGCGTGGAACAGACGTTCCTTGCATTAAGAGATAATAATTGATCGAGAGAAGTTGACTACAGCACCACCCACCTAGCGTAGCGGACAAGGCCAGGTCTCTGACCATTATCCGATTAGACGAACTCCATGTGCACTTGGATTTTGGGACAGACCACCCGTTGTGTAGCAACACCCAAACCAATCCCAATCCAACCCGATCCCACCATGTGCACGCAGTGACTGACACTAGCATAAATACTAACTTCATCGACACAATCTGTCAGTGCGAATTCCCCTACTAGCCTTCTACGCAGTATGCAAAAATGAGAATTGTGCAGTCTGCAAGAGAACCAAACTATGCTATCCCATTAGCCACTGTGAGGTTTGAAAACACGCATGAAAATATCACAATTTCCAGGTCACAGAAAAGGCAAGCTGGCTGTTTTATAGTGCATACATATGTACGGTATTGTGCCTACTACTACCTTGCTATGTAGGAGCTACAACCTACTATAACATTATAACTATACTATAACTACAAAAGGCAGTGATTCGAAATAAGGGGTCAGCCGCAGTCACCGAGGTTTCGGGTCAGACAGAAATATATTTAATGATATTCAAAACT
>CM059285.1:6225446-6227946 GCA_030347295.1 Setipinna tenuifilis
TAGCATTAGCCGTCACTCAGTTAAGCTAGACTCTAACACTAGTTGCTAAGTTCAGCTACACTTAACATTAGCCATCAGCTTAGTTGACCCCTGCTCCTGCGTCGGCTGTCACTCAGCTAAGCTAGACTAGACTCCTGCCCTAACATGAGCGTTAGCCATTACTCAGCTAAGGCAGACCCCTGTGCTTGTGTTAGCATTAGCCATCACGCAGCTAAGCTGCAGTCCTGCCCTTGTGGTAGCGCTATGTGTCACTAAGTCCAGCTACACGTCTGCCCTAACATTAGTGTTAGCAACACTCAGCGAAGCTAGACTCCTGCCATTAAGTTAGTGCTCACTGTCACTTAGCTAAGCTAAAGTCCTGCCATTGAGTTAGCACTAGCTGTCACTCAGCTAAGATAGACTCCTGCCATTGAGTTAGTGCTAGCTGTCACTCAGCTAAGCTAGACTCCTGTCCTTGTTTTAGCACTAGCTGTCACTCAGGCTGCTTGGGCTGAGCCAGACTTCTACCTCTGTAAAATATGCATGGCCTACATTTCCCTCTCCCAAACTCACAGCCTCATGTCCCTCCTCTCTTCCCTTCTCCATCAATCCCTTTATCTTCTCCCTTTTGGCTGCTTACTCTCTCCCTCTCTCTTTCTCTCCCTCCTTCTTCCTCCCTCTCTAACTCTCTCCTCCTTGATTCCTTATTCTCTGCTGTTGACCCACTTTACCAGATTTTAAGCTGCTGTGGTGAAGGTGGCTGTGCAGCCCATATCAACACACACACACGCAAAGGCACTCACAAACACACATTCAAGCAGGCATATGCAAACTACATATCATACTTCTATTAATAAAATAAAATGTAGCATACATATGACATCACATCACACACACACTCACACACACACACACACACACACACACACACACACACACACACACACACACAGAGGGATGCACACATAGACACACACTCACACACAGAAACACACACACACTGTCTGCAATGGCAAAGGGCGTGATGATGCAGAGGTGTGTTACATAAGCACATTATAAAGCAACCAGAGATTATGGCCTGAGCGTCATAACAACACTAATACCTGGAAATAATCTTGTACCAGCAGACAACATGCCTCTTTTAAAAAAAAAAAAAAACAGTGCTCGTGCACACACACGTACACACACTTATAAAACGTCAGGTTACTACCACAACTACAGAAACACGCACACAGACACACAAACAAACAAACAAACAAACACATAAAGAGAGCTATAATAATCTCTCAGTTTTTCAGTTTTGGTCAGTTTTAGTACATGCGCAATAACATTTCTGCTTTTATGTTTTGATTTGTAGAGACTAAAAAATGTAGATGATGATGTAAATGTAAATGAGAACGAGTTCAAATATGATTTATGTAGTTAATGCGAAATTTCTATTTTTATGCTTTAGAATTTATGATATCATTTTATTCTGAAGCATGCAGTAGTAGAAATTGTCTACTGTTAACATCTAATCAAGAACATCACACACACACACACACAAAAACACACACAAACACACACACATTCAGACACGCACAGGCACACACACATACACACACACACACACACACACACACACACACACACACACACACACACACACAAACACACACGCACACAAACTCAAACACTGGGCACGATAAAGAAATCAATAACATCTAATCATGTACATCTCCAACATTTGTTACTTTGTCTACAAAACAAGTTTTTACATTTGCGATACCAGACTTAAATAACTTTGCCTTATATAGGATATAGGATGATGGCGTCTCTTAATCAAAGTTAGTATTGTAATAATAGTCACTTTTCAGTGATTTTAGTAATACATCAAAAGTATCGCCACTTAATGAAATCAGTTATTATAACAATAGTGTTGTTTCTTAGTTACTTTCAGTATCACAACAGAGTTGATTTTTAATGATTTCTGTAGGACATCAATAGTGACGCCACTTAATGACATCAGTTATCAAACTGATATCATTGCCACTTAATAACAGTATTAGTATCATATTGATGGTATTGGTTCTAAATGACATCAGTCGTTATAATGATGGTTTTGGTTTTTCATGACAGGAGAGTTAGTGTTTCTGTTGCCTAGAGAAAGTAAGATGGCTGCTCATTAATTTTTCATAACACAGCGACTGATCCCTGATGACCTCAACCCTGCCATCGAGGTCAAGGCCACATGAAATCCCTGTAACCCAAGGGACCCTTGTGACTGTGAAACCCAGCACTAATTAATACTAATTCACTAATTAATGGTAATTAACAAGGTTAGGCTTCCACAGGTGCCCCTATGCTGCGTGTGAGTGTGTATACTGGACTGTCTTAGAATGAAGCTTCCCTATCCCACAATATCTCAGTCCTCACAAGCAGCCTAACAATCAACACACACACACACACACACACACACACACACAGACACACACACACACACACACTCTCCTGGACAACTGTGTGTGAATAATTATGCTGG
>CM059285.1:6235446-6250446 GCA_030347295.1 Setipinna tenuifilis
TGTTTTGTAGAAGGCAAACCAGCTATTGCGCTCGTTGTCTCGGGTCAGTATCATCAATGAGAGTTCGTATTTTTTTTTAGATATTGCTAACCACCCCGATACATCCTTTATGCTAATTATTACGCATATCTGCCCTAAAGATCAATGCAAAAATATGACCTTGCCGCCTTCAATGGACTGATACATAATCAACTGTCTTTATAGTTGGCAACCACGTATTAAGGCAAAATGTACCTGGAAATGATTAAACATACTGGTGGTTTTGCTTTGTGCCGTGTTTTTGATAAGGGCTAAGTCAAGATTATCCTTGATCTCGAATAGCACACCAGGCCACCAGGGCAAATAATAGACATCCTATGGACATCATGCGACACCGTGTGGTAAAGAATGGTATTACAGTGGTGAAAGTAGGTTAGATCTTGCATTCTATCATCATTATGTCATCAGTGTCGCAGGGAAAAATGCCCCACAGAGCCTCGAATAATCTCATCTGTTTTAAAATAAAACGTAAAACCCAACAGAAGATACAAGACCTTTCAACAGTAGCCATGATTCTAATCATACCGACAACCCGATAAACATAGTCGTGGACCGGACTGACGTACAGTCTAGTCTAGCACAGCCTCACCTTCCTGCACAGACAAACTGTATGCCAATCTAACTTATGTTCCCCTCCATAAACACCCCTTTCATGTCTCAGAAGCCCATGCAAAGAGAGAGCAGAACCTACTTGAACCAGCCGCAAACAAGTACTGTTTCGGTTCTTATTCTTTCAGGGCAGCAACTTTTTACAAAATTATTGCATAAACTCAAGGTAGACTATGTGCACAAAGAGGAAGCTGACATTGGGCTAGTGTAGAGCCTCTACAGATAAATATGCCCCGTTGTTACCAGGCTATATACGGGTTATAACCACTAAAAGCCCAATAGAATCCGTCTATAATGTACCACTTTTTTTCCTACGGGCAAGAGTGTATTAAAAAGTAGCCTACTGGTACTGGTCTATTGTGAAGAGTGGTGCTAATGTGCCTAATGGATAGGCTTAACGTCACCAACTGCAGCGTACTGTGGCACCAGCCAGTTCTCATTTCCATTGACCTTTATCATGCTTGGCATAAAGGAAGTTAAATTCCCCTAATCACACCTGACTCTTGACGTCTCATTGGGGCGCAGCCAAGTGACCTACGTTCTTACAAGCGAGCCCAGAATTGTCAGTGTTGAATTGGCTTCCTAGTTGACGTCGCCACCTAGTGGAGAATATTATGGACGAGTACCTTACGTAAAAGGCAGCTGCCATGCACAAAATTGAACTTAGTGTACCATTAATGGCCTCAGAGGATCATCCACCCCTTGTGTTTGTGTGTATATCATGGCACGGCAAGGACCTTATTATTCTGAATATTTTATCAGAAATGGCTCCAGCTCCACATTGGGTTAAGATTATCATTATTGTTGCTCTGGAAGCATACACATTTTAAAAAGATGTCTAAAAACCCATAGGCTATATTTAGTTTATTTTTTGTTACTCGCCATTTATTTTTGTGTTCTTTTGGATAACTGGTTTTTCATTGTTTGATTTTACTATCTACTTATATAAGTGTGCCTTGTGATTTGATTATATTGCCATGTGTCCTTAATTATTTTTTATTTTCTAAAAGCCAGGTATGATTTGTTTAGAATTTGGTTGAAGTGTTCCACGATACTTTGAAGAAAAGCATCTGCCAAATACTCTAACTGTAGCTGTAACTGTCAGACTGTATGCAAACTGAGTCTGGCCACCTGTTGTAGGGCTGACAGGCTGGTGTACAGATGAGCAATACAAAACTCACACATTTCACTTTAGACACTTTGTGTTTTTTTTTTTTTACTGAATACACAATGCGCTGAAAAAATTAAAATGAATTCATTAAAAAGCCAGACAAAGTCATGTAATAAAACATTTCTATGGAAAACAAGTTCTGTTAGCATCTTGGGTTTCAGTAACATATAAATAGCATATTTACTTTCACAAATGCTTTCCATTAAAGTCACACAGAGAAAAGGGATCTTGATAAAGTACCAGCCACTACATGTCAGGAGTAATACGAGTTAAATGGCAGACCAAGGCTTTCCAAATGAGGTCATAGTATGGGTGATGTTTATGAGCACATGTCTATGAGTGTATGATGAGTATGCTTATTTGTGTTTGTGTGCAAGTCCAGCATATGCAGTGTCTGTGTGTGTGCACATGTGTGTGTGTGTGTGTGTTCAGTACATGAATCGTAGATTGCCGCGTTTGTTTGTGTGTGTGTATGTGTGTGTGTGTGGGTGGTTGTGTTCAGTATCTATTAATCTCGTTGTCCATCCAGCCTGGCTCCACAGTGCTGGGGTGCGGCAGCTCTCGTAGACTGTGTGTGTGTGTGTGTGTATGTGTGTGTGTGTATGTGTGTGTGTTCAGTATCCATAAATCTCGTTGTCCACCCAGCCAGCCTCCACAGCGCTGGGGTTGCGGCAGCTCTCGTAGATGTCGTTGGTGACAAAGCCACTCCTGGTGACCTCCTTGCTGGGGGCGATGTTCTCGTAGTCTTCGCTGGGGGGGCACGTGGGGGGGCTGGCGGGGCGTCTGCTGCTCAGTGTCGCCCCCTGAGGCGCAGGGAGGCCAAACAAGGGGCTGTTGTGTGTGGTGTGGGGGTGTAAGGGGCTGTTGTGTGTGGCGTGGGGGCGTAAAGGGCCCAATGGTGCCCCCTGCTGTAGCTGGGAGATGAGGATGCCCCCACCATCATGCTCACCCACCGACACCCACTGGCCTGGCTTGGCATAGATGGGCTCAGACTGCTCCTTCCTCCTGCCACACGCACACACACGCACACACACACACACACACACAGCACAGCACAGCTGTGAATAATGTGGTGAATAAGGACAACAACAGTAACAGCAACATAATAACAACAAAAGCAACAACAAACAAACAATATTGTGTCCTCATATCAGAAATATATACCAGTGTAGAAGACATTACACTCTGCAATAAAACCAGACCGTGGCAAAACAGCTGTCTTTATATTTCAGACTTCAGGACAGTTAATTATATAGTCTGACATCTCTCTGTTGTCTTACATAGGTATGTTATGCAGGTGACTCATAATCTTACCTGTCTTCTACAGGTGCGTTTAGCAGGTGAAACATGCAAACTCACCTATTGGCCAGGATGCGGTAGCAAAATGAGACCGTACCTAGTCTTACACAGATACAGAAGACAGGTAAAGACCACACACTCACCTGTTGGACATGACATGGTGTCAGAGGTGAACTTATCTGTCTTACACACAGCTACAGCAGACAGGTAAAATCCATCTGTTGGCCAGGATGTGGTAGCAGAAGGGAGCATATCTGTCTTACACAGCTTTGTTAGACAGCGAAAAACCACACACTCACCTGCTGGCCAGGACATGGTATCAGAGGAGACCTTACCTGTCTTACAAAGACATATTACCCAGGTAAAACTCACCTGTTGGCTAAGACATAGTAGCAGAGGAGAGCCTATCTGTCTTACACAGCTACATTAGGCAGGTAAAAGACACACTCACCTGTTGGCCAGGACGCGGTAGCAGAGAAGAGTGTATCTGTCTTACGTTAGGGCTACGTTAGACAGGTGAATCTCACCTGTTGGCCAGGACGCGGTAGCAGAAGAGCCCTGAGGCCAGCAGCAGCAGCAGCAGCAGGATGGGGATGGTGATGAGCAGGATGTTCAGGGTGGTGTCAGTGGAGGACGCTAGGACAGCACACACACACATCTCATCAACCTCATCAATCACTCCACACACACATCTGATCAATCTAAATAATTACTACACACACATCTGATCAACCTGTTCAATTACCCTACAAACACATCTGCACATGCTTGTTTAAGTCTGCGTGTGTAGTGGGTGTGTGCGTCTGAAGTGTCCCTGAAGTGTCTGAATGTTCCTGCTGCAGGAAACTTAAGGCACATGTATCTCCCTGTGTGTATGTGTGCAGTCTGTTACTCTGTGTTCCTCTACACCTCTGTTGTCCTCATTTTGTAAGTCGCTTTGGATAAAAGCGTCTGCTAAGTTCAATATAACATCTCATCAATTAACCTGCAAACACATCTGATCAATCTAGATAACCACACACACACATCTGAACAATTACTCTACAGACTCATCAGGGTGGTGTCTGTGGAGGTTAAGAGGAGACCACACACATCTGAACCATTTTGATCATGTCTATGGAAGACACTAGGAGATCCAGAAAAGACATTCAACTACAGGTACACACACATCTGTACATATATATATCAATTACTGGACACACATACAGTAAATCACACAACACAGATAAGATCCCTAACGGACTGAACATGGAGCTGTTCAGTCTAACACCTGCCACAGCAGGGCAGGAACAGGGCGAGATCACGGTTAACACAGGACCGCATAGCTACTGGATCAGAAGTTAAATGTGCTGTCGGGCCCTTTCCTATGTTAGGTAGTGTTTTTGAACACTTTGGATCAATCTTTTGAGTTTAGAAGTGCTATATAAATACAGTTGACTTGACTTTGTGTTGGGTGCTGATGTAAATTATGGCTCCCCCTGCTGGCTAAAAAAGTGCAGGTGCTGGTGTTGCCCGTTTTCCGTGCTTTGTTCTGTGTCTGTCAGGTGCCAATCACCAATCAACAAGGATTCTGTACACCTGACTACAGCATGTTACCCAAGGCTCCGTGGGTTCACCTCCAACAACATAACACATAGACACACACAAACACAAACACACACACACACACACACACACACACACACAGCACCAGGATGTGGGCTACATGGAGAGAGAAGACTGTAATAGAGGGTTGCTGTGGGGTTGCTATAGTTACCGGATGGTTCCGAGACACCCGCTCTCTCGTCCAGGCCTCCTCCAGTGACCGACGGCTGATTGGGCAGCACAGACACGACCGGAACCTCTGAGAGCAGAAAGGACAGGGTTAAACAGGGCAACACACACACACACACACACACACCCATACCCATCCCCACTTCAGCGCTCCCCCCTCCCACACACACAACCCATCATCGGTCACCAAAGACAGTCCTCCCTCTCAACCCAAACTGCACTTTAAGACACCCCCCCCCCACGCAATCACGCATTCACACCAACTCTGCCCGTAATCAGGTAGCCATACCCAAACTGCATTCTACCCACTTTACTCCCCCCTCCCTATGCAGAGTTTTAGACAAACAATTACCAATTGTACTGCATGTCCTGCTCCACCCAGTATGTCTATGCGTGTGACAATAAACCATCCTTGTATGTGTGTATTAACTTTGTGTATTTACCTGTGTATCTGTCTGTGTGTCTGTCTGTGCACTCACCTGTGTATCCTGGGCTGGCAGGAGTAGTAATGATGTCAAGCTTCTTTTCTGAGAGAGAGGGGAAGAGACAAATAACACATTATAAAGTGCATAACACACACACACACACACACACACACGCGCACACACACCCACACACCCTCGTCTAATGATGACGCACACATTCACACAAATACACATACTCACATGGTTTTCTGTCTAATGATGGTGACGCACATCCACGCACACACACACACTCACACACACACGCACACACACAGATGACTCGCAGATGAGTCTGCCTTACCATCGGCGTATTTGCAGATGAAGTTGTGCTTGAGGTTGCAGCTGACGTCGTTCCACTTGTAGTTGAGCCAGCCGGCCTGGGTGGGGGTGGAGGGGGGGCGCTGGAACATCACGGTGCACATCTCACGCCCACACGATGGCTCGTCCCACTGCCAGTTCCTACACACACACACACACACACACACACACACACACACGGAGACACACATATACATGCATGTACACATGCACACACACACACAGACATAGACACATGGGCACATACACACATACACACACACACATATGGATACACACCCATACACATGCATGCACACACACATTGACACACGTACACAGACAATAGCATGTACAGGCATTGGCACGCACACACACACACACACACACACACACACACACAGACAAAGGATTAGATTCATTATTCTTTTTATTCCCATTGACCAACTGTATCACATTCAGCACAAATCTATTCATCAACATGAAGCAATAGTCTATGTCTTTACATTCAGCAGTGGTGTATTTATGTGACAGTCACTAAGTCTGTCTCGCCATTTGGCCATTTGGCACAGTCTGTGTAACTGAGCAGGAGTACAGTGGGGCACACACACACACACACACACACACACACACACACAGGCAGGCACACACACACAGATGCACACACATGCATTCAAACACAGGCGCACACACACCCTCGCATACGCATAAACTCACACACACATATGTGCATGCGCATACACACTCTCACACACACACAAATACACAGACATGCGCATCCGTACGCACACACACACACTCACACAGAAGCACACGCACACACTCACACGCACATGTGGATACACACACACACGCTCACACACACACACATGTGGACCTGAGAAGTGCAGAGTGCCTAGGGAACATCAGACAGACGTCTGTGACCTTGCACACACACACACACACACTCACACACACACACACACTCACACACACACTGCATCTGTGGCCTTGCAGTCAATGATGCAACATCCAGCAAGAGCCTCAGAAGCAGCAGCACCCTCAAAATCCCCGGCTCCCTGTGTGTGTGTGTGTGTGTGTGTGAGAGAGAGTGAGTGTGTGTGTGATGTACCTGCAGTCTAACCAGCAATAAAGCAATGAGAAGCTGACGCCAGGCTCCCTGTGCATATGTCTGTGTGTGTGTAAGTGTGTGTGTGTGTGTGGGTGTGTGTGTGTGTGATGTACCTGTACGTGGCCATGCTGCGGTCCAGCCAGTAGTAGAGCGAAGAGCAGCTGATGCCGGGATCCCTGTGTGTGTGCGTGTGTGTGTGTGTGTGTGTGTCTGTGTGTATGTGCGTGTGTGTGTGTGTGTGTGTGTGTGATGTACCTGTACGTGGCCTTGCTGCGGTCCAGCCAGTAATAGAGCGAAGAGCAGCTGATGCCAGGCTCCCTGTGTGTGTGCGTGTGTGCGTGTGTGTGTGTGTGTGTGTGTCTGTGAGTGTGTGTGTGTGTGTGCGTGATGTACCTGTACGTGGCCTTGCTGCGGTCCAGCCGGGATCCCTGTGTGTGTGCGTGTGTGTCTGTGTGTACGTGCGCGTGTGTGTGTGTGTGTGTGTGTGATGTACCTGTACGTGGCCTTGCTGCGGTCCAGCCAGTAGTAGAGCGATGAGCAGCTGACCCCAGGCTCCCTGTGGCGAAGACTCCGGCGAAGGCCGATCCAGAAGTCGCCGGTGAGCTCGTGCAGGAAGCGCTCGACCAATCGCTGCTCGTCCTCTGTCTCCACGCTCAGCAGCTCGCCCCCGTCGCCCCGACACGCCTCCCGCGCCCCCTCGTAGCTCACGCGCTGCCGTGGGTCGGGGATGTGGGCCAGACGGTAGCATGGCCGCTCCGTACCTCGCCGACAGATGCGCTGGCCTGCACAGTGGACAGGCCACAGGACGCCTGGGTTACATCCAAGGCTCAACACAAAGCTTTGACGCTATAGCCTACAAAGTCATATCAGGGTCCACCCCCACCTATCTCAATTAAAAACAATTGGTTTGGAAACAGCCCAGGCCTGGCGTCGCAATTGGTTTACAAAAACCAATTCCAAACCAGTCGTATCTCCGTTCACATGAAGCCGGTACGATCCCAAACCAGTTCCAATCGGTTTCGACTTGTCCATGTGAACGCACTCACAGTCTTACTAAAGGCCCATGTCCCGTCCAGAGCGTTTGTGATCCTCTAATACAAATCGTCTGGCCGTACCCTCTCACAAGGCGAGGTCACTCGAAACTTTTCTCTGTTGTTGTGCCTCAATGGAGAAACAACCTACTAGTTGCTACAAGAACAGCAACATCCCTTTCTATCTTTAAAAAGCTTGCAAAGACCCTTCTCTTTCGAGACTGCTTTCCTACCTAACAAAACGAACAAAACTAACAACCAACTAAACCAACTCTCTCCCTTGGTGCCTCATGCTTGTAAAATTCTTCCTGTGTAGGAAGTATGTGTGTCTGTAGTGTCCCTGTTCTGGGAAACTTATGTCCTCCTTTTTTTGTAAATTGCTTTGGATAAAAGTTTCTGCTAAGTGTAATGTAATGTAAACATCCCCACCCCAAAGACACAAAATAGCAGGACTGGGGGGTACCGACATGTTAATGTGATTATTGTAAAATGTGAGAGGTAGTACCCCCCCAATTATGGAGGGGTAATTCACACCCTGTCTGGTTACCCTAATGGTGGTGTTATTACCTGGCCTAAGAGGAGGTGTTGCTGACTGGTCTTAGATGCTAGTAGTAGAGGTGGAGTTACTGGGTCTTAGATGCAGTCTTGATGCAGGTGGTCTTAGTGGTGATGTTTGAGCTACCTGGTCTTAATGGAGGCTTAGTAACCCAGTCTTAATGAAGGTGTCACTACCTTAATGGGATTAATGAAAGTCTTCTTACCTGACTTTAGATGCTAAATGGAGGTGAGATTAGTGGGTAGCAGTGGTGGAGGAGTTACCTGGTCTTAATGGGGATGCTTCTACCTGTTCTAGTACCTAAGCATCAATCAATCAATCAATCAGTTAATCAATAAAACATTCTCTTCCATAGTTAGCTCCACACAGGTGTTTGTGTGTGCTACCACAGCAGCATGAGTTGTGCATAATGTTCAGTTTAGGCCTTAAGCAGTCATAAAAGCATGTCTTAATGTATTCCTAACAACTGCAAGAGACTGGGAAAGCTTCCAAACACTACTAAATATCTGAATTCAAATCACTTCAAATACTCTAACTTTCAAAGGCACAGTTCAGGCATTCTGTATTGCAAAACACATAGTAGTATCTACCGAAGCCTAAATAGACACCGTATCCCAACACAACATATAGCCCATCTGACATGCATCCTGTCTGCTATGAGTATCACATGACTCTGGGCTGGCAGAGAAGAACTAATTTAATTTCCACAGCATGCACAAATCTGCAGAACTTTGCAGTGCCTAGGGTTGCAAAAGTAAAAAAGACACCACTAGGAATACTTTTTAAACGAACCCTGTCTGTGAGAATTACCTAAACTGCCATACGGAGAAACCAGCGTAATTTTGCCCACTCGCCCTGCCAGGAATCGGACAGGATGTTCGCAGCAACAATGTCGCGATTCCTCAAACTCGGGGGCTAATATGGGACACAGAGACGACTGAGGGGACAGGCTCCAGTCCAGAATTCATTTTGATTTAGGAATCCTTGAGCAAGCAGCGAGTTTTTAAACTTACATTTGCCTCAAAACAGAATAGATAGTTTAAGTGCGGTATGATAGTTGAACTTGGCATTCACAAAGCGTTTGTGCTGTTATTCATATTAGCTGGAGTAGGGGAGGCTCTTTCTCCCACCTACGAGAAGCCTTCATACTCACCACTGAAGAGTTTCGATGCGGAGCTCGTGTGCCAAAAAACGACCAAGAGAGCTCCAAATATCGTCATAAAGTCCATCTCTTCACATTTTCAGCCCCCTGGAAAGTAGTCAAGCCATCACTATAACACTAAGAATAGGGATAATCGGGTATTCAGTCCACAAACTCCGTCTAGTTTTCAGACTCGCAGTAAGCAGAACTAACGGAGCTGTGGTCCAATCAGCGTGCGGCAGGGGGGCCGTGTGGTGACGGGCGTGGGGTGGTGTGGGCAGCTGGAAGAGCTTGTATGGGATGCAGATGTTGTATGTGAATAAGACCCAATCAGACTACTGTTAGTAGGCGCCTGACCGACACAAATCGACCAGTTCTTTTGGACTTTTTGAGCCTCCTAGCCTAATTATAACCATTAAATGGACGTGTAGGATAGACCTACCAAATCACAGCTCTGCCAACATGAGCAATGGTATGAATTAGGTGTAATTAGGGGCATTTAAAGGTCCCTCTCCCAAGCAGCTATGGGAGGTCACACAAGATCATGTTCAGACACTGAATCGCATGTATTGACCAAGTGTGTCACACACAGAATACGGTCACTAATCAGGGCATTGGACCAACAGAACGAGTAAGCAGCAGATCCCACAATGGGCGACAAGCTTTGTGTCTGAAGTTGTATACAGAATCACATATACAGCGTGTGTGTGTGTGTGTGTGTGTGTGTGAGAGAGAGAGATCTGTTCGGTGTAAGTAAAAAGCATTTTTTAACAGTAAAGCTTTCAATAGTTATTTGTGAACTACCTTGAGCAGTTTTTTACTGTCCTATATATTTTATTTTGCAATGTAAAACAAAGTTGGGGTAATGTCAGTTAGCTGGCTAAGAAGCACAGCTACTATTGTAGCTTTTCAGTGGGCTAAAATCTTTATGTCTTAATTATTATGCGTTTGTTGTACATTAACAGTTGATACCTCTTTTGAACTGTAGAGGGTGCTAATGAGGCTGCAATGGCAATGTTAGTCCAGGTTCATCATTGATCTATTCCAACCATGTTCAACCTGGACCAACATCACCCCAATGATCCACCATGTTGATTCTGGACTAACATTATCATGTTGACCCAGCAGCAACTTTTTTTCTGTGATCCTGAACTAACATTACCATGTTGATCCTGGACTGACTTCATAATGTTGATCCAGGATTCACATTTTCTCATCGATCTTGGACTAACATTACTATGTTGAACCTGGACTGATCTGAAAGAGATCAAAGCCAGGATGGGAGCTGTCTTTGATGATGTACTCGAGGTTGGGGAGCAGTTTTTGTCTATAATTGTCCCTAATTGTAGATAGCTTACAGTTAATAAACATACACCAATAACAGCAGTGACATGTGAGGTGTGAAGATGTCACTAAAAATAAAATGATTTGTCAATTTAAGCCTGATACTCAACATCTACATTTGGTTAGTTGTAATGTTAAAGTCACACAATTCAGAATCGGCACATTCACAAATTCAGTTTTATAGTTACTTTACACAGGGCTGAAGTCTTAAACATATCTACCCTACTGTGTAAAGCAGAGCAGCCACCGTGTTTTGAGAGAAATGTTAAAGTTTTTCGAGAGAGATGTTCAAGTGTCTACTCAGACAGCGTGCAGCTCTGCAAACTAATCAGGATGAGTTTCATAACACTTCTATGTCGTGAGAGGAGTGTGTGTGTGTGTGTTTGTCCGGCTGCCTGGAGGGCTGCCATGAGAGAAGTGTGTGTGTGTGTGTGTGTGTGTGTGTGTGTGTGTGTGTGTGTGTGTGTGTGTGTGTGTGTGTGTGTTTGTGTTGCTGCCTGGAGAGTGGCCAGCCTGGATAGGGCTCTGGGCGGAATGCTAAGTTTCCTGTGGCCCTTGCTGGGGCTGGTGACAGCACCCTTCCCTACAGCACTCTTCCCTATTTTCTTCCTTTATCTGTGGCGCTTCCCATATCTGCTCTCCCAGTAACATCATCGCCCACCCACTCAGTTCCCCATGATGCTGCTGGGCTATGCCGGGCAGGTCACGGAATACATTTGGGGCCATTCTATTCTATTCTAACACCAGGGCAGAGTGGACAGAATTCCTACTATTTGCCTTTGGTGAGTATTTTTGCCTTTGTCTTTTATTTACCGTAATTCATTTAAGGTTTAGTACGTATTTACTGTATATATTCAAGGTGCAGAAAGGAATGAATCTACACATTTCTTCGACTTTAGCTCCTGACTTCAGACGTAAGTCATAACAGAATGTGTAAGCGCTTGACATTTTCCACAACAAAAGCCTGTAGCGTGTAATAAATGCTTCGATTTTCAACGTGTTACACAGTCCACTGAACGGCACCAAGTCCACACTGTCTCCCATTGACTGTGGTATGTTTGCATGCACATACATTTCTTGTCCACTAGATGTCAGTAACACACATCATACGAGACTGCTGGTTATTACGTCGGGTGGGTTTAGAGTTCCAGTCGTGATGCACAAAGCAAACATGACTTAGACATTATTTCGGTTTTAAAACGTGAGTTCCATCCTGTATGCTGTTCTCCCTCCACCTTTTTTGTGCATTTACCCACGCTTGGGGTGGCTATAACAATAACGATAATCTAATGTAATTAAATGGGAGACTTTGTTGTTGACAAAAGCCGCTGTAAGTAAACACTTGTAGCGTTTAATCCCTCTTTTCCAAAGTCTCATTAAAGCCCATCCCTGTATCTCCGTGAAGAGGTCATTATCATGTGCGCTGGGACCGGGAGTGGAGGAGACTTCATTAAACCGGTCATCAGCGTTGTCGGGTGTGCGTGCGTGCGTGAGTGAGATGCGCCCCCAGGTGAGAGCTGATGAATCACACCACAAAACAACAATGCCACGGCCTCTTTCTTCCCAACGTATCTCCTTTCGAAATTAAAGAAGTGTCTTAAACGACGCTAAATGCCACTGGTGCGCGGCTCGTCTTACGCGCGCCATTGTTCGCGCATGAGAAAGGATACAGTTCAGAAACACAAAGCAGATATTGCTGTTTATTCCGCGCCCTACTGTAGTCCTGCCTGTCACACGAAAACGTGCTTCCTCTCAGTCCGAGACCTTATGCACTGGCTGTAAGACCACAATGGGTGCGCCAGTGCCTCGTGTTTCTAGCCGGTCCTGTTTAGTACAGTTCATGTCTCACGCTTGCCCAGCCACTTGTTATTAACTCTCTGTTTCCAGCCAGTGTTAATGCAGGTGCTGGTCATATAATTAGAATATTATTAAATTGTTGATTTATAGCAGTAATTTGATTCAAAAAGTGAGACTTGTATATTGTATTTATTCATTGCACAAATACTGATATATTTCAAATGTTTATTTCTTTAATTTTCCTGATTATAAAAGCACATAGCTTTGTATGGAAGCCTGCTTGTGCCACATTTAAAAAGTATATATACAATATATCTCAATATTCTAAGATACTGTGCTATTATTCTGAGATACTATCTCAGTGTTCTAAGATACTATCTCAATATTCTGAGATACCTATCTCGCTATAGAACAGAGTAAGTGGAATCCCAGAATGACAAGATATATGATAAATGTTTTTTTAATGTGGCACAAACAGGCTTCCATAACTTTGGACCACTCAGCAGCAGTCCAATCGTATTTGTCTTTAGCCCAGACGAGACGCTTCTGATGCTGAAGAGTGGCTTGAAACAAGAAATGTGACAGCTGAAACCCATGTCTTGCATACGTCTGTAAGTGGTGGTTCTTGAAGCATTGACTCCAGCTGCAGTCCACTCTTGGTGAATCTCCCCCACATTTTTGAATGGGTTTTGTTTCACAATCCTCTCCAGGGTGCAAGTGTTCCTATTGCTTGTACACTTTTTTCTACCGCATCTTTTCCTTCCCTTCGCCTCTCTCTTAATGTGCTTGGACATAGAGCTCTGTGAACAGCCAACCTCTTTAGCAATGACCTTTTGTGTCTCACCCTCCTTGTGCAATGTGTCTTTTGGATAACTGTCAAGTCAGCAGTCCTCCCCATGATTGTGTAGCCTACAGAACTAGACTGACAAACCATTTAAATACCTTTGCAGGTGTTTTGAGTTAATTAGCTGATTAGAGTGTGGCACCAGGTGTCTTCAATATTGAACCTTTCCACAATATTCTAACTTTCTTAAGACATTTTTGGGTTTTCATAAGTTGTCAGTTATAATCATCAATATTAAAAGAAATAAACTCTTGAAATATGTCGGTCTGTAAAATTAATATATACATTATACAAGTGTCACTTTTTGAATAGAATTACTAAAATACTACAATAACTATAAAAATCAACTTTTTCATGATGGTCATATTATATGACCAGCACCTGTAAACTTCACATCACCCAGTGTTAACCTGGTGTAGACCACGCTTGACCAGAGTTTAATATAGTATAGTCCACACTTCATGCTTGATTACTGTAAATGTAGTGTAGCGCATGCATTACACTTGACCAGTGTTATCTAGTGTACATCAAGCTTTAAGATAGCTTAGTGTTAATTTGGTGTACGTCATGCTTTATGCTTGTTCAGTGTTAACCTAGTGTAGACCATGCATTATGCCTGCCTTCCTGTCTGCACTGAAATCTTTTAGTGGTTTCTGCTTTCCTATGGTCAAGTCGCTGTTCCTAGCCAGTGTTAAACCAATAAACACATGAGCCTTTCCTCTGAAAAGGGTTTTGTTTCAGTTTTAAAATGTGTTTGTAGCCAGTGTGAAACCAGCATAGTTCATTTCGTGATTGTGCCAGGGATTTTCTTTAGTCATATTTGCCCCAGGTTTCCCTAGTGAAAAAGGTCCTATAAGAATGTCACAAGATCTCTATAGTAGCCTATGTATAATAGTTATGTAATACCTCTGTGGTGTTCTATAGCACTATCATCCCTGTATAATACTGGTATAGTTTTCTTTCCTCCCTATATCGTTCCTGTATTACAATTTCATATTGTTATAGTAAAATGTCCCAAAATACTAGATTCTATAATATCTGTAGTACTATAATGTTTTATAATAAAATGTCCCAAAATACTATAAGATTGTTGTAGTACTCTGTAGTGTTGTTGCTCTTTAGGTTTGAGGCATGGGGGATTTATTGAGTCCAAGTGAACTATTCAGTCCTAATCAGTCACCTTCCTCTTTAAAGAAAACAAACAATGTTGTGTGTTTACACAAGAGACACAGCAGTTACTGTATATGTGAGCCAGACGTTCTCTGTGTGTGTGTGTGTAAAGTCTGCTTTTCCCCTCAGCCTGTGTGTGTGCTCTGTGTATCTCCATGTACTGTTCCCTTATGAGAGGGTTTCCTAGAGTGCACTCGTGTCTCAAAATACATTTCTGTTTATATACTGTCGGCCATTTCACACACACACACACACACACACACACACACACACACACACACACACACACACACGCACAGGGATTAATGGCACTTGGCAACACATTGTTGTGTATGTATGTGCCGTTGGCCATTT
>CM059285.1:6252946-6260446 GCA_030347295.1 Setipinna tenuifilis
CAATGTTTTTCCTTGAAAATCTCTCCTTGAATTTACCTCCCTGAAATGAGTTTCTGCAGGTAGGGATATCTGGTGAGTAGAGATGAAACAGATGTGTGATAATAGAAAAGAGATGTTCCTCTAAGAAAAAGACATAACAATAAAAGACAGCCGCCAACTGTGGAAGTTACACAGTAGCTCATTGCAGGGCAAAAATTGACATCCGTCACTCACCCCATTAAAACTGCATGGTTATGATCCTAAAACTGTACACTTCAAGAGCTATTATAATCTGGTTTAAATCAGAGTTACATTGAGAGAGTGTGTGTGTGTGTGTGTGTGTGTGTGTGTCTGTGGGAGGGAGGGGGACGGAGAGGGAGAGAGAGAGAGAGAAAGAGAAAGAAAAAGAGAAAGAGAGATAGGGTGTAGAGGAGGTAACTTGTGAGTTGCCTCCCAGGCAAGAGATAGTACAGAGATGTGTGTGTGTGTGTGAGAGAGAGAGAGAAATAGAGGGAGAAAAAGAGAAAGAGAGAGGGGAAAGAGACAGCCTATATGACACTCCCTTCATCCCTTTCTCCTTACATAAGACACCACCCATAGTTTCACACGCATGCACACACATACACACACACACAGGCTTACCAAAGGGAATCCACACACCAAGCGATTTCAGTCTGCTGTGTGTAGGCCTGAGAAGACACTGGTGGATCAGAGTTGAAGGTATGACACATATTTCTCACTGAAAAGACCCCATACTGTTAAAGTCTATTATATTTTCATTTCTTAGGTCTCACATTTAAAAGTGAGACTCAAATTGTTGTTTTTGTCTGTTTAAAGTTATACTTTCAAAAAAATAAGAATTATAGTAGTTTTTGTAGTAGCATTAAATGTGAAAATAGTTTCATGCACAGTTGTCCTATTCTTCGCAACTGGCATTGAAACTTGACCTTGAGGGATGATTCTAATGAGATGATGGCTCTTGGATCACTTCATCCTCTCTCTCTCGCTCTCTCTGTTTTTGTATATACTTTATTTTACTATCCTTGTTACATACAGTGTAACAAAGTGTGTAACAATATGTAACAGTATTCACTTAAACTGTAAAATAAGGTTAGGGTTAGTGTTAGGTATGTACCTTGTAAGTACATAATATTACATGTTGTTACATGTAGATATACTTTAAAAGGAACTGTACAAGTGTTACCAGTTTTTGTGCTTTTCTTTTCAGGGTTTTATCTCCTTTTTAACCACATATATATCAGTTTGTAGTATTCTGTAACAACACGTGGATATCATGGCTTCAGAAAGTAACAGCTCTATGTTTGCTTCAGCTGTAAAGCTAATTTATCTGGTTCCAACTGATTTAGTGCAACTCTTTAGGTAGACAAGGTGAAGTGCAATTCCAATGGATACATGAAAGGACGACACACGAGAGGACGTTTACGTTCTGAAGCCTAGGTGTCCACCTCTCCCCGAAGCTTCTCCAGACTTTGGACTTTCCTGTTTGATGACTTGTCTGTTGACCCCAGGCTGATGAATCACTACTCTAATTCTCTTGAGTGTGTGTGTGTGTGTGTGTTCGACCTCAGGCTGGGTGCTGAGATGTTGTTCCTCTGCTGTGCGCTGATATCTGTTGCCCTGCATCCAGTTCTCTCCTCCTCCTACAACTGCTCCTCAGAGTACGAGCGCGTCCCAGGTAAGGATACGTCTCGGGTAGGGATAAGTCTCAGGTAGGATACTACGAAGCCCAGGAAAGCTCACGTTCTGTAATATCATGCATGATGCTAACATTGTTGAAAACTGTTGAGTACAATGTCATTCAAAATTGTGAGCATGATTTAGTAAAACATGGCCACCGTTTATATAATATTCTCATGTTAGAGAACATTGTGAGCATGTGAGTAACAGTCTTCAAATAATTTAATTTGAAGACCGTTACTGTAGGTTACTGTAGAAGTACACATATGCCTAGTGGGCCAGATTGAGTCTTTAGAGGCATTTTGGCATGGATCTAGTAAGGGTTTACCATGGGTTAGGTATGGCACACAAAGACATACCGGCAACTCTAGCCACCCTGCATGGTGTAATTATAACAGACATCCCAAATGCCCCGTGGCCTCCAGGAGTTTCCCACATTTGAAAAGTGACTCCCGAACACCTGCATGTAATGGGAAATCTCCCGCAACTTGCTTTAGTTAATTTGGACAAGTGCAAGTGACAGATGCAGCAAATGATGGGGAGACAGGCGGAGTGAGAGTTACAGTCCCATGTAGTATTTTTGGACAAGTAATAAACTACCTCTGTCTCACTCTTGAGGCTATTCAGTTTTTGATAAACAATATTTTTTTCCCTTGTGTGTTCAGGGGGCGTCGTTGACCTCCCTGAAAATACTTTCTGCATGTTCTGATGTGTGTTTTAAGTCTAATAAGAATGTTAAGTGTTTGCCGCCGTACCTATGATGATTTAGGTACCATTAAGTTATTGTAAGTAAATCATGCTCACAATGTATTCTAATGTGGGCATGTTTAATCGTGGCCATGCTTTAGTAAATTATGCTCATGTTGTTATATAACATGAGCACAAAGATGCTTAAAATAATTCACTTGAGCTTTCCTACATTCCAAGTAGGATACATTCCAGATAGGGATGCATGTAAGGTAGAGATTTGTCTCAGGTAGGATACATCCCAGATATTATACATCCCAAGTAGGATACATTCCAGATAGGAATACATGCCAGGTAGAGATTTGTCAGGTAGGATACATCCCAGGTAGGGATGGTGTCGTCCCAGTTAGAGATGAGCTGCCGCATAGTAGGTCATAGTGTCCTGGACCCACAGATAGCATTGGGATCATCACAGCCTCATACTGAGTCATAGTGTCATAATGGCAGTCATGGAGCACCTGTCTGATGCAGTGCTGTTGTAGTTTGACAGTCTGAGTGGATATGACATCAAAAATGAGGATCTTACAGGTTAGACTGAGGATCTTACAAGTGAGACAGAGACTCAGGATCTTCAGATGCTAGATTTCAGGGGTTTCTAGGTGGACTTTACACCTGGAGTTTCTAATCACCATAAACTGCGTTGTGTTTTCTCCAAGATACCTTCTGATTGAATAAAAGACTTGATGTTCATTGCTTGCAAGACTATATTAGATTACAGATTAATTTGATTGTTTGGATAAAAAATGAAATAAAGGAAATGAAGTAGCAGAGCAAAGTCCTAAGACTAAAAGTCTATTTCTACTTCCGTCTTAAGTTACTTTTCTGCCTCTCCTGCGATATTAAGGCAGGCAAAACTCTCTGGTAGATATTGTCTCTCTACTGGTTCGATCAGTCTCCTTTAGGACGAGATAGATATACTCAAATGTTGAATTGTGAATCTGGCTAAACAGTGGCAAATAACTTGAACAACTATTTCAGGAAGGAAAGTCCATACAAGACGACACAGGGTGCTTCTCTTACTTGCCTTACACCTGCGGACCTTACATGGACTTCTATGTAATGGTCAGGGCAACCGCTAAGTTTAGTCTTCACCAAGCCCCTCTGGAATAAACAAGAAACTATACTTGCTGAACAGGCAACTTGTAGCAGTGAACAAGTGGTATTCATTTGACATCCTAACAGAATTCATAAAAATCATGTAGAATTCTACACGGGTGAGACTGATGAGAACCATAATAAAAGGTGAGATCAATAATAAAGATCGTACAGGTGAGAGAGTGAGGATCTTACAGGTGAGAATAAGAATGAGGAGCTCACAGGTAAGACTATGAGCAACTGTCAGGTGGTAAGGAGAAAGGAGAAGATGACCCTTTCTACCAGCACTGAGCCATCCACTCTCAACCGCCCATTCAGATCCAGACATTCATGTGACTGGCTAAGAGGAGTGCAGTGGCTGAGAGGTTTACTAGATAGTATAATTGTGACGATGAAGCCCCACAGCGCATCATCATGGCGTCCTAATTACGGCCGCCATTGAACACGTGAGACGCCATCCCCTCGTGCAAACTTTTCACTGGCTGTGCTACGTGTTTGTCGAGGTGCTGTATTGAACTTTGTGTAGTATTCCACCTTTGTATGCGGGGTTGTGTATTGTCTAACCTTACTTATGGGTGCACCCATAGTCAAGTTCACTAGTATAAATAACATTCGACACACACGCAAGCAAACAAACACGACACGTAAACAGGGTTTTGCCAACATGCCTTTTTATTCATGTACAGAGTCTAGGTGCAACAAGTATCTTCAGTAAATAGAACTGAGGAGATTGGTAAAATATCTAAGAGCATTAACAAGTGTTTACTTAACATTTAAAACTGTAACTTACCAGCGTTGCAGCGCTCTCTGTCTGGGCCAAAGGAACGCGAGCCTAAACTGAGGACGCTATATTCCGAGGCACGTTCATGTGTGCGCGTTCTCGCGCCCTCTTGAAAACAATTAACTCACATAGTGACCAAATCGCTAAAATTAGTACATGGGTATGTGTGTGGTAATTATGTAGAAGGCCCGAAAGAACTAGTATGACTGTGGTGCCATTTTAAATGTTTATGTTCATCATTATTGCTTGACACACCCCTGTTTTGTGCATGTGATGGAATGGTCCATCTGCAGGGTGTGCGCAGGTACCCCTTTATAATGAGTCTGACTTTTAGTTGTTGAGAGAGTTGCATGATAGAGAGACGTGTATCTGATTACTCTGATATCCTCAGTTACATGAGTTGGTTGCATATTGAACTTTAGTGTTGTGACCCTTTGGCTAATTTCATGTTTCTTTCGGCTCATCGAAGCCTGTTTATTTTCTGTAAATAGTATATATAGTATGTAGATGAAGTATCTACATCGTTTGGGTTTACGTTTTGTTGGCTTACTTTTTTCACTGTGGTGCGAAATAAAAAAGGCAAAAACTCCATCTCCTGTTTGTGCAGCAGTACCGCAGTGTAATACAGCATATATTTAATGATGTGAATGTTTAAGAATTTTTAAGTGTTATGTACCAACGTGTCTAGATGCCAAATAACTCCTTGCAGTTTATATGGTTAAAATTCCGTTATGATAAGTGAACGGACTACTTGCAACGTTTTCTGGAAGAAGCCCAAACCTTGTTGCCATTGACAGCAGCCATTATACTTTTTCAGTGACCATTATACAAAAATAGTTGAGCTTCGAACATTAGAGTGGTCCATTGAAAGTCAGTGAGATGTTCATCAGCATTCTAAAGACCCATATAAAAACAGTATATATGCGATAGTAAGGTCAATGGTATAATCTCCTCCACCAGCCAACAATGCCCCGAGTGTCGATAATAATATATACTCGGTAATAGTATATACTCAATAGTAATAGTATAACATAGACTATGTTATGCTCTCTGCAGATCTATAGCTTGATTTGTATCCAAATGTAAGTCGCTTTGGATAAAGGCGTCTGCTAAGTGTAATGTAATGTAATAATCAATAGGGTCTGTCTTCTCTTCTCCACTAGACAACAATGACCTGAATGTGGACGGTGATAACACTGTATAGTTAATAGTGTAAAGTAGTTCTATTTATGCTCTCCACCTTCCCCAATGGAGTATGTTGTTTAAACGGAATATTGTGTTCTGATTGGCTGTTGACCTGATACAACATTCTCTCTATACAGTACCTGCCTGTAAGTTTCTAGTTTCAGTTTCTATATAGAGGTATCGTGGTTTACAGCTCATCGCATGGACATTGTCCTTAAATTGGCCTGTTGTGTGCCAGAACAAGCCACTGCCTAGGAGAACACTGTTTAGGAGTATTTGTGAGTGTTGTGCACCCGTACCAGTGTTCAGGTTCAGTAAATTGCACGAAGTGGTGTGAGTTTTTGCACCCACACCTGACGAGCAGCAGCTCACTACAAAGTTTCACGCTGCTTAGTGTAATGTAATGTAATGTAATAATCTCTTCTCTCCTCCACCAGACAACAATGACCTGAGTGTGGACTGTGGTACCAGTGCCATCCTGCTGGAGGTGAACCTGTGCTCGGCAACTTGGGCCGGTTTCAACCCGGACCAGCTGGCGCTGAACGGGGAGCACAACAACACCCTGTGCCAGGGCACCATCGACACCAGCGTCGACCCGCCCGTCATCCGGTACCAGCTCCACGTCAACCACAGTGACGCCAACCCCTGCAGACAGAGCCTACAGGTGTGTGTGTGTGTGTGTGTGTGTGTATGTGTATGTGTGTTTGTGTTTGTGTAAATTGTGGATGAAATTGTGTAAAGTGTGCACGTGTGTGTGTGTGGATTGTCTTCTGTGTGTGTGTGTGTGTGTATAGACCATGTATGATAGTCTGTGTGTGTAGATTGTGGACAATGTCATATATGTGCCTGTGTGTTTAGACCGTATGATAATCTGTGTGTGTGTGCGTGCGTGTGTGTGTGTGTGTGCAGATAGTGACTGAGGAGCCTGACAGGAACAGTCCCTTCAGCCACTTCTCCAGCATCCAGTCAGTGGTGATCACGGGCTTCATCGACACGCCACGCTCCTCCGAGGGCCTCATCAGCTACTCCACTGACCTCTACTACCACTTCTCCTGCCGCTACCCCCTGGAGTACCTCATCAACAACACACAGATCATGGCGTGAGTCACACACACCACACACACACACACACACACACAAACCTACTCAGCACACCAACACATTCACTAACCTTATCAACAACACACAGATCATAGCGTGAGTCTCACACACACACTAACCTACTCAACTCACCCACAAACATACTAACCTCATCAACACACACATATACACTAACACACTAACATATTATTACTTACCTACTGTACTCAGCACACACACACACACTAACCTCATCAACAGATCGTGGTTAAACAACAAACACAAATCATAACATAAGTCACACCCTATTTCACACACTTATCTCATCAACACCACACAGATCATAGTGCAAGGTCATATCATAGTGCAGGGTCATGGACAACTAGTCACTGCTACTATGTCCTCAGAGAGGTCAAGGTCACAAGGTCACACAAAGTCCCAGAGGTAAAGGTCAGAGGTCAAGTAGGTAACCCTTTATTTTACAGTTTCTTTTTTAGTGTATCTATATCTAACAACATGTAATTTTCTGAACGGAATAAAGCTTTTGGATGAAAGGTAAAATGTCTTCAAGCTACTGAAAGAAGTCCAGTTGCTTACAACTTAGTTCATTTGACTACCATGACCTGAGTCTTTACAGATGTACTTACACTGTACATATGTAACACTACACACTGCATATACGTAATACGTACACAAACAACCCTAACCCTATGGTACTGTGTAAGTACATAATGTTACATGTTACACAATGTTACAGACTTTGTTACACTGTACCTAATTGATGTGACAGGGGCAGTAAAGTTAAGTGTAAGCGTCGAGTGTAAGGTGATGTTTCTCTGTGACAGGTCCTCTGTGTCTGTGGCCACGAGTGACAGCAATGGTACCTTCATTGACACACTGCGAATGAACCTCTACAATGTGAGTCACATGCCCAT
>CM059285.1:6265446-6272946 GCA_030347295.1 Setipinna tenuifilis
TTCATTCTACCCCAGACATGCTTAATGATGTTCCTGTTTGGTGACTGGGCTGGCCAGTCCTGGAGCACCTTGATCTTCTTAGCCTTGAGGACCTTTGATGTAGAGATGGAAGTATGCGATGGAGCACCATCCTGCTGCAAAATTTGACCCCTTTTATGGTTGGGAATTTAAGAAGTTGCTAATACTTCTTTCTATTGATATTGCCTTCCACCCTGCAAATGTCTTGCACACCCCCATACTGGATGTAACCCCAGACCATGATTTTTCCGCCACCAAACGTAACTGTTTTTGGGTGAAACTGCTTTCTGTGCACTGATTTGACCATGGAGGCCATTTCGAGACAGAATTCTATAAACTGTTGTGGTTGACACAGGGACTTGAGGTGGCCAGGCCTGGTGAAGCTCTGCTGCAGTGGAAAAGGGGCTGGCCTTGGATTTTTGAAACAACAAACGGTCCTCCCGAGCAGTTGTCTTCTGGGGTCTACTGGACCTGGGCTTGTTAAAAACATCTCCAGTCTCTTCAGATCTTTTTCTTATTCTTTGTACTTGACGCTGAGACACATTGAAGTTGTCAGCCACCTCAGCAGTGGATCTGGTCTTCACCCTCTTGATAATTAACGCTTTGGCGTTTGGCTTTGGCGCATTAAATTATTAATCTTTCTTCAGTGAATTTATTTCTGTATATTGAGCATTATTTAGCTTTCATATGAGACATTTTTTAAAACCAATGGATTAAATTAAAAGTCAGGTTATAAGCTTTTGTTTCTACAAAATTGATAAGTGACAAGACTTTTGTCAGGGACTGTAAGTATAATTATGAAAACTGGTCAAATGCATTTATCAGCCTGGTCTTTATCTTTGTGTCCTCTGTACAGCCACTAGTCCTGCTGCTTTACCCTATGGTGAGTACACCCCCGTCTGGCGTCTACAACACATTACACACCCCTCTAGTCCAGAACATTGCACACACATCTACTCACACACTCTTGTAGAACACATTACATTCGCATCTAGTAAGGTACTCTTTTAGAACACATGACATACTATTGTAGTCACACACTCTTCTAGACCACATTACACCCCCTTCTCTAGTAACTATCTGAAGGTAACTATCTCAATGACTCCTGGTCTTAACAGAGAGATGCCGTTGTTTGGAACAGGATTAGAAGACAGTGCTAGCGTGATGTGACAGTGTGTTCATATGAGTTTATGTGCATATGTGTGTAAGTGTTTATGGGTGTTTATGTGCATAAAGTACGTGTGGGTGCGTGTGTGTTCATTTGTGTTTATGTCCGTGTGTGTGTGTGTGTGTGTGTGTGTTTGCGTGTCCTAAAGGTGAGGAGGCTCCGCAAGAGGAGGCTAAGACGAATGTGGTGGGGGTGGTGGTGGGGGTGATATTCGCCACGGCGGGGGCGGTGCTCCTGGTGCTTGCGGGCTGGTTCACCCTCAAGAAGTACTACTGGGGAAGCGGATTGGTCCAAGCATTTGACTGACAGCCATAAACAGCCAATTAGCACCTTGATGTGTGTGTCCCAGGACCAGGACTGACATGCGTGATCTGTGCCCTGTGACCTCCTCTGTTTGTCCCCCAAGCTAACTACATGTACCCCTGAGGCTCCTTATGCATGAAGACGCCACTATGTGACTATATGACTGCTCTTTTTATCGCTAACTTTAGTGCCCTATGGTGTGTGGACTGCCCATTTATACCTGATAGTTTAGCTTAATCTCTCCATGTTTGTGAGGGTTTGTGTTTAGGAGATTGTAGTGTCTGGATTGTAGGAGATTGTAGTCTGTAGTGCTGGTGGATCTGTGGATGATTCTCACTAAGATAAACGAGATGACCAAGGTTTTGCTTTCCTCCATAAATGTATGCACTTTTTCAATATTTGTATGTTTTGATTTTTTTTTTACTCACAATAGCATTTAAATTTATGCTGCTCTGTAAATTGCTTGAAAATAAATCAATAGTTTTATATTAATTAATTTGTGTAACTGAATAAATTTTTTCTATGTTACGGCAAATGGTTGTGGAATTTAAAATGTTTTAGAGAACACAAAGTAGACACATGGAAACTTACATCTTTTTAGAAATTGTATTATTTACAGTCAACATTTAAAACATTTCCGCGACATTAAATAACATATTTTGTCTCTCCCTCTCACACACAAATATATACACACATAAAATCCTGTACACAAATTCAGAAAAACAAAACTAAACTTTAAGCTTCATGTAAGTACAGTGAAAACACAGGTTATACTTCATCTAACAGCATTCAGGTCTACCATGCCTACATGCCCCCAGTATATACAAGTCCATTCATAAGTGTTTGTGTGTGTGCGTGCGTGTGTGTGTGTGTGTGTGCATGTTAAGTTCATAAAAACCTAGTTTAGAGTTTGCATCATCTCCTGGGATAGTAAGTGCAGGCATGAATCCAGAGGTTGTGTGTGTGTGTGTGGGCGGGCGGGTGTGGGCACGCAAGTGTGTGTACGTGTGTGTACGTGTGCGTAGTGAGAAGTGTCATGAGAAGTAGTGTCTGCATGATCTCCTATTGGAGGGAGTGCAGGTGTGAGTCCAGAGGTGTGTGTGTGTGTGCCTGTGTGTAAATTGAAAGGTGTGTGTGTGTCCATGTGTAAGTCCAGAGGTGTGTGTGTGGGGAGGTGTGGGTCCAGAGGTGTGTGTGTGTGTGTGTGGGCAGGTATGAGTCCAGAGGTGTGTATATGTGTGTGTGTGTGTGTTAAGTTCATGAGGAGTTATTTAGTGAAGAGTCTGCATGATCTCCTGTAGGAGGGTGCGCAGGCGGGAGGTGAAGTCCTCCCTTAGGAAGTCCTCTCTGAGGAGGGGCAGTTCCTGCCCCCCAGTCTGCCCCCCCTGCTCCAGCTGGCTGAACTGGCCCTCCATGTCGCGGCTGAACTGCTGCACGAGGGCGCGCGTGTGCTGGCAGAAGCGGGCAGCACTGGAGGTGACATCTCCACCGTCCCTGTCCCTGTCTGTGTGCAGCAGGCTGCCCAGCGAGGCCTGCAGCCCCCCCACCCTGCTGCGGAACTCCTCCTCCAGCGCCGCCGCTCCCTGTCCGATACGATTGGCCACCTCCAGAAGCCCCTCCCTCTGCCCCGCCTCCTGCAGCTGCTCCGCTGCGGCCGCGCTCCTCGCTCGGAACTCCAGGATGCTGCTGGTCATGCGGCGCGTGCTCTCCTCCAGGCTGCGGCCGATCTGGGGCACCAGCGCCGGGTAAGAGGGCTCCCCTTGCTGGTGGGAGGCCGGTGGTGCTGCAGGCTGCAGCTCCTGCAGGTGTTGGCGCAGGAGGTGGCAGAGGTTGTGTACGTTGGCACTGAGCGCGCTCTGCAGCTGCTCCGTTAGGGGCACCAGCACGTCCCGGACGGCGGTGACGGTGGTGTGCGAGGGAGGGGTGGACCCGGGCCAGAGTCGCGCGCGGAGCTCAGACAGCTGCTCTCGTAGGCGGGCACGGAGGTGCTCGGAGACCAGGGCGGGCTTCTGTAGGGCCTCCTCAGCTAGAGGGTGTGGGGGGTCCTGGGAGTACAGGTCCGAATTCTCCACGTGGCTCTTCCACATACCACTGCAGTGATTAGACAAAGGAAACACACAAGTTATACACACATTGGTGACACGCACACAGACTGTGTCAATACACACACACACACACACACACACACACACACACACACACCCAGTCAGTCTGTGCTATCTCTACAGATATTAGCAGAGCACAAGTGAACACACACACACACACACACTCACACACACACACAGTCAGGCTGTGCATTTCTTTAAATATCTTCAGAATGACAAGGAGTCTAGTGCTGAGTGGCACTACAGCAAGAGCAGGAAACAGCAGACATTTCACTTTAGCACACACATTACAGTGTGCACATTTACATACCCTTACACACACACACACACACACACACACACACACACACACACACACACACTTTGCACTGAGCACAAACACATTGCAGTGTACACACAGACACACACACATACACACACATAGATGTACAGACATTTCAATGAAAACACACACAAGGACACAAAGCTCAGATATACACACACACACACACACACACACACACACACACACACACACACACACACATAGATACACAAAAACAAACCTAGACAAACACACACAAACCTAGATGTACATACTCTAAACACTGGAAATGTCTCTGTGGCTACTGAAGATGTCGAGACGTGTCGAGAACACTTGTGTCATCACACTCACACACAAACACAAACACACACATACACAAACGTCTTCACACACATACTCTCTCTCTCTGTCTCTCTCTCTCACACACACACACACAGACATTGCCATAAACACAGTGCACACACTCACGTTTGATCTTTTTTGATGTGTGTCTTGTCTCTGGCCTGGTTGGCGCTCTGAGGGTACTGGCCCCACACTGACCCCTCCTGGTCAGGCTGAAGTGGAAAGGCTACATGGAGAGAAAGGGCAAGCCTTTACACACCCAGATCAAATAGCACAGACTGATAGAAACACAGTGTGTGTGTGTGTGTGTGTGTGTGTGTGTGTGTGTGTGTGTGTGTGTGTGTGTGTGTGTGTGTATGCATGTGTGTGTGTGTATGCATGTGTGTTTGTAAAACACCGAAGGCACAACATAAAATACACATTTCTTAGCACTGCCCAATAGAAACAGAGAGGGACCAATATCAAATACACATCCAGTTATTATTACTGACTAATGAAAACACACAAATATCTAATCTACTCAAATAGACATGCGGTTAGTATTGACTGATGGAAACACACACCAACCTGTGGTTAGGCAGAAGGCCACTGCAAGAATGAATAATTTCACCAACATGCTGTTGTTTAGATGAGTCTAAGTCTGAGAGAGAGGAAGAGACAAAGAGAGACACAAAGAGAGAGATATTAGAAAAAAAATTGTTTGAATTCTTCAGATAGTTCTTTCAACTTTTGTGTACAAGTGTGTAGATGTGTGGAAAAAAAGTTACATTCGTCGTCCGTAAGTGAATATGTGTAAAAGTGTTTGTGTCTGTAAGTGTGTGTGTGTCTGTCTGTGTGTATATGTGTATATGTGTGTGTGTGTTTTGGTATGTCTACACACAGCTCGCCCTCACCTGTGCAGAGAGTGTGTATCAGTCTCCTCTCTTCCACTCCTCTTTATAAAGGCTGCTTATCTGTGGCCCTCTTGGCCCTGCCTCCGTCACCACACACACACACACACACACACACACACACACACACACACACACACCCACACACACACACAGGTTTGACCTCCACAAGGGTCCTGTGAGATTAAGGCCAACGTCACTTTCCCATCTCTGGTCTGGAGTCATATTGGACTTCATGTTGACACAAACCACCTTCTCAGAAGAGGTGCAGTGCCCATATGTCTTGGCCCCCTTCTGTCTGGACAGAGAGATGACCCACAGTGTGCAGTCATATAATTCACATACATGTATGTATATATATAACTTTATTATTATTAAATTCTTCTTATTATTATTATTATTATTATATTTATTATTATTATTTTATTTTCACCTCTTTTTTATCTAGTAGTACAGTAGTTTGTTTCTGCCCCGTGTCTGTTTTGCAAGTAATGTTTTATCTGTGTGTGTGTGTGTGTGTGTGTGTGCGTGAGTGTTTGTATCATTCTGTGTATGGAACACGTGCCAGGATGAGTCCTTGCTGCTGAAATGTAGGTGAGAGGTTGTCAGTCCTGCTGACGTCACTGTGATCAGGGTCAACACCCCCCCCCCCCCCAAAACACGCACATACACACACACCCACACACCCTCCACACTTCCACATTGCACACACACACATACGCAAACACACAGTTCAGGCCCTTCCAAACATCCACTACTGTTCTCAGTTTTGATGTGCAAAACATTTTAAAAACAAACATTGTATATTTGTGTGTGTGTGTGTGTGTGTGTGTGTGTGTGTGTGTGCACGTGCGCGTGCGCGTGTGCGTGTGCGTGTGCGTGTGCGTGTGCGTGTGCGTGTGCGTGTGTGTGTGTGGTATGGCTTCATTGACTGCTGGCTTGTCATTCATAATTTTCATCATTATTAACACCTCACAATTCACACCCAAGTCACCATTCATACAATTCAAAAATCACCTTCCAAGTCTCACACACACACACACACACACACACACATACACATACATACACATACATACACGAGAGTTTGTCATTCACAAAAATCAAGCTACACACAAGCCTCACGGGTCTTTGACTCCAGGCAGCTTAGCCTCTCATGGCTAAAGTCTCTGTGTGGGTGTTGTGTGTATCTGTGTTTGTGTTTGTGTTTGCGTGTGTGTGTGTGTGTGTGTGTGTGCAGCAGTGTTTTATAGGGCTGGGCAAATGCAGCAATTTTGCAGGCCTGGCTGTGTTTGTTAAGTCCAAAGCTTTGTAGGTCAGGGGCCCAAGCAGTTGTGGGAAGATATTTACTGGGGATACAGACAGCAGATGGGACAGGTGGTGGAGAGACAGGTGGTACGTGAGACACATTGTAGGGGAGATATTTACCAGGAAGACTTGGTGCAGTGAGACAGTTTACAGTGAGAGAAGAAGTTGCAAGGAGAAAGACCACAGTAAGACATGGTGTAGGGAGACAGACTGTAGGCATTAGAGGGAGACAGGTTGCGTGGACACAGGCCACAGAAAGACTGGTTGCAGTGGAGACAGACAGGTTGTACAGGGACAGGTTTTGGGGAGACTAAGGCTATTTACCAGGGAGACAGGTTGCAAGAAGACTAGTTGTAGGAGGACTAGCTGCAGTGAGACAGGCCACAGTGAGATAAGTTGCATTGAGACAGGTTGTAGGGAAATGGTTACAGTGAGACATGTAGGGATGTAAGGATGTAAGGATATTGACGACAGTGAGACAGGTTGCAGTGAGACAAGATGTAAGGACACTGGCTGCAGTAAAACAGAATGTAGGGATACTGGCTGCAGTGAGACAGGTTGCAGTCAGACAGGTTCTGAGAGATGCTGCTTGAGTGACTTGGTGCTGCTGCTGTGTTTCTGAGCGTAATGTGGGGGAAAGGTCACCCTGTTTAAATTATGTAAGGTCGCGGTTAGAGTCCACCACTGCAGCGCCTACATGGGCTCTATGCTAAAGGTTATTAACTCAGTGAACTTGTGCAGAGGGGCAAAACATCCGCATACACACACACACACAAACCTACACACGTCTACACGCATCTACACACATCTACACAGACACAGACACACACACACACACACACACACACAAACACATCCTCAGCCAGGTGAGTGCAGACCTCTGGACCCAAGGCTCCCATGCTGTATCTGTAAGAGCCATTTTATCAACACTTAGTCAAATACATAGACACAGGTGCAGTCTCACTGAAACACATGCAGACAGGTGCAAACTCACTCAAACCCATACGGACAGATGGAAACTCACCCAAACCCATTAATACACATGAAAACACATGCAAACTC
>CM059285.1:6285446-6292946 GCA_030347295.1 Setipinna tenuifilis
GTGTGTGTGTGTGTGTGGGGGGGGGGGGGGGGTCGTGTATGCATGTGTGTGTGTATGCTTGTGTGTGTGTGTGTCAATCCATCTGTGTCCGTACTCCCGTCCAAGGTGCTGTTTCGTGAGTACGGCTGGCCCGAGAAGGTGGCGTGCCCGGCCCGGTACCGGGTCCAGCAGCTGCGGTACCGCATGGACGACTACTCCTCCAAAGGCTCACGCATCCTGGCCCTGCAGAAGAAGCATCGCAGCCTACAGATCTCCCTCACACAAACATCCATGGGCAAAGGTACCGACCCAATCCAACCCACAGCTCCATGGGCAAAGGTACCGGCCCAATCCGACCCAAAGCTACCACAGTGTTCTAACCCAGAGCTCCATGGGCAAAGGTACCGACCTAATCCAACCCAGAGCTCCATGGGCAAAAGTACCGACCCAATCCAACCCACAGCTCCATGGGCAAAGGTACTGATCCGACCCAAAGCTCCATGCACAAAGGTACTGTAGCTGTCCTGATATGACCCACAGGTCCATGGGCAAAAGGTCCCATCCCAGTACCATACCCTCTCGATTTGACCCCAAGTACCCCTCTGATTAGGCTCAAAACAAAAAAGGTAGCATTTGCCCCCATTTGCCCCATTTGCCCCTATCAGGTCTCAGTCCTAACACACCGTGCCATCAGGACCAACACCCCCCCCCCCCCCCTCCCCCCAAACACACACACACACACGCACACACACACACACACACACACACAACCACACACACACACACACACACACACACACAACCACACACGTGCTGGGGATGTGTCCTGGAAAAGGGGCTGGGGTGAGTGGGAGGCCAAGTTATTGGAAAGACCCATGAGGGTGTGTATTCATTAGAACTACTCAAGGTCACTCAGGGCTACCTGGCATGAGTCCACTGATCGTGACTTAAAACATCAATGCGCTGCCATTGCATAACCTTCCAGCAACACATTTACAGCATGTGTGTGCATATATGTGTGTGTGTGTGTGTGTGTGTGTGTGTGTGTGTGTGTGTGTGTGTGTGTGTGTGTGTGTTTGCATCCCATCTCACTGACGCAGCCTGTGTTGAAGTACCACGTGGCATATGATGTTTTCCTGCGTGTTGATTCATGTGTAACTGGAGGCTGTGCAATGCAATACATTTGCCATGACTAAGTGTTTGTGTGTGTGTCTGTGTAATATGGTTGTGCATGTGTGTGTTTGTGCCTGTATAAGTGCCTGTGTGTGTGTGTGTGTGTGTACGTGTGTGTGTGTGTTGTTACGCCCCACCCCTGGGTGGCCTTACTGGGCCACCACTGACCAAAGGAATGACCATAAACACCAGTGTACCCAACCAGTGTACCCAACCAGTCGGATTTATTGACAGGGCAAGTTAACCCCCAGTAGCCCAAATATAGAAGAAAACTTCACACATGTTGTAACCTTTTAGAAGAAGTCAGTGTTTTTTTGGGGAAAAATACAAAAACATCACAGGAAACACAAACAGGCCGTATAGTGTGTGCATGTGTATATGTAATGTGTGTGTTGTGTATGTGTATGTTTGTGCCTGTGCTGTGTACAGTGCCTAGCACAAATGAGTACACCCTCTTTGAAAAGTGACATTTTATGCAATATTTAAATGGAAACAAAACATTGCCAAAATATTCACAGATGAAGTTTATTATAGCATCTTAACTTACAACTTAAACAAAAAGGTAATAAAAAGGCAATAGTACATTTACTAAATTAATAAAAAACTAATTTAGTACTTTGTATGGCCTCCATTATTTTTAATGACAGCTTCAAGTCTCCTGGGCATGGAATGCACAAGTTGGCAACATTTGGCAACAACAATCTTTTTCCATTCTTTAACAATGACCTCTTTCAGAGATTGAATGTTGGATGAAGAGTGATGCTCAACCTGTGTCTTTAGAACTCTTTAGATTTTCAATTGGGGTCAGATCAGGTGACATACTTGGCCACCAGTCTCACCATGTTCCTTTTCAGAAAACCAGCAGTGGCTTTAGATCATTGTCGTGTTGGAAAAGGGCACGACGACCAAGGGAAAGAAGTGATGGAAGCATCTTAGTTTTCAGTATAGAGCAGTACATTTCTGAATTCATGATGTCATCAATGAAATGCAGCTCCCCAACACCAGCAGCACTCATGCAGCCCCACATAAGGACAGTACCCCCTCCATCGTTCACTGTGGGCACCATGCACTTTTCTTTGTATTCCTCACCCTTGCGATGCCAGACAGTTTTAAAGCCATCGCTTCCAAAAAGATTGATTTTGGTCTCCACAGTATAGAGTCCCAGTAGTGTTCATCTTTGTCAGCATGGGCCCTGTCAAACTCTAGACAGGCTTTCTTGTGACTGGGCTTTAGGAGAGGCTTCTTTCGAGGACGACACCCATGCATGCCATTCCTCTGCACTGTACGGTGTATTGTGTCACGAGAAACAGTCACTCCAGTTGCACTTTCTACTTCCCTAGATAATTGCAGGGAACTTGCATGCCGGTTTTCTTCAACCCTTCTCATCACAAGACGCTCCTGTCGTGGTGTTAACTTTCATGGTCGACCTGGACATCTCTGTGCAATGGTTGCAGTTCCATCTGTATTAAACTTAGCCTGTGTACATTTTGGAAATATCATTTGTTTTCAATGACATATTGTATAAAATGTTACTTTTCAAAGGGGTGTACTCATTTATGCTGGGCACTGTATATCTGTGTATGTGCCTATACATGCGCCTGTATGTGTTTGTGTGTTGTGTATATGTGTGTAAGTGTGTGTGTGTTGTGTCTGTGTGTATATATGTGTGTGTAATGTGTGTGTCTCTGTGTGTGTGTGTGTGTGTGTGTGTGTGTGTGTGTGTGTGTGTATAGATGAGTTCTGGGACTACGAGGAGCAGGTGGATCTGGAGGCCTTCAGCACCAGCACCTTCTACGACATCCTGCTGAGACACAGTGTGTCCGTCACCGCCCGCCTGGCACAGCTTAGAGGAGAGGTTAGAACACACACACACACACACACACACACACACACACACACACACACACACTCTCTCTTTCTCTCTCTCCCTGTCCCTCTCTCTCTCTCTCTGACACACACACACACACCTGTGCGCACACACATGAACACACATGCAAACTCTCACACAAATACACACACACACACATACACTTTCACACACTCACTCAGTCACATGCACACAGACAGACACAGACACAGACACAGACACAGACACACACACACACACACACACACACACACACACACACACACACACACACACACACACACACACACAGATATGGCCCAAAGCGAAAGCACTAGCAGTAATTATTAGTACAATAGCTGATTGTGAGCTTAATCCAGCCCTCCGAGTTAAACTGGATCTGTGTGTGTGTGTGTGTGTGTGTGTGTTCCCCGGTCTGGAAGTCCCCTCCACACACCTGCTTCAGTCACCCCATGACCTGCCTATTCATGTCACAGCTCAGGGAGACAAGGGACGCCACTTAGAGTTCAAAGGACAGGTGACACAGGTGAAACCGTACAGCTAATACAGGTGAAACTTGGAACCCCCCTGGGGAGCGAAGATGACGACCTTAACAGCGTCTGTCCTTTAGAGTGCAGAAATGCTGTCTTTGTCTCTATGTCAAAGTGCAGGATTACTGTTTCTGTCTGTGTCGGACTACATGAATGCCGTCTCTGTGTTTGTCGGAGTACCGGAAATTCAGTGTCCATGTCCAGTATACAGTCTATTAGAGTGCAGGGATGCTGTCTTTATCCATGTCCTTTAAAGTTTAGCAATGCTGTCTTTATCTGTGTCCTCTCAAGTTTAGGAATGCAGTCTCTATGTACAGTATGTCCTTTACAATTCAGAGATACAGTCTCTGTTTAGGTCCTTTCAAGTACAGAAATGCCTTTGGAGGTCAGTAATGCAGTCTCCATCCATGTTACTGCAATGTTCTCCATGTCTAAAGTAATGCTACAACTGACCTGTTGAGTTGCAACACAAAATAAGAGAAATGGATAACACTTCTGTATTTTAAACAAAACATTGGTAACACTTTATTTAACAGCTTCTTTTTTAGTGGATTGACATGTAACAACATGTAATATTATGTACTTACACTGTACAAACCTAACACTAACCCTAACACTAACGCTAACCCTAACTTATGCAGGTGTATCACAACCCTAACCCTAACCCTATGGTACAGTGTAAGTACATAATGTTATATATTGTTATGCACTTTGTAACAGGGACAGTAAAATAAAGTCTAACCAAAACATTTAATGCATTATACATTAATAAAACTGTTAAAATTAACTGCTTGATGTGCTGTCCTCTTGGGAAATGTGTTGTGTTCTGTGGATTTCTCCCATAGTGTGTTCTCCTGCAGTGTTTGTGTGTGTGTGTGTGTGTGTGTGTGTGTGTGTGTGTGTGTATGTATGTGTGTGTGTGTGTGTGTGTGTGTGTGTGTGTGGAGTGCATGTGTGTGTGTGTGTGTTGAGTGCATATGTGTGTGCATGTGTGTGAGCGTGTATGCATGTGTATACATATGTGTTTGTGTGTTTGTGTGTGCAGGTGAAGGAGCTGTACCAGGGCGTGGTGTGTAAGGTGCAGGGCCTGGTTGTGAGCGGCTGTGTGGAGGGGCGTGCGGGTACGGATGGCGGCGCGGGACAAAGTGAGGCGTGCGGCGGGGGGCGTATGCGGCGGGAGGTGGAGAGGGAGGTGGCGAGGAGGCGGGCCCTGGCCGAGAGGCTGTGCCAGCTCCTGGAGGCACAGCTACACACACTCCAGCAGGAGCTCCAGTGCCAGCAACACACACACCGCACACTCCGCGCACAGCTCCGCAGCTGCCTCAGGATGCTGGCCCAGGCCACAGACAGCCCACAGCCTCTCAGGTCACCTGCAGTGTGTGTGTGTGTGTGTGTGTGTGTGTGTGTGTGTGTGCATGTGTATGTGTGTGTGTGTGTGTGTGTGTGTGTGTGTGTGTGTGTGTGTGTGTGTGTGGAGTGCATGTGTGTACATAAAATGTGTATGCGTGGTCTACAGATCTGTGGACTGCCAAAAAGAAAGGCAAAACAATTCACCAAATTCTGCTCAGTATATTCTATAATTGGAAGCCTCTTCATCTGGAAACGCAGGTGCCACCTTTATCCTTAGGATGTCATGAACAGAACATTTTAGTGTGTGTGTGTGTGTGTGTGTGTGTGTGTGTGTGTTTGTGTGTATGTGTGTGTGTATGTGTGTGTGTGTGCGTGTGTGTGCGTGTGTGTGTGTGTGTGTTTGTGTGTGTGTGTTCCCTGCCATTTTGTGTGAGTGCAGTGTGTGTACCAGGAAGAGGCCGTGTTGGTATGGGGTATTCTAACACTTTCTAACACATGCCCCCCACTTAATCCTTCCCCCCCAACCCCACCCCAAAAGAACTTCATGAACTTTATCCCACCCCTTACCCCCTTATCACCTATTCCACCCCTGCCCCTCATCAGACAGCCATCCCCCAACTCTATTTTACACATTATACTCCCCCTCCCCATGCACAGTATAGGCTGACAAACCGCAATTTCTCTGCATGTCTTACCTTACCAAGTATCTTTTATTCTTGTATTCTTATACACCTCCATGAGTTTGTGTGTACCACATTTGTGTGTTTGTGTGTGTGTGTGTGTATGTGTGTATGTGTGTGTGTGATCTCTCTACAATATGCTGCAGTGTGTGTTGGAACTGATGGGTGACCTAATGTGTGTGTGTGTGTGTGCGTGTGTGTGCTGCAGTGTGTGTTGGCACTGGCGGATGACCTAATGTGCGTGTGTGTGTGTGTGCGTGTGTTTGTGTGCGCGTGTGTTTGTGTGTGTGTGTGCTGTGCAGTGTGCTGCAGTGTGTGTCGGTGCTGGCGGAGGAGCTGTGTGAGCTGGTGTCGGGGGAGTGTCAGAGGCAGGGCGCGTGGGCGGTGCTTAAAGAGGGCACTGGGGCCCGCCTACTCTGCCCACACACTGGCTCCGCCCTCTCCAGGGATGACATCATCGGTCAGTCCTACACTCTCAACTCTGTAATTGCATCTATCTATCTATCTATCTATCTATCTATCTATCTGTCTGTCTGTCTGTCTGTTCTTCTTCTTCTTCTCTCTCTCTATCTATCTATCTATCTATCTATCTATCTATCTATCTATCTATCTATCTTCCCTTTGTCTTACACCAGTGTGCCGAATTGTCTCTTAAATCCTCCTGGACCTTTTTTTTTACGAAATTGTTATGTAGTTTTACATTTATGCACCTTGTTTTATGTGGTTTTGTGTTCTAATCCTTTAATCCCAAATCCTAAAATCCTTAAATCCTCATCCTATTATTTGTGTTTGTGTGAGAAGTCACCTGTAACATTAGGCTTTGTCAGTCACCTGTCCTTCATCACCAAAGCCTCTGGAGTCTCAGACCCAGCCGATGCAAAGATGTCATGACCAGAGCGCCCTCTTGTGGTCAATGAACCTACTACATAGTATAATGTTATAACTAAAAGCAGAAAACCATTTGAATTTGAAGTATTCTCCCACCATGACAAGGATGTTGTTGTTGATGATGCGGCAGGAAGAGAAGAGTGTGAATCATGCAAACAACCAGGATTTTATTTTCCAATTTTAGTTCCTAAGTTTGAAAAACTAAAAGTCATTAATCAGTATGTCAGCCTTCAGTGGTGTCTGAATGTTGGATGTATTGAAATGTGCTGTGTGCGTGTTGAAGTGCAAAACAAAAGAAAGATTTTGTGAGGTCCAGTAACACTTTATTTGAAGTGTCTACATATGAGTGACATGAGCCCTTTATAAACATGAAGATTAATAACACTTCCTTCATAGTTATGACTGTTGTCCTTAACGTTTGTTTGGTATTTGCAATGTCTGCACCCAAAAAATATCAACTCAACATCGCAAAAAAACAAATGACACAGTTTTTTTCAGTCACTTTGGTACATTCCTCAGATCAGAATTGAAATCCTCAAAACTCCTTGTTTAATCTTAATGTCATTGTGTCTCTTGTGCACATAAAAAGGTGGCTTCTCATTTCTTTGCAAATGCTTTGTTACCTCCATGTAGATGATTATGTACAATTCTCTGCTGTTTCCTATATTACTCGAGTGTATTGATAGTGTGTGTGTGTGTGTGTGTGTAAGTAACAGGCTGTCTGCTCTACAGCCCCTGACGGTAGTGTGCGAGCGAGTGGTGCGGTGCACCTGGACTCTGTGACGGGGCTGATGGTGCCCAACCCCGGCGTCCACATGCTGCTCTCCAACGGACACACCATGGCCGCCCCACCCGACTTCTTCCTGCAGCCCCACACCGCCCGGCTGCTCCCCACCGCAGGCAACATCGCCTTCGACCCACACACCTCCACCCTTGTCTTCACCGCAGATGCATGCCTCGGTAAGAGAGAGTGTGTGTGTGTGTGTGTTTACCACAAACACCTACCTTGAAGAGAGTGTGTGTATGTGTGGGT
>CM059285.1:6307946-6317946 GCA_030347295.1 Setipinna tenuifilis
AGCGGGTTGAGTCCTAGCGTCTGTTTTTTTGTCTCATGACGAAACGTTCCATATTGATTATTTCTTGCGCGGCCCGGTAGCAATTGCTCCGCGGCCCGGTACCGGTCCGCGGCCCGGTGGTTGGGGACCACTGGTCTAAGGTGTAACGAGTCTAAGGTCTAAGGAGTCTAAGGTGTACAGTAAGGAGTCTAAGGTCTAAGAAGTCTAAGCTGTAAGAAGCCTATGGTGTAAGGAGTCTAAGGTCTAAGGAGTCTAAGATGTAAGGATCTAAGGTCCAAGGAGTCTAAGGTGTAAGGAGTCTAAGGTCTATGGAGTCTAAGGTGTAAGGAATCTAAGGTGTAAGGAGTCTAAGGTGTAAGGAGTCTAAGGTCTATGGAGTAAGGAGTCTACGGTCGAAGGAGTCTACGGTTTGAGGAGTCTAAGGTGTAAGGAGTCTAAGCTCGAAGGAGTCTAGGGTGTAAGGAGTCTAAGCTCGAAGGACTCTATGGTGTAAGTAGCCTACGGTGTAGATCTCCATATCCCCCCTCCTCAGGCTCTGCAGGTGTGTCTGGGGCAGCTGTTCCAATCCAGGCTGGCACTGCCCACGACAGGGGACACCACAGGGGCAGCAGATGCCTCTCACCCAGACGCTCCCCTCACAGCCTCCCTCCTGCGCCGCGCACAAATCAACAGTGGAGACAATCACATAGACAGAGTGAGTGCCAGCACACACATACACACACACACACATGGGCCTCTCCTGGTATGCAGGTACTTGAACCCGTTGAGTGTTTCTGTGTGTGTGTGTGTGTGTGTGTGTGTGTGTGTGTGTGTGTGTGTGTGTGTGTGTGTGTGTGTGCCTGTATCTATTTATGTGTTGTATGTATAGTCACAGGAATACTGCCAGGGAATGCAGCTAATAGAAAATGCCCATAAACATCTCCCTAATACTTTTAATACCTGACACTTTCACATTTCCACATTAAGATTCTGAGACGTGAGAAATTGTAACCCTGATGCCTGCCTTGGGTGGAACTCACCATGTCTGTTTTCTAATCTTTCTTGTGTGTGTGTGTGTGTGTGTGTGTGTGTGTGCAGGAGACGCTGGAGATCTTCCAGAAGCACAAGCAGGCGGCTGTGTTCCTGCAGATTGAGGGGCTTCTGCAGGGAAAGACACTGGAGGGCAGTGCCCCCCCTGATCCTGGCCCTGACCCTGCTTCATAGGGCACTCTGGTCACACACACACTTAGAAACACACACACACACACACACACACACACACACACACACGCACACATACATGCGCGCGCACACACACACACACACACACACACACACATACACACACACTGTTCTATATTTATGGCACTTGGTGTTACCACACTTCAGGGTTAACAGTGTCGTTGATTTGGCCACTTCCTCCCCGGTTGGACTGTTTTGAGTTCTGCTTTGTGGGCGGGTCAATTGGGCTGGTTTGACATTAGTCTGGTCGGGTTTTGTAAACATTATGCACCCCCTTTATTTCTGCTAGGCTGACACTAAGCCCTAGAATCCATCTGATCCTAATGTTCTAATATTTCTAATAGACTACATTTAATCCATATTGATGCTTCCACTGACCCAATCAGAGATCATCAAGATGCTGAACTGTGGATGTTTCCTAAAGAAGATGTGTTGAATGAGAAGTTATTACATGTTGGGTGGTTTTAAGGAAGTAGATGTTACATTTTGAGTGGTTTGAATGCATTTGGATCATTTTCTAACATGTATTGGCCTTAAAATCATCAGCAGTAACTGTCTGTCTGTCTCTCTCTCTCTCACATACGAGGAGTACACAGGAAAAACGGGCAAGGTCACAAAATGCCAAAACTGCGAATAATGTTAGATTTTTAAAATTGTATTAGTTTAAAATTTAAATGCTATTTTAAAATGCTTCTACCTTAAGACTATGCCTGTTTATTCACAGAAATACTTTTGAAAAAGCTGGGGCTTTAATGCAACCACCGATAGGGGGGAGGAACTATGCCCGATTTTCCTGTGGCCTCCTCATATGCATGCATCTGGTGGATACATCTCAATATTACTCATGTCTTCTGTGTGTGTCACAAACACACACTTAACAGTTTTTTCACTTTGGAAATTATACTTTTTCCACCAAACAAATTTCCAGTAATATCTCCTATATTTAGCACATACGCATGCACGCAGGCAAGCACGCGCGCACACGCACGCACGCACGCGCGCACGCACATGCACATTCACATGCACACAGACACACACCCACACACTCTCTCTCTCTCTCACACACACACACACACACATGCATACACAATCATTCCTCTTTCTGTCCCTTTGAATTGCCTCATACACAATGGAGGGCTGTGCTGAGAAATAAACCCTCTTTCACTGCTGTGGCATTTGCCATTTAACTGCATGTAATTAGCCCAAAACTATACAGACACACTCACACACTCAAAGACACACACATTCACACATACACACACACACACACACACACACACACAAACCAATGGATCAAACATAGTCAGACATTGAGACGCTTCCAAGTCGACCTCATTTAGGGTGTGTGGAGGAAGGGTTTGAGGATGGAAGGAAGGGGTGGGTGGAATGCACACGCAGGCCTGGAAGAGTACATGGTACTGCCACAACATTGGGATGAAACGATGCTCAGGTTTTTTTATTTTCGTCTCCAGTATTTTACTGTACTTGCGTGTTCAGCTCTCTTTTGAATATATATTATCTTATCTTTCAATTTTCAGTGCACTCTGCGATCTTGCATGGGCATTATCGTGGTCTGCTTATGGACTGTGGATAGAACTCTAGTGAATGTTCCCGTCAGTGTGCTTCGCTTCTGTCTGTCCTCTGTGCTCTAGTTTGTGAATCATGCACTTTACTCTAACAGCACCTCTGAAAAATAAAACTCCAATTATATTTTTTGTAATAAGTAAAATTATTCTATTGTTCGGAAAGTACCATAACGTTAGACTGAGCACAGCTGTGTGGACCCTATTCTGACCATTCCATCATACCACTTGTGTATACAATATGTCATATTTACATTTTAATAAAGATTTATGATATTCTGCGATTTTTGGGTGCATGGTTGTACACATTGCATGTTGTGTGACCAAAAAATACACTTTACAACGTTGTGTTTAAGCAATTGGAAGAAAAACCCTAATTTACACAGTGACATGCCAGCCTTTTCTACACCTTAACATAAACAATGACATCCTACCCCTGTGGCCCTGTTTGGCTTTTAGGTCACACTTTATGTTACCATGTATCTACATAATAAGATGCAGTGGTACAACCTGTGTAATAATATATAATATGTACTAGTGTTGTTTTTACCTACTACTTACACAAATACGTTGGGTAAACACTGTAACACCAACACCGTAAAATAAAGGTGACATGAGCCCTTTATAAATATAACACGACACATATCATGAATATTAATGACACTTTATTTATTTTGATGACTGTTGCCATTATGTGTCATTTGGTTTGTGTATCGTAAGGCTGATACTTTTTGGGATGCAGACACTGCAAAAAGTCGAATGACACTTAATGACAACATTCATAAACATGAATGAAGTGTCAAAACACACACACACACACACACACAGTCAAAACACTGGAATCTTTCGATTGAAAAAAGATATGTTTGTATTTATTAGTTTTTATATTACAGAGTTACACATTTTGTGACACAGGCAAATGTACTTGCAGATAATGGAGGCAAATCAGTAGGCAAGCAAACTGGAAAAAAATGGATGGAGATTTAATGGAGATCCTGCCTCTCCACTGCTTTTGAAAGTGTACAGTTTTGCTGCTGACGTATACTGGCAAGGACCTAACTTTTGTCTCCAGAACACCCAGTTTATGGCAAAGGTCCCAACAGCCAGTGTTTATACTGTGGCTTTCATCCAGAATGAAAGCTGCCGTGTGTTGTGCTGTTTTACAGAATTTTTTTTTTATTGCTGTTGGGAATAGCTTTGGTTTTTGGATGTGCAGCATAAACAAACTAGCACAGAAATATGAAGAATGATGTTAAGCAAGCACATCATTTGCTTCATCTCATTCCAAGAGTGCTGAGTTTGAGCCACAAGTACAGTCTGTTTAATCTCACTTAGCAGATGTGTATGTGTGTGCACATTTGTGTGTGCATCTTACATTACATTACACTTAGCAGATTCTTGCCTTACATTGCACCACACTTAAATAACATTACATGACATTACATTACACTTAGCAGACCTTTTAATCCAAAACCACTAAAAACTCAGCAAAACAATGGGGCTACAAAATGAATTAATTAAGTACATACATGCATCTAATACTATTGCTATTGCTGTTGATATTTTTGTTGTTATCTCATAGTCTAATAAAGATTAGAACAATACTGAACCTGTGATAAGGCATGCTGGGGGTAGGGTCAGGGTCAGACCAGATCGGCAGGCAGTATAACATTCCCTAATCCACCACAATCAGCCCCTCAAAAATGTGCGGTGATATTTCTTTCTGATGAAGTCATATGAATACAGAGCCATCTCATAACTGTGTGGCACGTGGGACACTGTCCTGTCGTCCACAAAGGCCCTTGTACGCTCGCTACGCCACCCCAGACATCTTCAGCACAATAACGATAATGATGAAGATGATGCCGCAGACCAGGGCAGCGATGTTCAGCTTCTTTGTGGTGCTGGAAGCACTCTCTGCTCCTGCTCGGTCCCCTGCCAGGTTGGCACTGTTCACCTTCACCACCACAAACACAGTCAGTCAACAGATCAATAATAATAATAATAATAATAATAATAATAATAATAATAATAATAATAATAATAATAATAATAATGATAACAACAACAACAGCAACAACAATAATAATAATAAAACACTGTATTTGTATAGCACAATTGCCAAATAGCATTAGTGTAGAACCAGTGCATTAACAAAAAGCACCTAGTTCTGTTTCTACCAGAAACTATACAGCAGTGGTTAAGTGTGGGGGCGTAAAAGGAATGTACACAGCCACGTTCGTTTCTCTGAGCCACTTCTCTAGTTTCATTTATCCATTTTCCATTATTTTTATGATCTATTTATTTTATTTTTGTTTATTTTATTAGCAATGTTTTTATTGACTTTTATGCGACTTTTATTATGCCATCTTTAGATTTTATTATGACATCTGCGGATTGTTGTTTTTGCCTGTTTAAAGCACTTTCAGTTACTCTGTATGAAATGCACTGTAGAAATAAAATTGCCTTGCCTTGATACAAGCATTGATGCCGAGAGAAAGACAGCAGCAGAACACACACACACACACACACACACACACACACACACACACACACACACACACACACACACACACACACGCCCTTACCCGTGAGGAGTAGATGATGGCAGCAATGCCGAGAGGGAGACAACAGCAGAAAGTGTTGAAGATGGACCAGGCCAGGTAGGATGGTGCGGCAGAGCGCGACGTGTCCATGGCACTGAAGAGAGGATGAGGATGCTGCACACTGGGACGAGGAAAAAGAAAGTGTGTGTGACACACACACACACACTCCGAGACTTATGAAGGAGCTGGAGGAGGAGACACTGGGAGAGGGTAGTGATGTTCGCAACAACACCCTGAAACAGGAGACCCTACACACACCCCTTTGTCTTTCTGAGAAACACCCCACACATACCACGTCCCCCTCCTCAGAAGCAAGATTATGAGACAAAAATGACTACTAACTAGACAAAAATACTACTACATGTCAATATGTTGAGTGTATAGAGAGCTACCATATACCACAGTCAAATTCCTTCTATATGTATGTGTACTTGGCCAATAAAAACTGATCCAGAGCAGCATATGAGTAAAGGGCTGCTTATAAAACAAAGCAAAACAAAAAAATCCCCTCCTGAGAAACAGGCTGACACACCAGAGAGGCTAGTATGATGGCTAAGACTGAAAATCCGGAACCCAATCCTGTCTCTGACTGCAGCTAGTTCCAGTTGATACAGATGTGATGTGTTCAACCTCTTTAGTCCATGCTAAAAGATTAGCTGCAACATTGTGGGCCTGCTTCAGCTTCTAATCTGAAGGCAGAATGGTATGTAGCAGCCCCCTTCCTCTGTTCAAGGTTGATTGTTCCAGATGGACTTACATGGCCTCCTTCACTCCTCTTTCAAACCACTTGTCTTCCTTGTCCAAAATGTGCACGTCATTGTCTTTAAGGGAGTGTCCCTTCTCCTTTAGATGTAGATGTACTGCTGAATCCTGAACTGATGCAGTTGCTCTCCTGTATTGAGCCATGCGTCTGTGAAGTGGTTGCTTAGCTTCTCCAATCTACAGATCTGGGCACTCTTCACTGCATTGTACTGCATAAACCACATTGTTGAGGTTGTGTCTTTGAGTTTTTTTTTTTTTTTTTTGTTGACTAGTCTTTGTCTGAGGGCGTTGCCAGGCTTAAAGTATACTGGAATGTTATTCCAGTATACTTTAAGCTTACTAAAGATTCTTCTCAGTTTCTCAGATAAACCATAGTAGCCTGGTCAAAACCAGCCACTCATACTACACTGTATTTTGTACAAAAGGTCTGGCTGTGCTGTATTGCAAAACATTTTCTCCCTGGAGGTGTAGTCTCTGTTTAAGTTTAAAATGATTGGGGCCAATTGCTAACATCTGGTTGTGATGTATGCAATTAGCCTGGCTATAAGCCTGCCTACGCACTACAGTTCCAATGTAGCACACAAAGTCGACATCATCGCTCACAAGCACTCCCTCTGTTCACTGATGGGTCCTGCAAGATGCTGCCTGAGACAACCATGTCAACCACAGCCAGACCTTCTGTACCAAGTGCAGTGTAGTACAAAGGGCTAGTTTCTTTTTTCTGACTTTGACCTGTCTTGATGAATGCCCAGTTGAGATAACCACAGGTTCTTTGTACCTGTTTGATGTGTGCATGTTCCTTTTCTTTTCCTTCTGTTTTGGATGGGCCCTGAAATGGCTGACAGTTATTGCAACTGTCCCTACATTTCATAATGTAGTTCCATACATAATCAGATCCCACCTTTTTCCACTTTCTGCTGCATTCTTTTACATTTTACATTCAGTATAAGTGATAAAGAATGTGTTTAGTTAACCCAGACATAATTAGTAAACCTGTTTGTAAAAAAGCCTAAAGGCTTCCTTCTCTTAACCAAACAAATGTCAGCAGGCTCTTCTATCAAGTTTGCGACTACCTCTGTGTACTTTCTGACACATTTGGGTAAACGTTTAGCATTTATTTGTGCATATTGTGGAACTGTTCAATTGAGGCTTTATCACCAACTATCACAACAAAGTCATACCCATGTAAATATACTGAAGCAAATGCATCAGAACAACAACAACAAAAAAAGATTAAACTAGTGCCTTAATGACCTTTGCATATTCAGAGCTGTATATAGTTAGAGACAGCCCTGTGCACAGTAGGACAATATTGCCACCTATTGGCTAAAAATAGTCAGTACTTCAACTGAGATAGACTTAAAAATGGTAAGTTATGCTGGAGAAAGACTGTTGACATTTGTGTCTACCAGTCAAATACCCCCTTCCCCCTTCTCATTCTGTTGGTTCACTGTATGGCTGTGGTAGCACCCCACAGACTTCAGTATCAGATAGCTGCAGTGGGATGCAGACACACCACTTCCTTCCTGCCTCCTGGAGCCTACTTTTAGCACAGAGGTAGCTAAACCTTTTATAGTGTAAAACTGCTGCAATTTAATAACACTTCAACACTTTCATAGATTAAAAACAAGGTGTTTTCAGTATGTAAAACTATTTATTCTGCCATGAGGATAAACTCCTGTGGCAGTAATACCCTTCATTAAAACGGACTTTTTGAACATACTTCATATTTTAGACTGCTTCAAACAGACGGAGGGGGGCACTGTTGGATTGTGTTTCCCTGGTCTTATATAGGCCTACAGTATATGGCGTTTCCATTCAAAACTCAGGTCGAGGCTGTCATCCGTCATTAGTATTCATCCTATATTAAGGAGATTCGGTCTATTACTAAGAAGCGGAACATTCAGACAGTTTATGATTACCTTCTTAGGCTTAGTAAAGATTGGATTAAGTGTGGTTATGAGTGAAAGCGTAGTTTAACTTTCCAACACTATTAGAATTTCAAACTCTTCCTTGACCAAGATAAGACGGGAAAGCAAATAGCCTATACCCCCAAATCAAATGGGATTAAAAACAGGACGAGACTACCTACTTTTACCATAGAATTCAACATTTGGACCCGAATCATTGTAATTGCTACAGGCCAAAATGTGCTATAAAATTGACATGACAGTTATTTTGTTTCGAACAGAAAGTCTAAGCCTAATGGCAACGCCGTATTTGTTTAGGCAGAATCACCTTAAGACGAAAAATTAATAAAATCTAGAGACTACTGATATTGCCTCGACGTTTGTGCTTAGCCCACATCTCTCATATGTGCGATAATCATTAGCCTACCATTTTAATTATGGCAGCATCATTCAGCGACGGATAGTTGAAGACATGTTTCTTTACTTGTAAAGCAGGCCTGTTTGTGCTTTTTTTCTGCCAGTGACAGCAAATAGACTATTTCTGGTAGCGACAAAAGATCAGCATGTTATTAGAGATCCATTATCTGAGAATTAATTATTTTGTAGCAGATTAAACGAGAGCAAACGTGACCTTTGCATATTCAGAGCTGTATGTAGTTAGACGTGTGCGTGAATTGTTTTGGGAGCAAACTTGAGGGTACTTTCACAAACCTGCAGGCGTCTTAAAAATTTAACGAACAACTTATTATTTTGTTCACAGACACCTGCACATGGTTTCTCACACGACCGCGTCTCCCCCCGCCGCTGTCCCTGCGCATGTGTGAGCTTCCTGATCATCTCCATGGTTACAGGACAGCACGCTGTTTGTTGTGCTGCTGACTGCAGTTAGTTTGTCAGCACTAAACTATTATTTTTACAACAACAACAACAAAAACGTTCTGCCCTTCATCCAGAATGGAAGACAGCGAAGACTTTGATGATTTCCTAAAAAATGTGGATGAGATAAGTAAGTTGTGTTTAGCACTTCAAAGCAACCCAATTTTGTCAAAGCTGTTTCAGGGGGAATAGATTGTGACATCAGAGAAAACAGCATGTATGTGGTCTGATAATTACATATTACATATTGAGTACCGGTAATATCAATGATGTAATGGTGTATTTTAATTCGGCTAAAGGGCAACTTTCTTACAAAAACAAAAATAGCTGACCACGTTAGCCTACTTGAATTTTAAGGTCTCCGCATTTGTTGCCAGTAAGAATTGGCTTTGGCATTGCTTCTTTTGTTAAAGCATTAAATATTACAGGACCTAATTACGTATCTGATGCGTTTCAAATATGTACAAACTAGGTCTGTCACAGATCACAATAAAAAAAATGTTGGTAGCCTAAAACCTGCTGGTAAGGTAAGGCAGCTTTCAGCTGCTATGCAGCTTAGCTTCGGAACCAACTTCCAGAAGACATCAAAGATCCTCCTGCTGTTGACGGTTTCTAAATTGTAAGAAAAATCTCTCTCAGGTGCTTTCTGTATGTGTCTCAGAAAAATCTCTCTCAGGTGCTTTCTGTATGTGTTTACTGTCATTTATTTACCTAAATGTTAGTTTCATCCTTTTGTGTATTAACTTTTTGTAATTGTACTTTTCTAATCTTTATTTTGATTTTAATCTTGTATGCTTTTACCTCTTACTATTTACTGCTTTTATGTTTGTTAAGCACAATGACCTGACATTTTTGTATGAAATGCGCTATACAAATAAACACAAGCAAGTTGTGTGTGTGTGTGTGTGTGTGTGCATGTGCGTAGGTGTGCTTGTTTGTCTGATGGATTGTTTATGTGTGTTTCTATGTGGGCTTTCTGCTTCAAGGCAAGCTGGTGAAAGAGCTGTCATCGGCTGACACGAGTAGTCAGGTGAAAGCTATG
>CM059285.1:6322946-6335446 GCA_030347295.1 Setipinna tenuifilis
TCCAAGATCTTATAGTGTGATATCGTCAATCGTAAACGACAAAAAAATATAATTGGACCCTGCCATAAGCCACTACCACTAAACCAGAGCCATAATGACCACCATGGTGGACATCTCGCTCCTATACATAACGTTGCCCTTTCTTTCTCTCTCTGTCTCTCCTGTGTGTGTGTGTGTGTGTGTGTGTGTGTGTGTGTGTGTGTGCGTGCGTGTGTGTGTGTGTGTGTGCATGTGTGTCAGGCGAGAGAGTGTTATACGAAGATCCTGGAGATTGCACCCGAGCGAGAGGCCATGGTTAAAGGTAGGTGCTGTGTGAGTGCGCTTGAGCCCGAGAGCTTATTACTTGTCTCTGGTTGTGTGTGTGTGTGTGTGTGTGTGTGTGTGTGTGTGTGTGTGTGTGTGAGTGAGTGAGTGTACGCACTGTGGTCAGGTGAGCTGAGGGTACGGAGTGGAAGGGTGATTTCATTTTAGAATGAAACCAGAGGGGCACACAGACACACACACACACACACACACACACACACACACACACACGCATGCACACACACATGCACACATGGACATACGTCACCTTCACAAAGCCACAGTGACAGACATCACATTCTACACACACATCACCTTCACGAGGCCATGGCAACAGCCAGCACTGCATTAATCACAGCCGCTCTTAACTTTCCAGCTCACATCTCCTGCACACACACACACACACACACACACACACACACACACACACACACACACACACACACACACACGTGCACCCCTGCACACCCATTTTCTGCACTTCCTGTTCCATTCTATGCTAGATCTCCTCTCTCCATCACGTTCTAGACACACACAGGCACACGCTCACACACTCACACACACACACACATACAGACACACACACACATACAAGTGCACACAAACATACTGGCATGCGCACACACACCGAGGTACAGACAGACCGCCATATGAGTGTACAGACAGAGAGACAGACCAACACACACACACATTCATAGGCATGCACAGAAGCATGCTCTTTCTCTCTCTCTCTCTCTCTCTCTCTCTCTCACACACACACACACATACACACACACACACACACACACACACACATACACACAAATCCATTCTTCAATGGGTTGTCTCAGTATTGACAGAGGCGTAGTAGGGCTATAGATAGCTGCAGCATGGTATTGTTTGTGTGGCAGTGAGTGAGCTCAAACTCTGAAGCACACAAGAGGCTCTGTGTGTTCGTGCTGTCTGCTGACTAATTAGACTCTGTCTCTGCTAACACCCCCCTGTCTCACACAGCCAGGTTTGGCCTTTTCTTGCATAGATTTTGTAAAAAATTGTTAAGAAATAGACATAGGACGTTATATTCTAGATTGTCTGGTGCATTGTGTGTTGTGTATGCGTGTGTCTTGTGTGTGTGTTGTGTTAGTGTAGTTGTGCTGTGCATTGTGTGTGTTTTTGTGTGTGTGCGTTTGTGTGGATGTTGTGTGTGTGTTGTATGCTGTACATTGTGTCCTGTGTAGTCATGCTGTGTGTTGTGTGTGTGTGTGTGTGTGTGTGTGTGTTGTGCGCCATGTGTTGTGTGCTGTGCATTGTGTTTAGTGTAGTTATGTTGTGTATTGTGTGAGTGTGTTGTGCATGTGTGTGTGTGTTGTGTGTGTTTGTGTGTGTTGTGTTTGTTGCATGCTGTACGTTGTGTTTAGTGTAGTCATGCTGTGTGTTGTGTGTGTGCACGTTGTATGCTGTACATTGTGTCTAGTGTAGTCATGTTGTGTGTGTGTGTGTGTGTGTGTGTGTGTTGTTTACTGTAGGTTGTGTCTAGTGTAGTCATGCTGTGTGTTGTGATGCTGTTGTGTACTGGAGCAGCCCCTGTCATCTGTGTCTACTGGCTTGGAAGGCCTTGGTGGCCTCTGTCTGCTTAATCTGAGAACAGACCTCCTGATTTTTTCAGTCATTCATAATTAGAATGCGACTGAGCACACCAAACCTATTGAGAGTGTCGGGTGCAATTTTGAGGAAGTTGTAAGCACAGACATGGACTGGATGGAAATACAACGAAATACAACCATGTCACAATCATGACTATGACAACATAGAGCAAACTGGTAGTCACGATATCAAACATGTTTTATTTAATTGGAATTGTGTCATGAATGGAAAAGATAGATTCAGATTAAATCGGTCTCCCCCAACAAACATGACAACTGATGTTGCAACTCAGCAACTCCAACTGCCCCTGACGATCTCCGACGTACCTTGGACTACCTGCGACTAGCCCTGACGTTCCATCTTATCAGAATCGGGGTTAAAAAAATGGGAGGTCTGGGGGTGTGCTGTGTCACAGCGCGTAGAGCACCCGTACCATAAATGGGCAAGTGCCCATGGGGACCCAGGTTCGAATCCAGGCTGGGTCGTTTCCCAACCCCACCCCATCTCTCTCTCCCACTTGTTTCCTGTCACCATCTTCACTGTCCTGTCGCAATAAAGGCAAAAAAGCCCCAAAAAAACGGGAGGTCTGTGCTTAGCTTTAAGGTTTGTTTGATGTTCCTCCTCCGCCCAGATTACCTAACCCAGGTGGAGCAGGTGGAGAGGAGGGAGCGGGAGGAGCAGCGTGCGCGGGAGGAGTGCCAGAAGGAGGAGCAGGAGGGACGGGAGGAGGTGGGGGTGTCCGTGGCGACGGCGTCCACAGAGACGGGCAGGCTGCTGCAGCTTCTGCGGAAGCTGGACAGGCCCCATGAGATGAGCCTGTACTACTGCGGAGGAGTGGAGCTGCTGTCACACGCCATTACTGACTGTGAGGAACATGTGTGTGTGTGTGTGTGTGTGTGTGTGTGTGTATTACATGCCATTACTGATTGTGAGGACACCTGTGTGGTGTGTGTATGTGTGTATGTGTGTGTGTGTGTGTGTGTGTGTGTGTGTGTGTGTGTGTGTGTGTGTGTTACATGCCATGACTGATTGTGAATACAGGGCTTATTGTGGGGCTTTTCTCCGAATGTATGTGGGCGTGTGTGTCACACACCATTACTGACTCACGACACATCTGTATGTGTGCGTGTGTGTGTGTGTGTGTGTGTGTGTCAGGCTTATTCTGTGGCCCTCCTGTCCCCTCTCCTCTCTTCTCCGCTCCTCTTATCTCCTCTCCTCCCTAAATCATTACCCGCTTCGGTTACCCCATACGCGCGCGCACACACACACACACACACACACATGCTCTGACCCTTGAGTGTGATGGATTGGTTGCTCAATCAAATTCAACAGATTATCTCCTCTCTCCTTCTATGTGTGTGTGTATGTGTGTGTTTCTGTGTGTGTATGCAGGTGTGTGTTTCTGTTGTGTTTTTTCATATGTGTGTGTGTGTTTCTCCTGTGGGGGTGTGTGTTTGTGTTTCTGTGTGTGTGTTTCAGTCATTGTGTGTGTGTACATGTGAATGTGCAGTGCCCTCTCTCCCCTTCCTTTTTTTATTCAAGATATATGCTCGCTCTTATTTTCTCTCTTTCTCTTTTACTCTTTATATCTCTCACGTTCTTGCTCTCTCTTTCTCTTTCTCTATCTTTCTCTCTCACTCTTTCTCACCTGTTCTTTTTTTAAGGTGTGTGTGCTCTCTCTCTCTCCTTCAAGGTGTGTGTGTGTGTGTTTGTGCTCTCTCTCCTTTAAGGTGTGGGTTCTCTCTCGTTCTTAGAGGTGTGTGTGTGTGTGTGTGTGTGCACTCTATCTCTCTCTTTCCATCCTTCTTTAAGATGTGTGTTCTCTCTCTCCTTCTTTAAGATGTTAATCTGTGTGTGTGTGTGTGTGTGTGTGTGTGTGTGTGTGTGTGTGTTGTCTCCTCCATCCTTCTTTAAAAAGGTGTGTGTGTGTGACAGTCCTTTGAAGTTGCCCTGCTCGGCTGCCTGACTAATTTGTCCCTCTGCTGTGAGTCTAATAGCCCTGATCATATTCGCTGTGCTGCGTCGCCTTTCACTCGGGGAGTGTGAAGTGTGATGTGAGGCGGGGCTGGCTAGATGATGTGTGAGTCGTGTGTGCTGTGCCTAGTGTGTGTGTCGGGGTGTGTGTGTGTGTGTGTGTGTGTGTCGGGGTGTGTGTGTGTGTGTGTGTGTGTCGGGGTGTGTGTGTGTGTGTGTGTGTGTGTGTGTACACACTGTGCGTGTACACTGTGTGTGTGTTGTCAAACAGTAGGTGCCTTTGAGTGTGTTTGTGTATGTGCAGTGCTGTGCTGTGTGTGTATGTCTGGTGGCTGCTGTGTGTGTGTGTCTGCTGGCTGCTGTGTGTGTGTGCTGGCTGCTGTGTGTGTCTGCTGAATGCTGTGTGAGTGTGTGCTGGATGCTGTGTGTGTGTGTGTGTGTGTGTGTGTGTGTGTGTGTGTGTGTGTGTGTGTGTGTGTGTGTGTGTGTGTGTGTGTGAGACTGTTATGTATAGCTAGAGTTGTGTTTCCTGTGTTTGTGTGTTTGTGTGTTTGGTATGGTAATGTGTGTTACCTGTGTGTATGTGTGTGTGCAGCGCTCTCCTCATGAGACATGAGACAATTTGTTGCTGTGTGTGTGTGTGTGTGTGTGTGTGTGATTTGTACTTGTATAAAGTATACATTCATTTCACACAGATTGATATATTGCAAGTGTTCATTTCTTTTAATATTGATGATTTTAACCGGCAACTAATGAAAACCCAAAATTGAGTATCTCATTAAATTAGAATATTGTGGAAAGGTTCAATATTGAAGACAGCTGGTGCCACACTCTAATCAGCTAATTAACTCAATACACCTGCAAAGGCCTTCAAATGGTCTCTCAGTCTTGTTCTGTAAGCCACACAATCATGGGGAAGACTGCTGATCTGAAAGTTGTCTGAAAGATGACCATTGACACCTTGCAAGGAGGGCAAGACACAAAAGGTCATTGCTAAAGAGGCTGGCTGTTCATAGAGCTCTTTGTCCAAGCACATTAATAGAGAGGCGAAGGGAAAGAAAAGATGTGGTAGAAAAAAATGTACAAACAATAGGGAAAACCACTGGACTGCTGCTTTGGAAATCAAAGTCCCAGAGTCTGGAAGAAAAAAATTCAAGGTCAAAGCAGCCATCCACCAGGAAGTTTTAGAGCACTTCATGCTTCCTGCTGCTGACCAACTTTTTGCAGCTGCAGATTTAATTTTCCAACAGGACTTGTACACAGTGTCACGTGTACACAGTGCCAAAGCTACCGGTACCTGGTTTAAGGACCATGGTATCCCTGTTCTTAATTGGCCAGCAAACTTGCCTGACCTTAACTCCATAGAAAATCTATGGGGTATTATGAAGAGGAAGATGCGATACGCCAGACCGACCAATGCAGAAGAGGCCACCATCACAGCAACACCTGGGCTCTCATAACACCTGAGCAGTGCCATAGACTGATCGACTCCATGCCACGCCGCATTGCTGCAGTAATTCAGACAAAAGGAGCCCCAACTAAATATTGAGTGCTGTACATGCTCATAATTTTCATGTTCATACTTTTCTGTTGGCCAAAATTTTTAGAAGTCTTTTTTTTGTATCAATCTTAATAATCGTAATATTCTAATTATCTGAGATACTGATTTTGGGATTTTCATTAGCTCTCAGTTAGAATCATCAAAATTAAAGAAAGAAACATTTGAAATATATCAGTCTGTGTTTAATGAATGAATATATACAAGTCTTACTTATTGAATGGAATTGCTGATATAAATCAACTTTTTCATGATATTCTAATTATACCAGCACCTGTATGTTTCCTAAGTGTGTATGTGCAGTGGTGTCCTGGTGATGTGAGCACCTGTGACATGGGGAAGGTGTGATCAGATTTTTGCTCTCTCTATCTCTCTCTGTCCCACTCTTTCTCTTTCCCTCTCTCCCTTTTTCCCTCTCTCTCTCTCTTCCTCCCTTCCCCTCTCCCCGAACAAAGCAAGTGCCACACTAATGAGAAGAGAGAGTAGTGACAGGGAGCCCCCTAGGGGAAGAACAAAGGTCTGACATAAATACTTAACTGGAAGCGTTTGGCATAGACGGCATAGACATATAAACATAGACGCCACATTTAGCTGGTGGCCCATTGCTGGGACACGTCAGCGTGTCCGCCATATTGCATGTGGCAAGTCTACCCCGTAAACCAGTGAAAGTAAATGGACCGAACTTCATAAAGCGCCTTTCAAACCTCGCCTTACAAACAGGCATGAAAACATAAATAATTTTTTATATGATTGTTATAAATAGTGTGCGAAATACCCGTCAATATTCATGTTATCTCGTTTGGACGGTAAACCTGTTGGTAAAGTTAAACGCAGCATATGAATGAGGCATCTTTATTCTAGGCTACTGTCTAGACGCTATACTAGAGACGGTTAAAGAATGTCCACTTTGCCACATACAATATGGCGGCGAGGATGACGTATGGTTCCAGGCTGAAGGCGGCGTCTATGTTTATATGTCTATGGGATACGGTATGTTGAGGCAAATGGTGGTGGTGGGGTGTTATACTGAGGTGAGTCGCGGTGGGTCCAGCATGATTGGATGTGCTTTGTGGTGGGAGGATCTAAAAGGGGTGTCTGTGATAGACAGTCTGTCACCACTACTCACTTCCTGTCAACACAGACTTCCTGTCAACACAGACTTTCTTCCTGTCAGCACGGACTTCACAAGCGGAGTGGAGTTTCTGACAGCTGTGGGGGATGTGCTTGGTCGCCGTGAATGGCAAGATTGTTGGGGAATGCAATCGCCCTGAATCAGAATTGTGTTTTCACGGTGTAGCTTTCTCTGCATCCTCAGTTCTGTTCTGTGGGCTTTGGCACGGCCGTATGGCCAGCGTCTGAGCGAGGAGAAACACACTCTGACAGCTACTGTTGAGTGACTGCTGGGCAGGACTAAGGTGTGACATCACACAGAGGTGTCAGTCTCAGCTTAAGGAAGTAAACTCTGCCATGTATCTCTTCTGCCTGTGCACTTAAAGCAATACCAAATAGTTTTTGTCTTCGGTTGCCGTACAGGTTGGAAGCGGAATAGTCACTCATGGAGAACTACAGAGAGATGCTCTGCTTCTCCAAACTTGCTTAGTGCGGTTATAGCCCATGGAGGGCAGCAAAGCGGATTCAGAGATGGCTGAGGCTGTTACAAGTTGATGAACCTCTGAAACGGTTTTGGATACAAAAACTACTTAGTGTTGCTTAAACACAGCTGATTTCACCAATTGATGATTTACCAGATGAATCACTTGTCTGATGATTTGTGTGGCCATTAGGATCAGGTGGTTTAGAAAATGATTGGACCAAATTTATGGCAGGGTTTTCACCTCCTGAAGCTGGGGGATACACACCTCTGTACATAACACTTCCATGGGCAGTAGTGGGTAAGACAAGTGGCGTAGTTGATGGTCTTTGGTGTGAGCTGACCTTTATTTTTAGGTGCAGTAGTTGTATTATAGGTCATTTTTGATAGAGTTCTAGATTGGCTTGCAAAAGAGTTTTCAAAGGGCTAGGGAGTATTATCAAACAGATTCCTCTTTGCCCAGGTTGACACACTTATATTCATCCTTTTCTGTTTTTTTTTTTTCCATTTCTATTTAATGTCTTTTTTGGCCAGAGTGCTGTGTGTATGTCGGTTTGTGTGTGCGTGTGTGTGTGCGCGTGTGTGTGCGCGTGTGTGTGTGTGTGTGTGTGTGTGTGTGTGTGTGCTGATGACATTTGAGTTCTCATTTTATTTTTTTTAGTGTTCTTACCTCCAGCAGCAAGCAGTTCACTATCTTTTGAAGAGAAGTAATAAGCAGTGCTCAGGTGTCAGCAAATATAAATAGCCACACAGTCCCTTAAAGCCTTAAGTCTGGTAACCATGACACAATAGCCAATAATATGATGGGATAGTTCTTAGTAGAAAACAGAGGCTCCTCTCATTATGAATGAATGCTGAAGTATGAACACAGATTCGAGCCAGGCTCTCAGTAAACAACATGCTCATTTTGGTCACAGATTAAAATCAGAATAAAAATCAGATTTATTGACTTACTGTACATACACAAGGAATTGCACTCCGGCAGATGTGGACTCTCCAGAGTCAGACTCTTACTAAACTACCCTCATTATGGTTAAAGATTAATCAGACATTTAAACTACACTTATTATGATTACAGATCAGAGGCTGCCCGCTAGTGAGCTGCACTTTTGTGTTTAGTTGCTCTTTGACCAGAGGTCGAGCTCAGCTGCTGCATTGGTGTTGATTGAGATGTGAAGATAGGGGCCTAAGCCATGATAGTGTATATAGTGAAGCAGTGGTGCCAATCTGAGTACTTAATGCCCCCCTCAGTTACTGCACCACAGTGAGAGGCACAGAATGCCCAAAGCACATCACATCGTTGGCACATCGTTGGCCATGCAATCTGTAGCAGACATGTGGTAATTGGGTATCCGTTTAAAAACAAATCAGATCTCATTTACAGATTAGATCAAAACAAAGGAAGCCCCCCACAGCACCAGAGCTACTGAGAGGAATCAGGAGGCTTACTAAACAGCACACTCATTGCACCATGAAATACTGTTTCACTGAGCCCTGTTCTTACCATTACATATTTTGTTAAGAGACACCCCCTATTATAAGTTTGTTGTTACCAGAATGGCAATGACCACGTTGCAGTGTGTTACTAAAGACTCTCTGTAATGTTGTAATGTTGTAGTTACGTTCTTTTCATTCACAGCGAGTCCTTTCACCGGTGGTACGATGACCACTAAGAGACTACCTGAACACACCTTTCACCAGTAAATAAATACAGCAATGAACTACAGTCCTGCACTGAGCACTCCACAATCTATATGGAAAATTCTGTGACGTCATTTACTCTGTTACTTCGTCCATCTTACCCTTTAAAATAGCCATTTCTTGATCGATCATGCCCCCACGCATCCCATAATACTCTCGTGCCCACTTAAAAAAGGACATAAAGGGAATAATCTCAGATGTGTTTCATGTGACTTTTACAGAGCTTTTACATTACAATAATCACATGATGCTACTCTCAGATTGGTTTCCCGTGTCCTTTGATATCAGACTGAGCAGATGATTGATACCCTTAAATGGGTTTCTGTGATAAAGGCCTTGAAATCGCCCTGCTTTGAAGCATGAACATGAGATGATTGATGGTGATAGGATGGTAGTCTCTCACACTCCCACTCACTTTCCCAGCCATGCGGATGGCCCATAATGCATTGTGTGATAGCTTATAGGATCCTCTATTCCAGTGGTATAGTTTGTTGGCTGTCGAGTGGTCCACTCAAGGACCAGACACACAAACCGTAAACAAGCACCTAGGTAGCACATGACCACTGGTGCTGCATCACATGTCTCCAGGGGGTTTGGTTTTGCAGTTGCGTGTCCGTAAAAGCTTTGTGTTCACACCTAAGTAGCTCCTCACAGTTTATACGTACTGCTAAATGCATCCGCATATTAATATAATACGCCACATCTGATTTGCACTGGGCCTCGCCAATACAGCGAGCTGCAGAGGCAAATAAATCACACAGACAGTAGTTGTCAAAATGGGGCTGAGCCAGCCAGATCCCACCTGTAAGTCATGGCTGAAGTAATTGTGTAGTGGACTGAAGCTGTCCGGCGTGGGCCTGTTTTCAGCCGCTTTTGATGGGCAGTATGACAGGAAGAGAGTGGTAGAGGAAGGAGAGCCACAGAGCTGTACCACTTCTTAAGCATAGAATGGAAGAAAACAGTGTACGTGTGTTGTGTGTGTGTGTGTGTGTGTGTGTTTTGTGTGTGTGTTTTGTGTGTGTGTTTTGTGTGTGTGTGTGTGTGTGTGTGTGTGTGTGTGTGTGTGTGTGTGTGTGTGTGTGTGTGTGTGTATGTGCGTGTGTGTGTGTCGGTATAGTATATATGCTTGTGTACCTGTGTGTGTGGCTATCTGTGTTTGTGTGTGTTCTTTTCTGCCCTGCTATTTTGTTCCCACCTCACTGCTGTTGCCTGAGACTAATGCTTTGTGGGTGTGTGTACGTGATGTGTGTGTTTTCCACACCAATTCACAGTGGCTGTGTGTCTGAGCAGGTCACTCCAATGTCGAGCCCCCCCTCCACACACACACACACACTCTTGACAGTGCTGCTATTGTGTGTGAACTGGCCACCTCTGAGCTGTGAATGAATGCCCTGGACCTCCATAGAGGCTGCCTGGCTTCACTTACTGACTTACTGACTGACTGACTGACGGATGGACAGTTGATTGGCGGCTGCTGACAGTACCTGAGAGTGCAGGTGAGGATGTCAGAGCCCAGACGCAGGCTAACATTTCCTGAGCTAAAATAACCTTCCAGCTGCCTTCCAGGAGTATGTGAGTGACATGCACGCACACACACACCCACACACACACACACACACTGATGAGTTCTAACTAACAGCGCTGCTCTGACCCATTACCTGAGCTGCCCTGAGCACACACACACACACACACACACACACACACACATCCACACCCACCTGCCTGCGCTTCACCTGTCACCTTGGCTACCTTGCTCCTTCCCCACCAAGCCACGGGTTGTGTGTGTGTGTGTGTGTGTGTGTGTGTGTGTGTGTGTTTGTTTGTTTGTGTATGTCTGTGCTCTTGCGCTCTTTCCCCCACTGAGGCCGAGTTCACGCCCGCCCACCCCTTTTTCAGCTCACCTTGGAGACCAGGGCAGGTCACCATATCCGTACCGCATATGGGCCACATCCGCTTCCCTCTGGCCTGTGTCTGAGTGTGTATGTATGTGTGTCGGCCTCTGGGTGTGTATGTGTATCTTTCTCATTAAGCCTGCTCTGTGTGCATATGTTTCTATGGGTCAGCTGCAGCTTCTCTGTGATGCCCTTGTGCGCATGCGTGCATGCCTATGTGTGTGTGTGTGTGTGTATGTGTGCGTATGTGTTTGTATGGGTGTGTGTTGGCTTAGCTTGTAAGTGCTGTGGTGTTCTTTGCCCTTGGTTTCGGCTGAATGTTAATTTGTGATGCTGTGTGTGTGTGTGTGTGTGTGTATGTGTATGTGTGTGTGTGTGTGTTGGGGAGGGGGTATGGGCCTGCTGCTAATATTCTCCTCTCTCTCAGGCACTGGCCAGACCATCTTCAGGTTACAAAATGGCTTCAGCATAATCAACGGCAACAACACCATCCTAAGGTAAGGGCAGGCCAACGGCATACTAAGCTTGCTCAAGAGAAAACTCTGCACACTGTGTTGCACACAGAATAGAACTCTACACACTGAGTTCCTCACAGGATAGAACCATATACACATTGTGTTACACACGATAGAAGCGTATACTCACTGTGTTATACACAAAATAGAACTGTACTAGGGCTGTCAAATTGCTTAAAAGGACGTTCGAATATTTGCTGTAAATAAAACGCATATATTCGAACATCTGGTTGCGCATTTTGCCAGTGACACGGATTACAGGACAATAACAGGAGAAATTAATACAAAGGGGTGCTGTTATACACTTCTATTGGTAACTGTTCCAGGGCTAGGGATACGGTACTTCGGTTGCATTGCCTGACAGAACTCCCTGAAGCCTGCCCCATCCATGACACTGATCGGTCTCATGTCCTTACAAATGAACGAATTAATTTCTGCGTGATGGCCTCTTGTCATGCTGCAGACAAAGAGCTTGTGGCGATCGGTGCAAAATAAGTGTCAAGACGTGGCTGTTTAGTTGTAGTTCCACACATTATGCCATACTCACTTCGGCGCACATTTTCGAGATGTGACTTCATGTTGCTAGTTGTCGAATGATATGCTAACTGTGTTTTACATAGCTTGCATACCACTTTATCTCTTGGCTCTACAATTTTTTCCCTTGTACAGATGAATCTGAAGTACTTCCATACATGGTTTTTTAGATTTTGGGGGGTTAAAATCTCTTTCTCTTGCCCTGCTTTTTCTGCCATCTTCCAGTAAGTCAATGTTCAGCTGTGATGTCAGATAGTACGTGACGTGTCCCTGAGCCCTCAGGCAGCACGCCCACTAGCAAAGCAGACGTCTACGCCTCTGCTACCACGGGCATTTTTTTGTCCACATTCGAATATTCATTTTCACCTTCGAATTCCTGTTTTTTTTTAAAACTATTTAAATACATATTCAAATTTAGAATATTCGTTGACAGGCCTAAACTCTACACACACTGTGTTCACCACAGGAGAGAATTGTATGCCCTGTGTGCCAGCCTTATGGACCATGCATCAGAACACACACACGCATTGCCTGCGACATACAACATTACAACACAGGGCCTTATGCATTAGAACCAGTCCCCAATGGGGCAGGGTGCCTGAGGTGACTGCCAGTCATCCTTCAGTGTAAGCTGGACAGTCCCCATGAGATTAGCCTGTACCCCTGTGGAGGAATGGAGCTGCTGTCACACGCCATTACTCACTGTGAGGAACGTGTGTGTGTGTGTGTGTGTGTGTGTGTGTGTGTGTGTGTGTGTGTGTGTGTGTGTGTGTGTGTGCGTGCAGCTGTCTCTTGCAGAAGCTCCAGGA
>CM059285.1:6340446-6345446 GCA_030347295.1 Setipinna tenuifilis
TTATTTTACCAGGAATGTCCCAGTAAGATACATTATCTCTTCTTCTGGGGAGTCCTGCCCAAGGTTGGCAGCTAATAACACTGTTGCCATTCCCCCTTTGTTTTCATTAAGCCACATTAGCCGCCCAGACTGTCAGTGAACCTTTATACACCTAGTGCTGTGCAGAAGGGCATTAATGAGCCCTTACATTAATAATCTTTCTCACTGCTTACTGCTGTAATGAAGGGCGTTGACGGGTCCTTAAGTAATAGTATTCTTCTTACACGTTGCCTCTTCTTACCACCAGAATGGGTTTTAAATTAATCAATATGTGCATATAAAAGTGCAAACCCCTCTGTGGTTTAAAAAAGAAAATACATTAATCTTTTAGAAATTACAGCCATTTTTCAGGGATTCCCTCTATTTTCAAAGGCTTAAAATTAATTTGCCTACAGTAATAAGATAACATATTGTTTTAATACTTAGTTGAAAGTCCTTGGACGTACATGTACCCTTCTTCACTACAATAATTAGACAAAGTAATGCAACTTGAAATATATGTATTGTTTTAATGCAAAAGTCCTTCACAGTGAACAAGGGGAGTGAAGAGGTATGTGCGTCATGCTACAGTGTGGGGGTCGGGTGTGGGGTGGGGGTGGGGGGAGGGTGATGTGGGAGCGGGGTTGACTGTTGGTATTGGGGTGATGAGTGAAGAAGTGTGTGTCGTACTACATGGGGATGATGAGTGTGAGTGAGCAGGTGAAGTAGCGAAAACTACAGAGAGCCACATCAGCCGTGTGTGGAGTGTCAGTGCCAGATGTGGTGTACGCCATCTCCCATCACCATCTCCACACACACACACATACATACACACCTACATACTCACCTTCCATCATCATCTTCACACACACATCTCCCATCACCGTCTCCTCACTTACACACTCAACTCCAATCATCATCTCCACACACACACACAAAAGGCAGTAGCGTGGGCCCGTGGTATTGGGATTGACAGATGTCTGCGGGCTTCAGGGGAAAACACTTCCCAGCCATCCACACACCCCACTCCCATCCCTCTGAGGCATGGGATTCGTCTCAGCCACCCACCCCAATACATCCGTCTCTGAGCTCACAGCCACCCACACACCCCAATCCATCCCCCCGAGCAGCTCACGGTCCTGCACACACCCCAATCCATCCCCCTGAGCTCCTCCATCCCAGCCATGATGAACCACCCACACACCCATACATCCCTCTGCAGTGCAGGACGGGCCACACAGCCATGCACCCACACACACACTGATGGGTCTCACAGTCACCCACCCACACACACACTGATGGGTCTCACAGTCACCCACACACACCGCTCATCCCTCTCAGCCTTCACAGCCAAACACACGCCCAATATATCCCCATCAGGCTTCAGCAGATAACACATCCCAGCCATCCACGCACACACAAATACACACACACACACACACACACACACACACACACACACACACACACACACACACACACACACACATACCCTCTGGGCGCTTCCATCCCCGCCATTATGAGCCTTCCACACACGTGCCCCAGTGAGACATTGGATTGGCCACGCAGCTATGCTATCCACGTCCCCCATTCATCCCTTTGAGGAGGGGGGGGGGCGGCCCACACTGCGATTCACGGCCCCTATACATCCCTCTGATCCGCACTCCGAGCCTGAGGCGCTATGGTCGTCACGGCTGGCTGCATGGCCATGGATCTCCCCTCCATGCGCAGAGAGCTGACGTATAGACATATTTAAATCAGCTCATTCAACCCCCATGCAACCCCCTGGTGCCCCCCTATCATAGATCAGACCTGCTTTAGAGGTGCCCTGTGCTGCTCTACGCTGAGCTTATCCGGTTGCAGGGGACACACACACACACACACACACACACACACACACACACACACACACACACACACACTCTTCCCTCCAGGCCTCTACAGCTCTTCGCTCCACGACCCTTATGACAGATCTTATCTCCATATGCAGATAGCAGACGTAAAGATATATTCTAATCAACTCAGGCCCCAGGTCCCGTACTGCCCTGGTCCGCTCACACAACCCCCCCCACACCGCCCCCCCAGCCTTTACCACACCCCCTGGAGACCCCCGCCCCATCACCCTTCACCACTCCCCCTGCAGAATGCAGTGAGAATGAACAAGAGGTGTTATGTGCTGGCTGTGCTGTGCTGTGCTGCGCTACACTATTCTGGCCCTCACTCTCGCTTATATGGCCGCTAATGCATAGCTCCAGAGGAAGGGGACGGGGCCGGGGACGGGGCCTCCAGCACCTTCACCGACCTGTATGATAGATCTCCCCTCCCATATAAAGAGAGCAGACATATATAGATATACCTCCCCCCCCCATGCCCCATGCCCCATTGCTCCACTCAACGCGATGAGAATGAGCAAACGGCCGGCCATACATCAGGCCTGCACAGAGGCGCTGTGCTTGCTCTCCTGTGCTGTGCTGCTGTTGCTGGCATGGCCACTTATCCAGCTGCAGGTTGTAGGGCCAGCCCTCCAGCGCTCTCTACCTCCCTCCGGCGCCACACCGACCCTCATGAAAATGGATAGGGACCCAGGCGTCAGCCGACAGCAGCACAGAAAAAAAAGGAGCGAGGGAGAGAGGAGAGAGAGAGAGAGAGAGAGAGAGAAGGAGAGGAAGCTAGAGGGAGAGCGAAAGGAGAGAAGAAGAGAGAGAGATAAAGAGAAGAGATGAAGGGCTGAATGGAAAAGGCTGTTCCATTTATTCAGTGGGACTCAGTGAGAAAGCAAATCAGGTTATACCAGAGACTGTCTTTGTCTTTCTGTGTCTTTGTGTGTATGTGTGTGTGTGTGTATATGTGTAAGAGTCTATGTATGTTTGTGTGTGTGCTTGTGTGTGTGTGCTTATGCATGTGTGTGAGCCTGAATCTGTAATTTTCTCTCTGTGTGTATGTGTGCATGGCATGTATGTGTGTGGGCATCCCTTTGTGCTTGTGAGATGTGTGTGTGTGTGTGTGTGTGTGTGTTTGTCAGTGTTGTGCGCTCCTGTGGGGCCCAGACTTGCCTATCTGCTGTAAGATCAGTAGAGCTCGCGACAGCTGTGCTGAAAACACTTGTTTATGTGCTGCCTCCATGATCAAGATCTAAACACTTATCAGAGCGAACACACATAGTCTACGCACTCCAGATCTCAACACTCGTCACACACACACACACATACACACATACACACACACACACCTACACACACACACACACACACACACACACACACACACACACAGCACTTTCCAGTGTCCTGCATGTCTTATCTGCAGCCCACCTCTCTAAAAAACACTCTTCAGAGGGAACATATATTTGCAGCAAAACCACATCTCTAAAAAACACCTTTCGCTGCCAACATGTCTTTGCAGCAGCCTGCATCTGTCTAACAAGTGAGCTGAGCAGTTGAACAACTGAGCAGCTCTAAATAAAGGAGACACACTTGACCCAGAGGCTCAGTGCTGTGAATGGGCTGAAAGGTTCAAAGCGGCGTGAAAGAGGCTGCTCGTGTATTCAGCTCTGCTGTGTCCTCCTGTGCCAGGTTCAGGCAGCAGATAAGAGCGGACCTGTCCCCCATCCTCTCTCCATTCACTCGTATGCTGGTGAGTCTTTTTCCATTAATCCAATAGCAACATGCTGCTGAATGCTCAACAGGGGAAGTAATGGCATTCTGATTGGGTCTTTCAGAGGAGCGTGGGTGGGCAGGACTGGGGCAGGCTGCCCCTCTACATGTCTGTCATGGGGCACCTCATTCACGACGTCGACATTCGGAAAAGCATCGCCGGCAGCCGGGAATGCTGGGAAGCCTTCCTTGTTGCCATGGTAAGTTGTATTTTTGGCCAGGCTGGTGAGGAGGGGAGGACCCCTCCTCTTCCTGTTTCCCGGGTATCTATAGGCAGAGCCTGCTGTGCATGCAGATGTGCCTCGTGACATCTTTTTCCCCTCTTTGTTTCTCTGTATGTGCCTAACATCTTTTATGGTAAATAAAGGGATTTTTGAGCATATATATATATAGAACTGCTTTTTAAAGCGCTTAACTATAATGCCTTACATTCACCCATTCACACATACACACGCATACTGATGACGACAAAAGCTGTCATGCAAGGCGCTACCCAGCTACCCCGAAAGCAGTTTGGAGAGCAGTGTCTTGCTCAAGGACACTTTGAACCAGTAAGGAGTGGGATTTGAACCAGCAACCCTCTGATTTCTGGCCAAAAAACCCCCCTCTACCTCCTGAGCCACTGTCACAGACCTCGTTGTTGCTCCTCGTATGCATAACACACATAAACATCCAAATATATGTGTATGCGTATGTATGTGAAAATGTGCAGAAACTGGAATTTCCCCAAGGAGAAAAAGAAACTAACTAACTAACTTACTAACTAACTATGATTAAGGCAGTAATGTTGGGGGAGCAGTAGTGTGGCGCCCTATTGAATGGTGTGTAAGTGTGCTTGCCTCACTCTCTCCTTCCTTCCCTCACCCTCTCCCTCCCTCCCTCCCTCCCTCCCTCCCTCCCTCTCCAACACAAAGCAGCTGCAGCCTGAAGTGATAATTAAATCTGAGCATGTATGTAGGAGCGCTGATTAATTTCACCGTGCATCTGCATGCAGAAGCCATAGGATGGGTTTTTGTTTTGTTTTATTTACTCTGCTCTGGTTCAAAGGGTTTTGCTGCTTTTGCCTGTGTTGTTGCCTTGCTGACACTGAAAAGTTGAGTCTATTAGCGCTGACGAAAACTAGCACAAGACAATCCATCAGCATTTAGAGAGTTGAGCGATTGGAGAACTTGGAATGGAAATCCCCTCTCACAGTCAGCAAGAGTGTGGCACAGAAGTTCAGACTGACAGCTAATCTAAGTGCCGTCCGGGTTGATGCATTATTAGACAGAGGCTTAGGAGTCGGAGTCAGAGATGCTGACGCATTAGATAGAGACATAGAGATCATAG
>CM059285.1:6355446-6367946 GCA_030347295.1 Setipinna tenuifilis
TCAGGTTCTACTGATTTATCTTTAGCTAGAGCAAAACAAGGTCAAGATCAAAACACAGCTGCTGCTGACAGATTTCATTCTGTATCGCAGTGATAGATTCCATTGTGTATTGCAGTGATAGATTCCATTCTGTATCGCAGTGATTGATGTCATTCTGCTCCACAAATCCTCTCTGCCATATGTGTAACCTTTTATGTTGCTATAGAGATTTTTGATGACTTCCCATCCATTTGTTGAAAGAAAAAAAAACAATAAACAGATCTTCAGAAGAAGCCTGAGACTTCTATTTCTGTTTTCTGTGTATAATCAATCAATCCTACGCCTGAGCTTGCAAAATAAAAAACACAAGCTAGAGGTCATTGTGAAATGTAGTGGTCCAAAGTGACACTGTGAATGTGGTGAACCAAAGTGATGTTGTGTATGTAGTGGGGCAAGGTGGTGCTGTGAGGTGAATCAGTGGGGTGATATTGTAAGGTTAATGAATGGGCTGATGTTGCCTGTTTGCCCTGTGATGACTAATGTGTGGCAGGCTGAGCTAAGGGCTCTGTCACTGTCTGGAGAGGACAGGAGGGAGAATCTGTCATCCTCCGGCTCAGGCTGCTGCTGAACACACAGGCTCAGATTGAGAGCAATACGAGGAACGTCCTTCCCAGTGCGCTGACTGAAGATGTCGACGGCCATCTCTGCTTACTTCGCGTGCGTGCGTGTGTGTGTGTGTGTGTGTGTGTGTGTGTGTGTGTGTTTATGTTTATGTGTGTAATGCCTGTCAGTGAGTCAGTGATGTAATCCATGTATAAACAGGCCGACACAGGAGCAGAGTTCTCAGAGTGTGTGTTGGATTTGGACGATATGACACCGTTTCTCTCAGTGGGTGTTACAACTGCACGGTATGATGGTGTTTCTCAGTGTTTTGGACGATTCGTTGACTGTGTGTATGTAGGACAGTATGACAGTGATTCATTCTCTTGGTGTGTGTTAATGTTGGATGATATGACTTTGCCTCTGTGTGTGTGTGTGTGTGTGTGTGTGTTACAGCCAGCTGGGAAGATGTTTTTTTCTGTTAGTGCATGTTTGACAATGTTTCATCTGAAGTGTGCTCCTGCTTCTGTGAATGTGTGCATGGATTGAAGTGTCTGACACTGCTTCTCCAAAGGTATGTTTAAGCTGGACAGGTTGTCTGTGGTTGAGTGTATGTGCTTACGTGAGCTACATGTATGTGTTTGATGTAATGAGTGTGTGAGCTAACCAGTGCTGTGGTGTGTCTGTGTGTGTGTGTGTGTGTGTGTGTGTGTGTGCGCGCGCGCTTATCTGTGTGTGCCTGTGTGTGTTTCCCAGAGTTTGACTGCTGCAGTGGCTACGCGCTGCTTAGCGGGGAAGTAAAGTCCTCATCATGAGCCGACTGTTGTGTGTTCTGCTGCTCTGCTCTTGGCTTACAGGTACGTCACTCATTCCAGTCCTCTTCTGGAAGCCTCTGATTGTGTGTGTGTGTGTGTCTGTGTCTGTGTCTGTGTCTGTGTGGGTGGGTGGGTGTGTGTCTACGTGTACATCACTCCTCCCGTACTTCTCCAGGTGGCCTCTGATTTTGTGTGTGTGTATGTGTTCTTTGGGTCTGCTCTCAGCTTACAGGGTGTGTGTGTGTGTGTGTATGTGTGTGTGTGTGTGTGCGCGCGCTCTTGGATTGAGACGAACATAGACGCAGATAAAGCATTAGCCTCTATTTGTGTGTGTGTGTTCAGCCTCTAAAGCCCGAGGCCATTTCTGCTTTGTTAGTTTGTTGTTTCCATTACAGCAGGCTGGACCTTCCTAATTGCCGTTTTCTTGCTGTAATTGCTGGGTTAATACGGGAGCTTGACAGTCTGCAGTGGGAAGCTGCAACCATGACTGAGGCCAAACTCCCTTATAAAAACGTTTTAACCACAATACTTTACATGTAGAATACGCTGCAGAGCACCAGGGCTTTTTAAATAGCCACCATAAGTGCTGAAAATCTGCAGGAGGCGCATGATAAACAAAGCTACAACTGTTTGTGCATTTTAATTCAGTTCTGTGCTGTGTTACTTTCTGAAGCCACATTTGTATTGTGTTGTGTGCAGCATTACTAACTAAAGCCTCTGCAGTGCATTCTAATTGTGCCCCACACAGCTGTAGCATAAGCCTCACTCTGACATGTGGTTTTACTACAGTGGACGCATCCAGGAGCGACTCCCGTGGTGGTCGACCCCAGTGTGGTGGTGCAGAGGCAGCATCGGTGACACAGCCATCCCACGTTGGGCCCACCAGCCCTGGCCACCTGAGCGGTACGAAAGCCTCCCCTGAAGCTGGGCCCCAGGCAGAGCCTGGTCACAGAGATACTGCGCGGAGAGGAGAGGCTCTCACACCCCAGGAGGAATGTGACAGTGACAGCAGCCGAGGCGAATCAGACACAGCTTTGGGACAAAGCCCAGAGTCAGACGCAGCTTTAAGCCAACCTCTGAAGCCAACGAGTTCTGCTTACCAAGAACAGCCAGCTTTAAAGACGGGACCTGCTTATATTGCAGCGAGCTCCTTGGGCATGAAGTCTTCCGCAGAGTGGCCATTGATTTCTGTTGATAAAAAAGCTGTGCCTTCCTCAGCCTCCTCCCTTTCCTCATCACGCTCCTCCTCATCCTCCTCCCCATCCTTTTCTTCCTCTTCTTCCACCTCCTCTTCATTCCCCTCTTCCTCCTCCGGGGGTGTGATGGATATCTCTACCCCACCACATAAGGAAGCTATGCCTTCCTCCTCTCCCCCTTCCTCCCCCTCTTCCTCCACCCCCTCTTTAACCAACTCCCCCTCCTCCTCCTCCTCCTCTTTCTCTTCCTCCCCCTTTGAGATCATGATGGATATCTTCACATCACCACAGGCCCATCTGTCCGAAGGCGGTGGGGGGAGTGCAACGCTACACTCCCCACCTAATGGCCCCCATCAAAGCCTGCACGAGTCTATTACTCTTCTGGGCGCAAATCCAATTCCCCTCATATCTAACACTCATCCAACTCCCAGCGAGAGCACAAAAGTCATAAATAGTGCTTTTGTAGAACGCGGAGGAGCTGTGAATGAAAAAGGGATTGTTGTGGACCAGCCGAATGGCCGTTTGAGAGGAGCAGAATTTCTCCTGTTTGACAGGGTGGCAACATTAGAGAGAAGCACAAACAACATACACAACATACATGTAAGTGACCTCGTAACTGTTATAACCACAGAAAGTTCCAGATCAGCACAACACAGCACCCGTGTGTTGGAGCACAGCACCGATCCGTCAGACCTGTCTAGCCACACATCGTTAATCAGCCCACAGAACCCCACACACAGGAAGTCATCAGATGCACCAGTACCTCATGACGACAGTCTCCAGGGCGCGGACTCTGAGAAACAGAGCGTTATTGAGCACCAGGGTCCTCTCTTACCCGTGCTTAGCTCACCCGGGCCCCCAGGGACTTTGGCAGTGTCCTTACTGACCTTACAAAAGCAGAAGTTAAGTATGGGAGTAGCTCCCTCACCGACTGCACAGATAAGAATCAGCGGAACACCGCCAGCACTTTCTCTCCCAGTCTCGCTTCGCAGAGCACTAAATCTCACTGCTTTGTTTAAGACAGATGGCTCCCTAAAACACGCTTCATCCACCGGAGACAAAACAAACAGCAAATTATATAGTCAACATAACTCAAGTGGAGTCAGACAAACAAACACACTCGCAGCTACTGTGCCAAATTCCACCCCTTTGCCCAGACTAAATCCACTAACTACACGGAGTGCAGAGCACAAATCTTTAAAACTATTTGGTGAAAGACATAAAATGACATCTACTCCAAACACTCAAACTAATGTTTATAATCTTCTGAAAACGATCATCAACTCCTCAACAAGCACATCTAAACATACACCTATGTCAGACACTCACTCAGCTGATATTGGCTCTGTTGGCGCAGTCACAGAGAGAGCAGCATTAATACCACAGACAGAGAACATGTCACAGATATCAAAGGCAGAGAACCCAACACATATACTATCAACAGAGAATTCATTACATATACTGCAGACAGAGATCACAGCACAGAAATCAGAGATACAAATTACAGCAGAGACATCAGAGACGGATAACACAACAGCGCAAATACTGGAGACACAGAACACAAGACAGATACTGGAGATGGAGGACCATGCACAGATTTCAGAGACCAAAATCACAACAGAAATGTCAGAGACAGACATTCCAACAGCACAGACATCACAGCACCAGATAATAGCACATACACTAGAGACAGAAAATCTGACACAGATATTAGAGATTGAGAAATCAGCACAGGTACTAGAGACAAAAAATCCAACTCAGATATTAGAGATGGAGAACACAGCACAGATTTTAGATAAACCAATTACAGCAGGCATATCAGATGCAAAAAACACAACAGCGCAAATATTGGACACACCGAACACAACAAAGATACCAGAGATAAAGAACAAAACAGCACAGATACAAGAGACACAGAACACAACACAAATACTAAAGGGGGATCACAAAGGCCAAACCAACAGCACAGAAAAGCCACAGCAGAACAGTTCAAAGCCAGCAGCCGAGACCTTGAGAGTGGCTTTGAACACGACCCCATTAGTCTTCAGTAGATCGTCCGCATTCAGAGGAGAGAGGGCTTTAACACACCGGCCCACCTCTACAGGTTCACAGCACCTTTCCTTTGATGAGACGCTTGGCCAAGATCTAATCTCAACACACAGAGCCAATCAAGGAACAAACGTTCACTCTGACCGTGGAAAACTCCTGCTTTTCAAGGCCAAGGATCAGAGCAGCCAGCACCCACAGCCTGCCTTTACTGGCGGAAAGTTTCCATTTAAGGTCCAGACAGAGAAAGTGACATCGCAGAGTGTTTCCCAGAGTTCAACTGGCCTTGGGTTGGATGCTAATAAAGGGCCGAGCACAGAGCACTCATCCATGCTGTCAGACTGTGGCCACACCACCCTGGCATCTTTGTCGTCACGGAGACAAATGACTTGGCCGTTCCCAAGGGGGTTCCACACTGGCAACAGTGGCAGCACTGGTGATTTCATCAACCCCTCTGGCAACATCTCGTCCCAGGTGCACTGTGCCACTGCCAGGACAATCTCTCCACTGCCCTTAACCACCACCATGACCACAGCACTGCTCAACCCTAGCAGCAGCTTGAAGAGAGAAGACACCTCTGAGGCCCATGGAACTGCTCAACTCAGACCAACAGCCATACCCTTATATGAGAAATCAGACTCCCTCCATCCCCTGAAGATGCCTCCTGGCAAGCAGGGTATGATTAGTTTAGTGATTAGTCCTCCAATCATTAGTTCACCTTCTGCCATTGGCACAGCCGCAGGGGGAGAAAGACACCAGTCCCAGCTCACCCTACCAGTCCCAACAAGCTCCATGTTGACCTTTTTGGCGCTTGTTAAATCTAACAAGGTTTTGGTCACACATGCTGCCACCATAAGTGATGTTGGAGAGCACTTGACACAGACGCATCCTGGGAAGTTAACCAACAGGCCAAACACCCTGGCCTCGTCCTCTCTGACACTAAATCAAACAGCTTTTAGGCCGCAGGGCTCACCACTTTCTGCTATCAACAACTACCTGACAGGGCAGAGCTTGAGTCCTCCTTTGTCACCAGAGAGTAAGCGCACCTCTCTGTTCTCCACACAGACGCTCATCGGTACAGGTGCTAGTCAAGTGGCAGGTAAAAGCTCATTCTTCATGTCATCCTCTGCCTTCACATCACCTGTGCATTCTGCATCAACAGCTCCATCAGCCTTTCCTCTCCTCCCACCTCCGACTCTGACAGACTCCCCTGCATACCCAAACCTCTCCCTTGCACGAGTTACCCATCACATGCCTGCAAACCTTCGCCACTCTCTGACACAAATGACCCCTTACACGGCAGAGCAGGGTGGTCAAACGACACCTTCAACACTTTCAGGTCATGTGACCTTTGAAATCCCAACAGGTGGAGTGAAGAAGAGTTCATTTCTTCATGCCATAGAGCCCCTAAAGAACAGCTCATCTCCGAATGTCATAAAGCTTATAAAGACCTACTCCCACACCACAGAGGAGTCCTCAAAGCACAGCCCAACTCCGCATGCCAGTGCCCTCACTAAGAAATTTTCCCACACCACAGAACAGCGGCCAAAAAACAGGTCGTCTGTCCCGCCTGTGGAGCTTATGAAGACTCACTTCCACACCACACAACAGCCCCCAAAGAACAACTCATCTTCCCCTGCTGTGGAGCTTATGAAGAATTACTCCTACACCACAGAAGAGTCCCAAATGAACAGCTCAACTTCACACACTAAGACCCTCATTAACAATACCTTTCACACCACAAAAGACTCCCTAGCAAACAGCTCTTATACCACAGAAAAATCCATAATGAACAGCTCAACTCCCTGTGACAGAGATCTTCTGATGAAAAGTGCCCATGATGAAGATCCCACTCAGCAGCAGCAGCAGCCTGAGGCCTTGCTAGTCCATATGGAGGCTGAGGCCTCAGCTGGACCAGACCATCCCATTGACTCAGTGCCACAGGACTCACACACACACAATCAAGCAAACAGTCAACTACAGGACATGGCAACACACACTCTGGCAAACCATCCATCGCAGGACTCCAGGACACATACTCAAACTAACAATCTACTACAGGACACACACACCTTAACACACACTAAAACAAATCACCCACTACAGAACAGCCAAGCACACACTCAATCTAAGGACTCCTTAGCCCACACTTCAACGAATTATCTACTGCAGGTTTTGATTACACACACTCAGACCAGACCCTTGCTAAAAGACTCTCTGCTATTTACTCATACACACCAGCCAGTACAAAAGCTCCAAACACACACTCAAGCAAACCATCCACGGCAGGATAACATAACGCACACTCAGACCAGTCACCCACTAAAAGATTCCTATTTCTCAACACTAATCCCTACACACAGCACTCTGCAGGAGCCCTCACCAGGCACTCAAACACACAGTCCACTACAGGACTCCAAAATACACACTAAAGCAAACAATGCACTGCAGGACTCTAAAACACACTCACAAACAAATAATCTACTGCATGCCTTGATAACACACACACAAACCAGTCACCCACTAAAGGATGCCCTGACACATAGTCAAACACACCGTCCAGTACAGAAGCCCACAACACACACTGAAACACACAATCCACTACATGACCCGATAACACACACTGAAACCAGTCGCCTGCTAAAAGATTCCCCCACACTCACTCATACACACCATTTATTACAGAAGCCCACACTACATGACCATCAAACGCAGCACATCAGATCACACACTGAAAAAGTCCTTCCACTGCATGACGCCACAACACACACTCAAGTTACTCTCCTACTAAAAGATTCCTCAACTCATTCAGCACACAGTCAACCAATCCATTTACTACAAAAGCTTCCAGCACAAACTGAAACAAACCATCCACTACCTGACCACACAACACACATTCAGCCAATTTCTGTATCAGACACCTCTACAACACACACTCAATCAGTTCATCCACTCCAGGACTCCCAGGGAGACAGTCAAATAACTCACTTACTAAATGAGCCCCAGATACACATGCAAGCCAGTCACCCACTACAACATCACCAAACACACACTCAAACACACCCTTCACTAAAGGACACCCCAACACATACTCAAACACACCATTCACTAAAGGACGCCCCAACACACACTCAAACACACAATTTACTACAGGATGCCATAACACACACTCAAACACACCATTCACTACAGGACTTCACAACCCACACTCATGCCAATCAGCCACTGATACATTCCTCAACACACACTCAAACACACCATTCACTAAAGGATGCAGCAACACACACTCAAACACAACATTCACTAAAAGATGCCCCAACACACACTCAAACACACCATTTACTACAGGACTTCACAACCCACACTCACGCCAATCAGCCACTGATACATTCCTCAACACACACTCAAATGCACCATTCACTAAAGGATGCAGCAACACACACTCAAACACACCATTCACTACAGGACTTCACACATGACACTCATGCCAGTCACACATTAAAACATTCCTCACCAAACACTCAAATGCACCATTTCCTAAAGGACGCCCCAACACACACTCAAACACACCATTCACTACAGGACGCCCCAACACACACTCATGTCAGTCACCCACTAAAACATTTCTCAGTGCACACACAAACAAAACATCCACTACAGGACGGCACAACACCCACTCAAACACACCGTTTATTAGAGGACTTCACAACACACACTCAAACAAAACTGTCAATAATTAATTCCACAACCACTAAAACACGCCATTCACTACAGGACGGCACAACACACACTCGTGTCCATCACCCACCAAAACATTCCTCAGCACACACACAAACAAAACACCCACTGCAGGATGCCACAACATACACTCAACCACATCATACACTCCAGGACTCCACAACACATTCTAAAGCACTCTCTCATACTCATACTGTCCAGCATGGTCTACACACTAAAATAGACCATCAAACACACAATATCAAATCACACACTCAGACAAACCATACACTACATGAGCCCCCAACACACACTCAAACACACCATACTCTGCAGCAAACTCCTCACACTCACACACATCCTACACTAAAACATACTCTACCGACCCAGACAGACTATCAAACACACACCATCCAATTACACACTCAAACAAATCATACACTACAGGAGCCCCCAACACACACGCAAACACACCAGACATTACAGGATGCCACAACACATACTCGAACACACCATAATCTACAGCACACTCCACACACTCACACACATCCTACACCACAACATACTCTACACACTGCAATAGACCATCGAACACACACCATCAAATTACACACTCAGACAAATCATACACCACAGGAGCCCCCAACACACACTCAAACAAACCACATATTACAGGATGCCACAACACACACTCCAACAGACCACCAACTACAAGAGCCCCCAACACACACTCAAACCAGCCTCCTACTAAAACACCCTCCCACACACACTCATACGTACCATCCACATTTCTCCAGCACAGACCTTCAAACAGGCCACCCCCTACAGGAACCCATGAGACGCACTCAAACAGACAAAACACACACTCAAACAAACCACCCACTGAAGAACCCCAATACACACACCCAATCAGACCACTCACCAGAGAACTCCAAAACACACACTCAAACAAACCGTTCAACACAGGAACCAGCAATGCACACTCAAAAGCACCATCCACTATTTTTCTCCACAACACACCCTCAGCCAGACCACCCACTAGAGAAGGTCACGACACATACTCAATCAGACCATCCAGTGCAGGAGCCCATGACACACACTCAAACACACCTCTTGGTGAAAGACACTTCAGCACACACCACTCCTCCCATGTTAAGTGGGAGGTCACACACTAACAGCGCTCAAACACCCCCATCTCATGCCCTCCCCAGCATGGCTGTGGATGCTGCTCGTGACATCCATACTCCCCCTCACAGTGCCAGCCATAACCACAGCCACCTGCTTCCAGACTTCATCCTCCTTCTCCTCCAGAAAGTCAGCCAGACCTCTATCCCCCTGGAGCCACTTGGAGAGGTTGGGGTTGGAAGTTCCCAGGCCCTGCTTGGTGTGGTGCCTACATCTGCTGAGGGGTTACTGTCTATCTCAGTCACCCAGGAGTCAGGGAAGTTGAAGCCACTGCAGCGAGAGCAAAAACACCAGACAGTAATGCTAGAGACACATCAAGCACTGATGTTGGAGAAAGAAGATCAGACCCATATGCCAGTTCCGCCTCTTTTACCCCAGTCAGGGTCTGGAGATGAGAATGGGAGGGGCCAGTCTGCACAGGCAATCTATGAGCAGATGGCAACAGTTACTGGGTTGAGCAGAACACTTCAAAGGAGGACAGATACTGACTCTGACCCAATAGTGCAGAGGGAAACACTTCTTATTGGATCAGGTACTGGATCAGGCTCGACGCTGCTAAGGGAAACAGTAACTGTGCTGGGCCAAACATTACAGAACAGAATAGTTACTGGGCTGGGCAAAGCATCACAGAGCAGAACAGTTACTGGGCTGGGCAAAACATCACAGAGCACAACAGTTACTGGGCTGGGCAGAACATCACCAAGGCAAAGAGTTACTGGATTAGACCGAATAATGCACAGAAAAGCAGTTACTGGGTCAGTCCAAACATTGCAGAGGGGAAGAGTTACTAGGTCATATCAGACATTGCAGAGGAAAACAACTACTGGGTCAGTTCAAATTTCAAAGATTGCAACAGCTCCTGGGTTGGACCACACACTACAGGAGGGAGTGGTTATTGGGTCGGATGGAACACAGCAGGAAGGAACAGTTACTGGGTCAGACGGAATACAGCAGGAAGGAACAGCTACTGGGTCGGACGGAACACAGCAGGAAGGAACAGCTACTGGGTCAGGTGGAATACAGGAGGAAGGAACAGTTACTGGGTCAGGTGGAACACAGCAGGAAGGAACAGCTACTGGATTACATGGAACACAGCAGGAAAGAACAGCTACAGGATTAGTTAGAACACAGCAGGAAGGAACAGCTACAGGATTAGGTGGAACACAGCAGGAAGGAACAGCTACTGGGTCAGACGGAATACAGCAGGAAGGAACAGCTACTGGGTCAGGTGGAATACAGGAGGAAGGAACAGCTACTGGGTCGGACGGAACACAGCAGGAAGGAACAGTTACTGGGTCAGACGGAATACAGCAGGAAGGAACAGCTACTGGGTCAGGTGGAATACAGGAGGAAGGAACAGCTACTGGGTCGGACAGAATACAGCAGGGAGGAACAGCTACAGGACTAGGTGGAACACAGCAGGAAGGAACAGCTACTGGGTTGGATGGAGCACCAGAGAGGATGCAGACAGGAAAAACTGGAACACAGGATGAGGGACAGAGGCCACTAGTTCAACAAAGGATGCGGCTGCCATCACCTGGCGTCTTTCTCAATGGGTAATCACCACAATGTCCTGATGTCTTACTTCATGTCATAAACTCACAGAATGTGTTTGCAAGGTAATAAGGTAATAAGCTCACTGTCCTAATGTGCCAGTAAATGACATGCAGGGGCTCAACCAGGTGACAAAAGTGTACCACTCTTCTCTGCAGGGGCACCGCTAGAAATTGTGGGACCCCTAAAAAGCACATAATTTTGGGCCCCCTTCCCAACCATATCATAGTCCTCTTCAGAATCATTTTTATTCTGTTTATTTTACACTGAATACTGTTTCGACCAGTGTTGGTCTTCTTCAGATTAGAACAATAGTCAGACAATGTACCTGTTAATATAAAAGAAACAGAATAAAAAGGATTCTGAAATGTGTGGACCTTCTCTGAGTTGCTTGCAGTAAATGTAATGGGCTAACTATTCTAATGTGTTAGTAAATAAGGAGTTCACATGCAGAAACTGAGAAGAGGTAATTTATAAGTTTGATTTTTTTATTTGATTTTATAAGCAAATGTTATTTTAAAATGGGTTTAGCTCCAGACTATGCTTATTTATTCACAGGATTTCTTTTTGAAAAAAGCTGGGGTTTCAATGCAACTACCAATAGGGGGAGTGAGTAACTTGTAATTTTTGTGACTCTGCCCATTTTTCCCGTGGACTCCTCCTCACATGTAATGAGTGTCTTCTGCTTAACGTCAGTGGACATTAAATGAAGACTGACTCAGCTCCTGCATCTGGCATTAGAGCCTTTTGCCCCTTAATAGGTGGAGTCAGTGTCTGTGGGCAGTGCTGATGTATTACAGTGTGGTAGCTATTACTACTGCCCCCCGGCCGTGTTCTAGTCCTGTGTATGCACTTACAGGAGGAAGAATTGATGCCTATCTCAAAGCCAGGAAGGGAGTGTGTGTGTGTTTGTGTTTGTGTGTGCATGTGTGTGTGTGTATGTGTGTGAGTGGTAAGGATTTGTGTGTGTACTGTATGCGTGTGATGAATTATTGAGGAACTAGCCTGATCTCTTATCTTTAAAGACAGTTCCATTATGGCACAGAGCCTGATAATAGATGCCCTGATGACGTCCTATTGTGTGTGCAACGCATGTGTGTGTGGGGGGATTGAAGCAAGTGTGTCCAGTGAAAGAAAGATGGCTTCTAAAAGGAAAGATGTGTTTTGTTTCAGGACGCTGCAGATGTCAGATGAGATGTGTGGCTCGGGGAACCACTCGGCGCTGATGAGTGTGAGCCGGGCGGGGGGCGGGGCTCTGAGGCCTGGAGACGTAGTGGCAAGCGGTGGTGGTGACCTGCACGTGCTCATTCAGCTGCGGAGCAACAGGAGCGGGGCGGAGCTGGAGATCACCACCTGCTGCCTCTCCCCCTCCCCCCAGCCACACCCCAGCCTCAACGCCACCTGCAGC
>CM059285.1:6375446-6380446 GCA_030347295.1 Setipinna tenuifilis
GGGCCAATCAAATCCTTTTCTAGAGAGAGAACTGGGCCGATGAGATGTGTATTCCAGCACCCCTCTGTTGAATATGGAAATTAGCATTTGGATTTAGCATGGCATTGTGTTTGTTCCGCTGGGTGGGCAAACAAGTAATTAGCACTTCTCCCCCTGGAGCTGAGAGCTTCTGGCAGGCTTCTCCCCATCACCAGCAGCAACTTAAGCGAGAGAGCCAGCTGTACTTCTGGCAAGATTCTTCCCATCACCAACCAGTGTGGTAGCCACTTTAAGCCCAGAGCTCAGTGCTGAATGTGTGTGTGTGTGAGAGAGAGAGTGTGTGTGTGTGTGTGTGTGTGTGTGTGTGCGTGTGTGTGTCTGTGTCTGTGTGCAGCAGCCACTTCAAGCCCAGAGGCCAGTGCTGAATGTGTGTGTTTGTAAATGTGTGTGTGTGTGTGTGTGTTTGGTAGCAACTTCAAGCACAGAGCCCAGTGCTGAATGTGTGTGTGTTTGTGTGTGTGTGTGTGTGTGCGTGTGTGTGTGTGTGTGTGTGTGTGTGTGTGTGTGTGTGTGGTAGTATAGAAGCAGGAGATGGGAAGGTGGAACTGACTTTTCCACCTCACACAGTCCACACATGAGCTCAGATGGAACAACCCCATACTCTCTGTGTTAAATACCTCGAGTGTGTATGTGTGTGTGTCCGTGCGTCCGTCCATGTGTGTGCATGTATGCATGTGTGTGTGAGTGTGTGTGAATCTGAAGCGGCAAAGGGTGGTGAGGAGGGGTACTTTAGATTGGCACAGGAGGTCAAGGTCAAGGTCAAAGTGTCTTTAATGTCCCCAAGGGACAATTTGTTATACAGCCAGCAGAGAGATACCCACACTAACAGTAAACTAGACTGCATTCCCGCAGAAAATGCAAAAAGTGTGCTTGCATTTTAGCATAGTTAGCATTGCTAGCATTGTTAACATAATGGCTAAATAGCCCCAGCTAATATAGGTACACAACACTGTAAGCACAGTTAATTACTTCATATTTTAGCATAGTTAGCATGATTAGCATTGTTAGCAATACTACTGACGAATACCAGCTGAGTCAACCAAGTAACACTTTTAACCCAGTTAATTACTTTGCATTTTAGCATTGTTAGCATTGCTAGCATTGTTAGCATAATGGCTAAATAGCCTCAACTAATATAGGTACACAACACTGTTAGCACAGTTAGTTACTTCACATTTTAGCATAGTTAGCATTATTAGCATTGTTAGCATGGCATTCACCCCCTATTCCGACATGTCATTAGTCAGACATACCACTATTCAGACATCCCACTATTCAGACATCCCACTACTCAGACATCCCGCTATTCAGACACTTTTTAGTACCGCTATTCCGACAGTTTTTTTTTTCACAGTTAATGATTGACAGCTGCTCTCACGAAGCGGGGCTGCTTGATTAATTGGGTTCAGCTGGTTCAGAAAGTAGGCCTACTTAAATCCTACATTGAGTTTTGTTTAATAAGCACACTATTTATCAATATATATGCATATATTATTTTTAAACATGGCAGCGAAAAAGAAAGTCGGACTACATAACGAGCATCAACTCACTCACAAATGGTCACCTCCCGATGTGCCTTCTTTGTGAACGTGTTTTCGAATGAGGCAATGAAACACGAAACGAGCACCTGACCAAGATTCACACTGCAAGGCATCAGAGGATAGCCCACGTTTTTTCCCCTAAGCCCTAAAGGAGCATTAGCCTATTCAAAGCGCAACATTGTTACCTTGTTTTGTCGGAAGGGAAGTCAAACACAGAGCGAGTTGGTGTTATCACGCATTTCTCTTTTAATTGCGAAATCGGGATCACCGTTAATTTTTGGAGAAAGACTTGTTCTTCCTGTCAATGAAGAGGTCCAGTGCTGCAGAGCAAGATCCAGCATCGGTGTTGAGGGCCATGCCACTCAGCAATGTGGCACGGAGGATCAACGAGATGGCATCGGATACTGAGGAACAGTTGTGTAAATGTCTGCGTCAGTATCCATTCAGCATACAGCTGGATGAAACGACTACTGCAGACAACAACACTATGCGTGACAGACATAGGCCCTACGAGGGGAAACGATTCTTTAATTTGAGTTTTATTGCGCGTACAGTGCATAACTCCTTGTTAATTGAGCGCACCTATCCCGTTTACTCCTGCTGCTGTACGTGTATGTCGCTGCTGCTTATCTCTACGTTGTATTGATATTTAAAAAAAAAAAAGAAAAGAGGAAAAAAATCCCTTGCCTGCTGTCACACGGACCAGTTTTCCTTTCCCTAACTTAAATCCGAAAAACTAGTTAACAGGGACTTTGACTACAGTCGGTTTTGCCTCCAGGGTAGGCCTTGGTTTTCAGCGTCACAATAAAACTATTCATGTCGGAAAAGCGGAATGTTTCAAAAATAGCAACATGCCCCTACTCCGACAATGGAAAAAAAAATTGTCGGAATAATGATATGTTTTTTAAAAAATGATAATGTCGCTACTCCGACAATTGGACGCTAATGTCTGACTAATGACATGTCTGAATAGTGACATGTAACCTGTTAGCATTATTAGCATTGTTAGCTTCACTGTTAACGAATACTAGCTGAGTCAACCAAGTAACACTTTTAACCCAGTTAATTATTTTGCATTTTAGCATAGTTAGCATAGCTAGCATTGTTAGCATAACGGCTTACAAACGTTTGCTAGGTTAACAGAGTAGCACTGACTACCTAGATAACTACTAGAGATAACTACTATAGGCTGCAATACACTCCCATGCCAGAACATTATGCAGGCCATGGCATGGGGATTATGACATCACTCAAGAGTTCTATTCCTGAACATTCCACATTTAAAAAATGGCAGTTGGTCCAGGTGCAACTGCCACAGTATTGTCTGCCTCTCTTTCACCATTTTTAAACTGTCCTGTTTCAAACAGTTTAAGTAGTTGCCGCATCAAAATTTCACACTTCACAGTCACATCCCAGACCTCTCTTACAAAGTTTAAATCAAGTTTCTAGGTTAAACGGTTGAGTTTTGATCATTTAAAACTTCAGACATGCACCCTGACCTGTTTACAGTAAGATGATGAAATGTATGGCAAAATCCCATAGACTGTCTGACACAATTTTTAAACTGTCCTGCCTCAAACAGTTTAAGTAGTTGCCACATGAAATTTACACAGGTCACAGTCAGATCCCAGACCTCTCTTACAAAGTTTAAATCAAGTTTATAGGTTAAGCGGTTGAGTTTTAATCATTAAAAAACCGAGTGGAGGTTAGAGTGAGGGCAGAGCTCACTCTAGCTGCCTGAACATTCCGCCATTCATTTCAATGGCGACAAAAGTTGCAGAAAAACAACAATAACGGACAAACGACAAGAGGTACGTTATAGCGAAATGTAGGCGGTCTTGTCCAAACCGGGCCGGTCGTTTTAGAGTTGGAACGGTGTCTCTATCTCGAAAGCCTGAGGAGTAGTAACGTCTGAAAAATCTTGAGTGAGGGCAGAGCTCACTGTAGCTGCTAGAGTAGAGCAGTGTACTGTGACATCATCAGCCTGAACATTCCGCCATTCATTTCAATGGCGACAAAGTTGCAGAAAAACGACAATAGCGGGCGAACGACAAGAGGTACGGTTAATAGAACGGTGAGCGGTCATGTCCAAACCAGGCCGGTCGTTTTAGAGTTGGAACGGTGTCTCTATCTCGAAAGCCTGAGGAGTAGCAACGTCTGCAAAATCTGGTTCAGGAGAATAATAATAATAAACGGGGAGATAACAATAAGTGTGCTTTTTGCAAGCACACTTAATAAATACAAAAATGCACTTAACGCAATTAAGACATAGACATAAGAACATCAAAACATTAATACTGACAGGCACTTCAAAACACTTAATAACACCCAACAAGTATTTAAAAGGATGGTTACAGCATGTAAAAATGAGTTCTTGAATTTGTTAGTTCTACAACTTTTTAAAACAAATCTGCATCCTGATGGTAAAAGGGAGAAATCTGAGAACAAAGGGTGATTGGGGTCAGGCAAAATTGCCTGAGCTTTTTTGAGGCACTTGATTTTGGAGAGAGTGGAGATGTTTAGGGGGGCGTTGGCAATATTACGGCAGAGACTGACAATGTTGTGGATGTGGTTTTGGTTGCTGTGGTGACTGTGCTGGCTGGGTGCTGGGTCACTGTATGTTGTGGAACTGTGGTGACAGTGGGCCTGGTGGCTGTGTGCTGTGTGACTGTGGTGACTGTGGTGACAGTGGGCCTGGTGACTGTGTGTTGTGTGACTGTGGTGATTGTGTGACTGTATCTGTGAGTTGGGCTACTCTGGACAGTGACGTGTGGGAGTCACTCTGGTTCATATAGGCAGCATAAGCAGAATGTATACAAGTCTGTGTGTGTGTGTATGTGTGTGTGTGTGTGTGTGTGTGTGTGTGTGTGTGTGTGTGTGTGTGTGTGTGTGTGTGTGTGTGTGTGTGTGTGAGTGTGTGTGAGTCGCCAGACATGACATGCTTCACCCACCTCAGACGTAGGTCAGAAGGACGATGGATTTATGATTTGTGGGGGATTTATGGTTGAACATGCCTCCATTTTCAGTTTCTACACGCACTCATTCTGCCCCTCTTAGTCATCACACATACTAGTCCTGCCACTGGCGCCTGTCACAGTCTACAAATCCTACAAATCTTCTTTTTGTGGGATTATACAGGAAAAACATCTTCGACTCGTAGTGTTCTGAAATAACCAAAGGGTCTTTATGATTTGACAGTTCTTCTAAGCTGTAGTTCTAAAATAGCATAGAAATAGAATAAAAAGGAGGAAGCTGTTTTTGTGTTTAGCTGTATGTGTGTGTGTGTGTGTGTGTGTGTGTGTGTGTGTGTGTGTGTGTGTGTGTGTACGTGTTTGTGTGTGTACGTGTGTGTGTGTGTGTGTGTACGTGTGTGTGTTCATAGTGTCTGTAGAGGCTGTGTGTGTATGTGTGTGTGTGTGT
>CM059285.1:6385446-6397946 GCA_030347295.1 Setipinna tenuifilis
ACTTAACTTGTAACCCTATCCCCAGCCCACTAACTGCCTTTCCCTAACCCTAAACTCATCCCACTAACCCACTATAGTTTCTCATCCTCGTTGTGTTAAGTACAATATTCTAAACCCAGTAAACATTCTTACTGAAAATCTCAGAGGGTTAAACTCTTTGCTGAAGGCTTGTGCAACAAGTTGAGCAAGCTTCAGTCGAGGCCCAGAGTGAGTGCAGATTCACAGGCCTGAGATGCACTGATTAAACCTTAGCTGGGGTTTCCTGCTCTGGTATGACAGTGGCTCAGGAGGTAAAGGAGGGTTTTGACTAGAAATCAGAATGTTGCTGGTTCAAATCCTCCTTCTCCTGACTGCTCCCAATGAGCTGGGTAGCACCCTGTACCATTGCAGCTTTTTTGCCATCGGTGTGAGTGAGCATGTATGTGAATGGGTTAATGTGAGGCATTTCTGTAAAGCACTTTGAGTGCTCCACTGAGTGGAAAAGCTCTATATAAAATTGCTGGGTAAGAAGAATCTACATGGAACCTTTGTGTACTTAGACTCTACATACACTAACACTAACCCTAATCCCAACCCTAACTCTAAGGTACGGTGTAAGTGTATAATATCATGCTGTTACACACTTTGTTACACTGTAAAACCGGATTGTCAATACAACTCAAAACTTTTGATGTAACTGATTACGTCAGTTAATAATAATCAGTTACATCAAAAGTTTTGAGTTGTATTGACTTATCCGGTTTTACAGTGTACACTGTACCTTGTGATGTAGACACACTGCATCGGGGACAGACAGTAAAATAAAAGGTAAACAAATGCTCTCCATTCACCCTTTACAGGGAGCTGATAGAGGAGGCCTCCAGACTGGGGAAGGTGAAGTTTAACTACGTCACGTCGGTCTACGGTGTGTGCAAGGACCCTCCGGGCCTTGTGATGGAGTTTATGAGCAAGGGCTCTCTGGACGCGCTGCTGGCCAGCCACACCCTCATGTGGCCTAAGAAGTTCCAGATGATCCACGAGGTCGTCATGGGGATGAACTTCCTGCACAGCATGACTCCGCCCCTCCTCCACCTCGACCTGAAGCCCGCCAACATCCTGCTGGATGGACACTTGCACGTGAAGGTACAGGAAATTACCTCACTGAAGGGCTGAAGACACACAGAGGGTTAAAGACAAAACAGTCAAATAACAAAAAACAAAGTCTGCAACACCAGTGTGCTCTCACAAAAGGTGCATGGTCGAAACATCATGATTGAAAACTTTTTGTGGGAGTACACTGGTGTCGGACTTTATTTCTATTCTTTGCCTTTCCTTTTTGGTCCAGCACCCAGACCATTTGAGGCAGATGTGTGTGCTTTAGATGTGTGTTCTTGTATCCTTGTATCCTTTAGGCCTATACTCTCAAGACAGGACAGGGCAGTAGAACAGGACAATGAGACTGTAAGAGATTATGCTGCGCAGCAGGACAGTGAGGGATGAGAGTATTGGGTTACACTTTATTTTACTGTCCTTGTTACATCCATTAGGTACAGTGTAACAAAGTGTGTAACATATGTAACATTATCCACTTACACTGTACCATTGGGTTAGGATTAGTAATAGGTATGTACAGTGTAAGAACATATTATTACATGTTATGCTGTTACATGTAGATGCACTAAAAGGAACAGTAAAATAAAGTGTTACTGATTATTATATTCAGTAGAACAGGGCGGGACAGGAGAAGAGGACAGTGAGGCTTTGTAGGATAACAGACGAGATTATTATATACGTTATATACAGAACAACAGGACAGGACAAGGAAGGTCAAAGATTAGGTTATGCAGAGTGACAGGAGAGTAAAATGAGGGTGAGGGATACAGCAGGACAGTGAGGGGGTGAGAGATTATGGTGACTGGTTAGGGTGACAGGTTATTGTATTTAGGAAGACAGAACAGAGAAGGTGTAAAAGATTATTGTGTACAGAATGACAGGTGAGGGCCATAAGAATATGACAGGACAGATTATTGTATGCAGAGTGACAGGACAGTAAGGGGGTGGGAGATTATTGTATACAGCAGGACAGGACAGTAGGAGGTGAAAGATTAAAGGACAGCAGCAGGACAGGACAGTGGCATTTTATTTTCTAAGTAATCTTTTATTCTCATTAAGACATCTAGTGATATAGCAGATGGACATGATGCAGTGTATCTGGACTTTGCTTAAAAAATCGTTGCTTTCAGAACTGTGCTTCAGTCCTGGTTTTTCCTCTCTAATGGGTCTTTGAATGGGTCCTTGAATGGGACACGTCTAGACAGAAGTGAGTGTGTAATCAGTGTGAATTACTCCTTTATAATTGAGCGGTACTAGCTTTCAGGAGGGCATTTATATTAATTTTCAGTAATATATTGGTACCCCCCCCCAACTGTTTTTGTCTCCTTTGGGGAGCATAGACATATTACAGACCTAGTTCAAATTACCCCTGTAATTTCAACTAGGTCTGTAATATGTCTATGCTGCTACAGTGATGAGCACTGTTACTGTTTAGTAACATCACCACGATCTACGTAATGTTGCCCATTTTCACACTGTGTAAGCTCTACTCCCAAAGGATTATTGTTAAGTCTTAATCTATTTTTTTTTACTCAGAAGCCACCAAAAATAACCATTTATGGGGTTACTTTTTAAAAAGCAGGTCTTAGAATGGAACACAACCAAACAAAATTGCCTATGTAAGTACCCATCAGTAAAGAGATGGTGCCTGTCAGTCAGAGACCTCCCTGTCAGTCCCTTGCCTATAGGCAAAAGCAGCACTGCAGCATACTCATAGCGAACAGAATGAGTTTGTTGAGTTTGTTGAGCTTTTTGAGTTTTGTTACATAAATGGGGGTGTCCTTTTTTGTCTCTGGAGGTGTCCGACTTCGGTCTGGTGAGGTGGGAGGAGTGTTCTGGCTCGTTTATAGAGCATCTGACGGCCCGAGGCAACATCAACTACGTCCCCCCCGAGGCCTTCAGCCAGAACCCCGAACCCCCCACGACCAAATATGATGTATACAGGTGAGGGGCAGGGTCAGGTGAACGTACAGGGTTAAACACACACACTCACAGGGTTAAATATGTATACTGTTGGAGAAAAGATGTATTAAACACAGACTCACAGGTTTAAATACATATATATTACCCAAGTAACCATATGCTAAACACACACAGCGAACCTACAGTGTTTTTTATTGTCTGTATCAACCACACACACTCTGCAGACATACACGCTTAACATGTCTGCGTAGCAGTCAGTGCACTCTAATGTTCTAATGTCTCAATATAGTCTAAATACAGAATTTAATGTCTCATGCAGTGTTTGATGTTGTATACTATCCAAAACGTGATAACTTCTTGTCCTCCACAGTCTGGCTATAGTCATGTGGGAGATCCTGACACAGAAGAAGCCCTATGCTGGTGAGTTTATGCTGCACTGCTTTAGGCATAGGCGTAACTACGATTGGGATGGGGTGGGCCTGTTCCCACCCACCTGTCAATCAGGCCCGTCTAATCAGAAGGCTACCATTGTTTGAGTGATTGTTTAAGTCATATTAGTAACCTGTGTTATCAGGGCTAGCCCCACCTGATTTTTTTCTAGGCCCTCCCATTTTATGACTTCTTTGGCTTTAGCACTGACACATGTAATGGTGAGTTTATGCTGCACTGGTTTAGCACTAAGGCCTGTAATGCTGATTTTACGCTGTACTGGTTTGGCAGCTGCCTGTCATGTAGTCAACTTACTTAGCTGCAGTGACACTGTCACTGTCACACCCTCAAAGTGTTCCCAACGTGTCTTTGCCACCTTCTCTCTCTTTCTCTACCTGTCCCTCTCTCCACCCCCCCCTCCTTCCCTCCCACACACACACACACACACACACACACACACATTTTCTATCCCTTACTGCCAACCCTACCTTTCTCTTTCTTCTTCCAGGTGCCAACATGACAGAAGTAATCATTCGTGTGTCGTCGGGGAAACGGCCGAGCGTGGAGCGGATCCCCGATGACAAGCCTTTGGAGTGTCACGACATGGTCGACATCATGCAGCACTGCTGGCAGCACAGCCGTCAGCAACGGCCAGCCTTCTCAGGTAGCACACACACTTACACACACACACACACTCACAGACACTCACACACTCACACAGACACACACACACACACTCACACTCACAGACACACACTGACAGACACACACACACACACTCACAGACACACACTCACATGCACACAGACACACACTCACAGACACACACTCACACACACTCACAGACACACACACACACAGACACACACTCACACACACTCACAAACACACACATACACACACACACACACCCACACACACACACACGCACATACACTCACACACACACACACACACACAGACACACACACACACACATACACTCACACACACACACACACACACTCACACACACACACACACACACACACACAATCACATACACACACACACACACACACACACACACACACACACACAGTCACATACACACACACACACACACACACACATACACACATACACACATACACTCACACACCCACACACACACATAGTCATATACACACATAGACACACACACACACACATTGCCATTGCCTACAGTCCATTCAGAGTCCTGCTTTCAGAGTTACACGCATCAGCATTCTACCACACACAATACCTAACTGCTCAAATTCCCGAGTGAATTCTTAATTACCACTTTCATCTCCAAACTAATTAGACTCCTGTACTTCCACACACTTCCTCACTTACTGCTGTTCAAAACATTCCACTGGGCCTGTATGGTGGACGACTGAGCACCAGAGTGTTCCAAAGAACCAGTCATCTCTCTCTCTGTCTCTTTCTCTCTCTCTGTTTCTCTCTCTCGCTGTCTCTCTGTTCTTTCTCTCCGTCGCCCACCATCTAATCCGTCTCTGCCAAGTGCAGCACCCTGCATTTTATTATTGTGCCAAACTATAGGCTACACACACACACACAGACACACACACACACACACACAGATAGACAGACAGACAGACAGACAGACAGACACACACACACACAGACACACACACACACACACACACACACACACACACACACACACACACACACACACACACACACACATACTGTACACACACACTATAGGCTAGCGTCCTGCCCTTGCCAAACCCACTGGGCTGCTGTCTGGACCCATGCCTGGCCCATCACCCCAGCGCTCTTCGTCCTTTAGCTTTGGCGTGCTGGCCGCTGCTCCAAGCACAGGACTGGCCCATCCATCATTGCACCCAGGAAGCTACCTCTAGCCTGTCCTGTTTTTGAAGGTCACAGATATGCCAAAACACCTGAAGGACACAGATATGCCAAATCACTCTTTAGAGGACACAGATATGCCAAATCACTCTTTAAAGGACGCTGATATGCCAAAGCACTCTGAAGGACACAACGCACATATGCGAAAGCATTTTGAAATACACAGCACAAATATGCCAAAGCACTTTGAAGGACACAAATATGCCAAAACACACACTTCAAAGAACACAGAAATAGCAAATACCACTCTAAAGGATGCAGGAATGTCTAAGCACTCTGAAGGACACAGGGCCCTTCCAATAGTTCTGTTGAAATTCCATCTGCATATTTATTTGCACAGCTATGCAGCGGAGAAGGTGGAAAGGAGGCCGTTAATTCAGCAGCAGGTCTGTGGTATGAGACGATGTAGCGATCATTAGCATACATTAGCAGAGACTAACTCTAAAATGATTAGCCCGCGGCTGCTGTTTCTCCACACTGTTGTATAATGGCGGACTGATTAGTGGCATAAATCAGATTAAGAGGGGCGAGGACTACAATGTGTAATAAACAGCGGAGTAAACAAAAAAACAACAAACAACAAACAACAAGCACTATAGCATACGCTACAGCCTGCTCAGCACTGCTACGTCCTGTGTGACTTTGATAAGCTCTTCAGAGGTGGCAGGAGCAATACTGTGGAATGACTGTTAATATCCAACAGCCAAACCAGGGACATAGCCAGAAATTATTAAATGGGTGGGCTCAGGAAAAAATCAAAAATCAAACTGTTATGTTGACTGTTATGAATCGAGCCTTCTGATTGGGTGGGCCTGATTAACAAGTGGGTGGGCATAGGCTACATCTATGAGCCAAACCCCCCTCTTCGCTCTCTTGCTCTTTACACAAGCATACGCAAGCACAGGATTAATCCATATTTGCATGTTTTCAAAATAGCTGTGCCCCAGGGGCGTTTGGCAGAAATCATGAAAAGGAAGGGCCCAGAAAAAATCATGTGGGCCTAGCCCAAAACACATAGGTTCATGTTATTACTTATACAGTCAATCATACAAAAAGCGCCTTCTGATTGGGTGGGCCTGATTGGCAAGTGGGTGGGCGGGCACAGGCCCCCTCCCACTGGCTACACCTATGCTGTGCTGGCCATGTTCTCCCCACATTATGACCGCAAATAACATGAAAGCTCCACATCGAAATATCTTCATCATTACTGGGAACATTCCCACCATGAACACACAGAGAGCTGTGTAAAAAGACAGAATTTTTTTTTGAGTGCACACACAGAGAATAGAGAGCATGTGGATTGAGATATTTGCTGAGTTTGTGGATTTAAACATCAAAGTAACCAGTGCTGTGGTTGAGAATCACCTGCTGTGCCTTTAATGTATTCCACTACCTTACTGTACTGTAGACACAACCCGAGGAGTGCTCTTCTTGTGGAATGGGTGGTTTAAAAGGTTATTAGAAGATTATATTGTATTTCTCCATTGTGCTTCTTTGCAAAACTGTCAAAGCACTTTGAGCTACATCCTTTGTATGAAATGTGCTATACACATAGTGTGCTGACTTTGCCTTTAGTGTTATACAGCATGTAGTCTGTTAGTATTGTACAGTATCATAGTCTAGGCCCTTGCAATATTGCATGTGATGCTGCATAGAATTTTATGTTCAAGTCAGTCTGTCCAACCTGCCTGTTCTCGGCTGTTTCCTTTGCCCAAAAAATTGGGCACCAATGGAAAAACAACGCTATGCATACATCATCGGAATCAGTGGTCTGATTGGTTGTAGCTCTGTCCGGTAGTGTACAGAGGCATTCGATAGATGCCTGTTGATCCCCCCCCTGTGAGAACTTCCTGTCTATAGGATCTTTGCCAGACCTAACTCCATCTACGAGCTTGGTGTGATGCCCTGGCTAACATTATCACACAAGTGGAGGCACGAACAAACACACACACACACACACAAACACACACACACACACACACACACACTAACTTTGGGCTGTTATTCTCATGGACCCTTCATATGCAGACATCATCACCCAGACGGAAGCCCTGAGTGAGGTTCTGAGGCTCCCTGATATTCGCGACAGAGAGGAGACAAAGAGACTGCCATACAAAACCATGCTTAGTGTGGAGGTAAGTTTAGATCACCACTCACACACACACACACACACACACACACACACACACACACACAGTGCAGAGTCAGCTTGAGAGAATTTACTCGCAGAAGTTGAAATCCAGAACTGCCACTACCTCCTCGAGTTCTCTGGACGAATAACTCAGATATTTCCCTTGTGCTGTTTTGTGTGTGTGTGTGAGTGTGTTTGATCGCTCCTACTCTAATATGTGTGAGTGTGTGTATTTGTGTGTGTGAGTGTGTGTGTGTGTGTGTGTGTGTGTGTCTGTGTGTGTGTGAGTGTGTGTGTGTGTGTTGTGTATTTGTGTACGTGTGTCTGTGACACGGTGTGCTGGAGGCACACAGGTGCAGGTGGGAGGATACTGATGCGCTTGCACCCAGGAGGGAGGCTGATGATGTGCTTCCTTAGCATCCTCCACCTCATCACACACACACACACACACACACACACACACACACACACACACACACACACACACACACACACACACACACACACTAACTGGTGTGAGTGCAGAGTCAGCTTAAGAGGATTTACTGGCAGAAGTTGAAATCCAGTGCTTTTTGTTCTTCGGAGCTGCCACTACCTCTGAGTCCTTAGGACAAATAACTCAGACAAACCGTTGTGTGTGTGGGTGTGTTTGTCTTTCCCATGCTGTTTGTGAAGCGCTTTCCATTGTTTCTCTCAGGGCCTGTGTGTCTCACAACAACAATACAATACAAACATTTCCACTGGCACAAATGCTCTGGAACAAGCTATTTCCCCCTAAAAATGACAAAGTTCCCAAACCTCACCTCCGCCTTTTTGCTCTCTCTCTCTTTCACAGCCGCCAGCACTCACCCCTTGTGCAGGTCAGTGATTTTATCTTCAAGCCTTCGGCTAGACATTTTATTATCCATCTATATTTCATTGGCGTTCAGTGCAGTGTATCATAGAAAAAGTGTGTGCCATCATCTTTCAGAGAACATTTGTTTTTGACTGTTTACTTCCCCACCCAGCAGAAATAATAGTAAACACATTTTATATTATATATTGCTGTATTTGCAAAGTCGTGTAGTAAGCAGAGGGTGACAAAAACCGACTTAACAAAGTAAAAGTGTTCTTTGTGCCATCATAATTTCACTAAGTACGTCATCTATCTGGCTGAAAAGTTATGCTAGTGTTGGAACAAATATGTGGCAGGACTTTTACCTTCTGAACCTGGATTGTCCTCCGCTGGTAGTGACAATTTGTGCTTCTGTTTTGACGTTTAGGAAATAATACAAGAAAGAAATTTGTCCATACGACTAATATAGCTCCTCAATGATTTTATTTTTTTCTTGGCAACGTTTCGAGCGTTTGTGGTAAAATATTAATAAAGTCATTGTGCGGTAGTCGGTGTGCGGACAACTTTCTTTCTTGTACTCTTGAACTTCTGTGACCCTGCAGTGAAGGGGACCACTTGTATCTGTCTTTTAACATTTTCCACAGATGATCATGGTGACGGCGCGTTGTACTTCCTGTCCCAGAAGGAGTTTGAGAGGTTTCGTGGGAGCGTGCGTCGGGAGCACGTGTCGATGAGCTTCAAGGAGAACAACTCGCTGCTCCACTACGCGGTTGCCAGCGGCGACGCCGCGAGCGTGCGGAGCGTGCTGGAGTTGGGGGCGCAGGTCAACGCGCAGAGTCACCGTGGCTACACCCCCCTCATCGTGGGGGTGCTCCAGCGCTTCCACGACATCTGCAGCCTGTTGGTGCAGCGCGGCGCGGACGTGACGCTCGGGGACGAGGACGGCTGGACGCCGCTCCACTTCGCTGCCCAGAACGGGGACGAGCGGGCGGCCCGGCTGCTGCTGGAGCACGGGGCGCGTGCGGACGTGGCCGACAAGGACGCCTGGACGCCCCTCCACCTGGCGGCCCAGAACGGGCACGAGGGCGTGTCACGGGTGCTCCTGGCGCGCCTCTCGTCCCCCGCCGCCGTCGACACCCCCGAGAGGCAGCACGGGCGCACCCCACTCCACCTGGCCGCCGCCTACGGGCACTTGGGCATCGCCCGACTGCTCCTGGGGAAGGGCGCTGACCCCTCGCTGCCCGACCTCGCCCGTGCCTCCCCGCTGCACCTGGCCGTGGAGGAGGGCCGTGTGCGGATGGTGCGGCTGCTGGTGGAGCGCGGGGCGGAGGTGGGGGGCGGCGACGGGCGCGGACACACCCCTCTGCACCTGGCCGCGCTACGGGGGCACACGCTCATCTGCCGCTACCTGCTGGAGAGGGGGGGCGTGGGGACGGACCCTCTCACCGATCAGGGCTGGACGCCCCTCCACCTGGCCGCTAGGCGGGGCCACGGGGACACACTATTGGCTCTGGAGGCCCAGGGGGCGAGGCTTGACCTGCGGGGGGCGGAGGGTTGGACGGCGCTGCATCTGGCGTGCCATCACGTGCAGGAGGAGGTGGTGACGCGGCTACTGGTGGCGGGGGCTGACGCGAATCTGGCCGAGGATGCCGGTTGGACGCCGCTGCACCTGGCGGCACGTTCCGGAAGCTTCCCCAGCGTCCTGCAGCTGCTCTCGCACCGAGCCGAGGTCAACGCGCGCAACCACGCCCAGGCCACGCCCCTGCACATGGCCGCCCAGAGCGGCTCGGCCGGCATCGTACGGGCACTCCTGCTCAACCACGCGGACCGCAGCGCTCGAGACGCCCGCGGACACACACCCGCACACATCGCCCGCACCTGCGGACACACCGAGGCAGCCAAGCTACTGGGAAAGGATGAGGAGGGGTAACACACACTCGCACACATACATAAACACACACACACACACATACACAGAGGCAGCCAAGCTACTGGCAAAGGATGAGGGCGGGTAAGACACACACACACGCATACACACACACACACACACACACACACACACACACACACACACACACACATCACCTGCACTAGCAGACACACGGAGGCAGGCAAGCTACAGCCAAAGGACAAGAACGGGTAACACACAAACAAACACACAAACGCACGCACACACACACACACACACACACACACACACACATATATCTGGGCTGTTAGCTGTGTGTGATTACAAAATAACTATGAGTGTGTGAGGGACGATCGACCCATGTAATTGATTGGCCTTTTTCACTTTTGCATATCCTCCTCCACCCCACCCCCCGCCACCCCAGCCCCTGCCCCCGCCCCCGCCCCCAGCCTCCAGCCTCTTACTCTGCTATTGATTGGTCTGGACTCCGGAGCTCAGGTTTGTCTGGACTCCGTCTGGCCCCCGAACACCTTGTGTTTACTCCCCAGAACAAGGTGTTCCCGCCAGCACCAGTCTGTATGTGTTTGTATTATTGTTGTATTTGCAGACATCCCAAAGTCTCTCCTCGCGACCTCTGGGAGTCATTTGAAAAGCGACTCCCGGACGACCGCAAGTAATACAAATGTGTTGTTGACCTTCCTTGAAATGAATTTCTGCAGGTTGGGATGTCTGCTTTTTGTTATTGTTTCTGAACTGTGAACCATGATAACACATTTTGTGCCATATATTACTGTAATGTTTGAGAGTTTGAAAGATGAACAAAAAGAAATCTGTAATGGTGTTTGCTTGTTATTTTCCTGTTTTGAGCCAATAAACACTGTTAGATATACGTGGTTGTGATCATAAAGCATGTGTTAAAGTGGTGTGCTCCTGTACTGTGTGTGTGTGTTAGTGTGTGTGTGTATGCGTGTGCTTGGGGTCATGAAGCCTGTGTGAAAGCGGTGTGCTGCTTTACTGTGTGTGTGTGTGTGTGTGGGTGCTGCTGCTGTTTGCTGTGTTAAAGCTGTGGGCTGCTGTGTTAGCAGTGTGCTGCTGCACTGTGTGTGTGTGTGTGTGTGTGTGTGTGTGTGTGTGTGTGTGTGTATGTGTGTGTGCTTGTGGGTGTGTGTGCGTGTGCTGTGTTAAAGCGCTGCTGTACTGTGTGTGAGTGTATATGTGTGTGTGTGTGTGTGTTGCTGTGTAAAAGCGGTGTGCTGCATGGCCCGTTAGATGTCAGTGTTTGAGTGCATGTTTGTGTGGGTGTGTGTGTGTGTGTGAGCCTGTAGCCCAGCTCAAGTGTGAGTGTGTCTGTCCACACCCCCTTGACTAACAAAAGCAGCTGCCTGCTGCCTCTGATAGCTTACTGAGCTGTGAGCCCCATGTAGGTGTGGACGGGGATGTTTGCTGGTGTGGATGCATGGGTTTGTGTCTGTGTGTGCATGTATATCTCTGCGAGTGTCTTTCTATATATGGACTGTATGTGTGCGCATGGCTGAGAGAGAGAGAGGTAGAGAGAGAGAGAGAGAGAGGTAGAGAGAGAGATGGTTAGGAAGTGAATCATCAACATTCCAGGCGTGTCTTGTGGTTGGGGAGGCAATAACCAGTCTGGCTGCATTTCACCCACTGCATTTCGTCCTCTTCCTTTCTCAGAATATAGCCCCTGCTCATTTCCTCCTGCCATCTGCCATGCTGCCTCTACCATGGAGGTGGTATAGCTGGAGGTGGCGCCACCAATGCAGGCCTGCTACTGAAAGTGAAGCCAGGGGCGTGAGGCTAGTCAACTGACTTAGCATGCTGAGCGGCATTGTGCAGCGGACACCACTGTGTGGCGGACATGGCCAGAAAAACCAACAGTTGAAGCCTCAGTAAGCCTGAGTCAATCTAATCTAACTGAAAAAAAAGAACTCACAATATGGCTTTAACTGGCCGAGGTAGCAGACACTCCTGTTCTCTATACTATTCCATAACTTACCACATTACACTTAATACACTACCTTATACTATATTACACTTAATACATTACACTACCGCATACGCCACCATACTACACTTAATACACTACCCATTTAGGTACCATATTACACTTAATACACTACCCATGACTGTACCATACTACACTTAATACAATACCCCATATGCTACCATACTACACTTAATACAATACCCCATATGCTACCATATTACACTTAATACACTACCCCATACGCTACCATATTACACTTAATACACTACCCCATACGCTA
>CM059285.1:6402946-6420446 GCA_030347295.1 Setipinna tenuifilis
ATGAGTCTCTGGTGTCCAGGTGTGTAAAGGCTGAGTGGAGGGCTGTTGAGATTGCATCATCGGTCAAACGGTTAGACCGGTATGCATATTGAAATGGGTTCAGGGTGGAGGGGAGAGATGACTTGATGTGTTGCACGACTAGCTGTTCGAAGCACTTCATGAGGATGGGGGGTGAGAGCAACCGGACGGTAGTCATTGAGGCAGGATGGGGATGACTTCTTCGGCATAGGGATGATGGTGGAGGTTTTAAGGCACGTGGGGACGACAGCCTGGCTTAGAGATGTGTTAAAGATGTCTGTGAAGACGTCAGTGAGTTCCGCAGCACAGTCTCTCAGTACTCGACCAGGGATGTTGTCAGGTCCTGGAGCTTTGCGTGCATTGATCCTGCTGAGGGATCTCCTCATGCTGTCCGGGGATAACGTCAACACCTGGTCACCAAGGGGGGTTGGAGTCTTCTGTGCCGGGGTGCTGTTGTGTGCCTCAAAGCGAGCAAAAAACTCGTTTAGCTTATTCGGCAGGGAGGTGGCGCCGTCGGCAGTCTGTGGCATTGGCTTGTAGTTAAGTCTGTATCCCCTGCCACAGACTCTGCGTGTCTCTGCGTGTTGTTAAAGTGCTGAGCTATCTTGTTGGTGTACTGCCTCTTAGCCTCTCTGATGCCACGTGACAGGTTTGCCCTCGCTGTCCTTAGGCCCTCCTTGTCTCTGGCTCTGAAGGCAGCATTTCTTACCCTCAGCAGCTTGTATACCTCCCCTGTAAGCCATGTAAGTGTGTGTTTGTGTGTGTGAGAGAGAGAGAGGTGAGAGATGAGGTGTGTGTTCTGAAGAAAGATGCAGGAGCAGCGCTGCCCCACGGGATAGGAAAGTCATGTCTCAGGTGTGTTACAGTACAATCATTCGTCTCAGGAGTGTGTCGGTCGGTAGAGTCTCATGTGTGTATCTGTAGAATCTTTCAGCACAGAAGTGTGTTGGTCGGTAGAATCTCAAGTGTGTTACCGTAGAACCATTCGTCTCAGGAGTGTGTTGGTCAGTAGAATCTCAAGTGTGTTACGGTAGAATCACTCATCTCAGGAATGAGTGTGTCCGTACAATCTCAGGAGTGTTATGGTACAATCATTTGCCTCAGGAGTGTGTTGGTCAGTAGAATCTCAAGTGTGTTACCGTAGAACCATTCATCTCAGGAGTGTGTCGGTCGGTAAAATCTCAGGTGTGTTACGGTGCAATCATTTGTGTCAGCAGTGTGTCGGCACAACTGTGTCTCTAGAGTGTCTAGGAATGTTAGGGTTGCCTCATTCGTCTCAGTAGTGTGTCCATACAGTGGTCAAGTTGGCCTTTGTAAGGAAGGGGAGCCCTTCTTCACTCACAGTGGTCAATATCTCACTCTATTATATAACTATAAATACTGTAGCAGAGGGAGTTCAGCTCCGGCTGGCTGTATGGCCGAGGTGAGGAGGTGGAGGTGGATGGCTGATGGCCCTGGCCCAATTTAAAAGTCTGTTTCTGTGTAATCTCAAGAGTGCCAGAGTTGGGGTGTTAGGGTTAGGAAGAAAGTTAGGGCCTTGCCTTATTTGTCTCAGTAGTGTCTTCATTTAATCCCAGGAGAGTCAGAGTGGAAACATTCGTCTTACAAGTGTGTCGGTACAACTGTGTCTCTGGAGCGTCTGAGTGTGTTAGGGTTGCCTCATTCATCTCACAAGTGTGTGTCTGCCGAATCTCAGGAGCGTAACGGTAAAATGTATTTATTAGTCACAGTCACAACAGAATGGTACTGCATCAGGAGTTAGCCAGTAAGATACATAGTGCAAGAGATCCCATTATCAGCATATCGCCTATTATCAACCACCTCCTTCCTGTTCCACTTAAAACAATGCTTCACCCAGCGAAAAAAAAAAGTTATCACAGTGAAAATAGACTAATTCAGCTCCCACAAACTTTTGGTTGGAGTAGGTGAACTTCTAACACTTTCCCATCCCAATTTTTTTCACCGCCCTGGCCATAATAGAGTTGCTTACGCCTACATAGATAACATAAAGGCTGAGTCACTGAGCCACTATCCTGCCTATCTGAGCCTGACCCTGAGGGACCCCTGGAGAAGGTCCATGTTTGAAATCTGAGGAGAAGATCACATATTTAATTTCATTAGTGTTTAGGAAAAAAAACTAAAAATGATATTGCTAAGATTTCAGTTTATTGCGTGTGTGAGTAAATGTGTGTGTGTGTATGTGTGTGTGTGTGTGTGTGTGTGTGTGTGTGTGTGTGTGTGTGTGTGTGTGTGTGTGTGCATCCAGCAACCTGCTGTAACTTTTCAAACTTTTAACTCTAACTTTTCTCTACCCAGCAATGACACACTCTTGGTTGGTATTCAGGGCTGAATGCAGGAAAGGCGTCTCTCCCATCACCTTGCCTGCCCACAGCAGCAGCTGAGGGAGCCAACTGACCTGCAGTCCCATCTGATGGAGGGATGTACACCTGTCTGATAAATGTGTGATGAATGTGTGTGTGTGTGTGTGTGTGTGTGTGTGTGTGTGTGTGTGTGAGAGAGAGAGAGAGATGAATGTGGACTCTGGGCTTCTGGTGAATGCTCTCAGTGTGAGTCATCAGGAGATGGTTTTGGCCCTGGTGGAAGAAGACCTTGACAGTCCACAGAAACTTTTTCTGGGAGAGAGCACCATTTAAAATAAATTTCTTAGGTGTTGTGAGGAGAAGGGAAATGAAAGATAATGAATTTGGTGTGTGTGTGTGTGTGTGTGTGTGTGTGTGTGTGCGTGTGTGAGTGTGCATGTGTGTCATTAGTAGAAAGGAAAGGAAAGATAGTAACTTTCGGTTTGAGTGTGCATGTGTGTGAGTGAGTGTGTGAAGGACAAGTAAAGTTTTCAGAATATCTCAAGTATTTCTCAGACATGTATTCCTCTAGAGGCAATTCTGCTCTCAATGGAGTCAGGAACAACGAATGTGAAAATTGTGTGTGTGTGTGTGTGTTTGCATGTGTGTGTGTGTGCATGTCTGTCTGTGTGTGTGTGTGTGTGTGTGTATGTGGTGGTCTGGGTGTTTCACCATCTTTTCCAGAATTATCGCAGGCTTGAAGATGTTCACAGCTGCGATGAACAATGCCTGTGTTTACTCCAGCTCTGGCAGTGCACTCCCTGATAGGGATGCCAAGGTTTATAGTGGTGCCACGGTTTATAGGTTTATAGTGATGTCAACTTCATAGGTTTATAGTGGAAGAGACACACTCATACACACACACACACATCCACACACACACACACACACACACACACACACACACATACACACACACACACACACAAACATACACACACACACCTCATATATACATGTGCTTCTCTGGGGCCAAGCTGCTAAAATAGCATTAGCAACAGTGGCTCACACTTAGCAGGGCTGTAAACAGATTGGACTGGGATTTGCTAAAGCCCTTAACAAAGACACACACGGAGGTGCGAACATGAACACCAGAGACATCTGAGCTGCTTTAGGCATCAGTTGAGGAGGTAATGAGCAGGATATTAGACACACACACACATACACACACACATACACACACGCACACCTGAGAGGCGTGATGAGCAGAATGTTAAGAGACACGCCAGCAATCACACACACACACACACACACACACACGGGAGAGGCATGGGGAGATAATAAGCAGGAAGTTAGAGACGTGCGGGAGATCAATTCGTTTGAATAACCAAGAACACATTATGTCAGGGCAGAGACGGCTGTTGTCTAGTATTGATTACAGCTCTGCACAGCTCTGGAAGACAAAACAGAAAGAGATAGGGCAGAGAGAGAGAGAGAGAGAGAGAGAGAGAGAGAGAGAGAGAGAGAGAGAGAAAGAAAGACCAAGAGGGTGGGATGAGGTAAAGGGCGATAGAAATAGAGAGGGAGAAATAAGGCAGGGGAAATAAAAAGGCAGAGAAAGAAACAAATAGAAAGGTAGCAAGAGAGTGGAGGAGGGAATGATGGAGAAGAAGAGAAAAAAGGGTATAAAGAAGGAGAAGAGTACACAGACAGAAAGATTGTGGTGTTTAACACAGTTTTAAGTATGTGATATTGGCGTGCAGCTTTAAGCAGCTAGAGGTGTCCAAAAGACAGCGAAAAGAACAAAAAGCAGTTTACGAATGATGTTTAACACAGTTTTTAGTATGTGCCATTTGTGTTCAGACCCAGACAGACAGACAGACACACAGACACACAAACAGACAGAGGTGTCCAAAAGACAGCATACAAAAAAGCAGAAATGTTCGAAAAAAAAGCAGAAGTGCTAATTAGTGAATTCAAATCAAAGTGAAACCAGACAGGCACTTTGCATAGTTATTGTTAGATGCTCTTAAAACTTTTATTTCAAACTTGTCAGCAAAAAGTCAGGAAAACACCTCATAAAAACACGCAATGCGGAAAGCAGAAAAGCACCTATTTTCAATAAAAGTAACACTTTGAAGTACCTAAAAAACATAACACAATGAAGCAAGCAGAGAAAACAGCGATTTAGGGTAAGAACACTTAGAGGCACCTAAAAAAATATAATACAATGTAAAGAGCAGAAAAACACCTATTTGCAATGAAAGCACTTAAGAACACCTCAAAAATAAAAATGCAGAATGCAGAGAGCAGAAAAACACCTATTTGCAGTAAGTGTAAAGCAGAACATTTGGAACTTTCCACCATTTAGGACCAAAATTCCGATTCCACCCTGGCAGACACTGATTGGACAGGACAGCAGATAGGAACAAAAAAAAACAGTATGCAGAATGACTAAACAGTTTGCCTAGTAAATGAAGATGGTTGATTCATTTAAGCCATGCCACACAGTCCTGCAGATGAAAGAAACAGCAAAATGTTTGAAATATGAGCAGAAGGATTCATTAAAAAACAGAAGTGGAACTAGACAGAAATACCTGACGGTCATTAAAATAACAGTCATGAGCATGTGGAGGTTGATTGCCCAAGAGGTAGCCTACAAAATGCAAAAAAACAGTCTACCTACTGAAGAAACTGGTGACAAACACATGTAGAAATTAGAACGTATAATGATGACACGGACAGACTAGTGGTTGGAGCCTTGGACCTCTGCTGATGTACAGGTTAGATCTACTCCCCTTGTGGCTGTAAGAACATCTCTGGCTGGTGGGCATCATAGCTGAATGGTAGTTGCCGTGTATGTACAGGGTTTGGTAGCATGTGACATAAAGGCTCACCAGTGAGCAGCATCATCTGGAATCACAGTGTCTTTTTTCCTTGGGTTCATAATTAAATTGAACAAAGGGGAATTGGACCAAAATATGTATTTCTTTACACAACAACATACATAGAGATATAGAGACAAAAGTAGAAAAAGAAGAGGTAGAAAGCGTCTTAGAGGAAGTGAGTGAGGAACATTTTTTTCCTTCAGTGGGTTGTGGGCTGCTCACTGTTACCCTGGTGACTGCAACAGACTTAGGAACACATTAGGAAATCAGACACACACACACACACACACACACAGATACAGACTACTGAGCATCCAGATAAGGTGTATATGTGTGTGTGTGTCTGTTTGTGTGTACGCACATGGTTTGACCTGCCAGTGAGAAGGGGTCAGGCTGTTGAGGGATGCTTCAGTGTGGAGCTGGGAATGGATGTCTGTGTGTGTGTGTGTGTGTGTGTGTGTGTGTGTGTGTGTGTGTGTGTGTGTGTTTGTGTGTGTGTGAACAGATGTGAGATGTGTGTGTTTGCTCAGTCTTAGCACAGAGCTGCCATAAACCCCAGCATCAGGTAAAGCTGTGATGGCTGTGACCTTACTGAACCCAGCTCCACTCTCCTTCGCCCTAGACACACACACACATACACATATACACACACACACACTCACGCACATGCATACACATACATGTATGTGCACACAAACACACATGCATACGCACACATGCACATGCACACACACACACAAACACACACATACAACAACATACACACTTATAGCCAACCACACACACGGCCCTCTCTGGTGGCTTTTGGCCTGTTCTAAAAAGAGCTTCACTCTCCAGCAGCTCACTTAGCAGGTGTCACATCTGTCACTGGATCCCCAGTGAAGCCTCTGCTAGGCTTTGCACACACACACACACACACACAGACACACCCACACACACATGCACACACGGACACACACATGCACACCCGCAAACTTACGCATGCACACAAAAACATGTGCACACCCACTTACATATGTATACTTTTTCACCATGCCAAACTATGTAGACCTTCCCACTCCCTGAATACAAAATGCAGTCAATCACTTTTTCTTCCAAAATTCATGGATAACCCTCTCACCTCAGTCAATGCTCACCATCAGCAACACTACATATTACTGCAGCAACCTGTTTTTATTCCTACACATACACAAGCAATTATTTTTAGCAAAAAAAAAGTCCTACAAAAAAAAAGTTTTGGTAGACCGAAAATAATTTGTGTTTAGGCACAAGACTGAAAGTATTCAAAACAGAATTATGAAAGTTCAATTGAAATGTGCTTGTCAACAGGCAAAACACCAATGTACCTGTTGTTACAAAAGTCTTTTTTGCCATCAAAGTGCTAAGTTGTAGGCAACTGGACTTCTAGGTATGTGGAGTTTAAAGCTGTTTAACCTTCTAAAAAGTCTTTTGGATGAAAAGGTAAAATGTCTTCAAGCTACAGTTGGACGTCTAGTTGCCTTAGCATTTATGACTACTATGACCTGCATGAATGAGAACCTTCACATGTGTGTGGTACATGCAACACATGAGCTTTCCCTATATGGGTTTTCATCCATGTAACGCTCATTTATACCATGCCAATAAGATATCTTGGCTAGACACGCTAGCAATGCTCTCTCAGTACTTACCCTAATGTGACTACGGATTTGTCTTGGCAATAAACAAATGAGTGTTAATGTAATTAACTGCATGGGTTGGATTTGCATGAGCGAAAGCATCGGAAAAAAACTGACCCCAGAGAGCTAAAGTTAATTAGCAAAACAGGGCAGCTACTCAGCAATGTCCTACTTTAGTGTCCCTTACAGTATAACCACCGTTCAACAGCTAGGAACGGAACCAAGCTCAGTGTGCAAATCCACTCCCACAACACATACTTAACTAACACTAACTAACGACATCATAGACATCATAGACCTAAACCCAATTCAGCATCTGTGGGGCATCCTCAAATGGAAGGTGGAGGAGCTCAAGGTCTCAAGCTCAAGGTCAGCTCCGTGATGTCGTCATGTAGGAGTGGAAGAGGATTCCAGTGACAACTTGTGACGCTCTAGTGAACTCCATGCCCAAGAGAGTTAAGGCAGTGCTGGAAAATAATGGTGGCCACACAAAATTTTGACACTTTGGGCACAATTTGGACATTTTCACTTAGGGGTGTACTCACTTTTGTTGCCAGTGGTTTAGACATTAATGGTTGTGTGTTGAGTTATTTTGAGGGAACAGCAAATTTGCACTGTTATATAAGCTGTACACTGCCTACTTTACATTGTAGAAAAATATTATATCTTTAGACTTCTTCCATGGTAAGATATAATAAAAGAAGTAAAAAAATGTTAGGGGTGTACTCACTTCTGTGACTTAACTAACTAACACTAACTAACGACATCATAGACACTCTTTTATTACATTGCAATACATGACAGTTAGCAGACACTTTTATCCAAAGAGACAATTGCAATAGACAACAGAATAAGGACAGAGTGTAACAGAGTAAGTGCAAAGAAAACGACAGTGATCTACAGCACTAACAGCTGCCAACAACAGACACAGTACTTACCATTACGCCACTGTAGTGAACACTACAGCCACCTTAGTGACTACTGTGCCACACTAGTAATCACTGTGCCACGTTAGCAATTACTGTCACCTTAGTAATCAGTATGTCACCATAGTATGCCACCTTAATAACCACTACCTCACCTTCATAACCACTATGACACCTCAGGAACAGCTATGTCACCTTACACGCACAAAAAATATCAGAAGTCCATAATTAATGAATATGTTTACGATTAAAAATACATGAGGAAAGGTGAATTATTTGTACAATGCAAAAATAAAAGACCCGTTAGAACATTAGATTTGTCTTCTGCATTAGTCCATGCCATATAGGTCTGATATACATATTTAAACATAACATAATCAAACTCATACGCCATGCACTGTATATCAGCACACCACTTGGGGTGTGAAACTGTGTGAGGTTTGACAGCGCCAGTCCATCCCAGAGGACCTGTTTGCTGTCATTCTGGAGCAGAAAACCTCCCTCCCACTCCCCTGCTCAAGCAGAGATTGATTCTGCTAAGTGGTGGTATTGACAGCTTTGCCCCCTGATATTGCTCACCCTGTTTGTGTGCTGCTGTTTGGGATTTATGCTGCTTTGAGAGCCACTTGTGTTGTGTGTGTGTGTGTGTGTGTGTGTGTGTGTGTGTGTGTCTGGGACTGTGTATGCCTGTATTTCTTCGACAAAGTGGAGTACAGGAGCTCAGGTGCAATGTCACCTGTTTTGAGTGGGCCCATTTGCTTTTCTGGCTTTGTAAGGTCTCCTTAGTTTTACAACGTTCCCAGAGGCTGGCTCATTGGCACTCCTTTGACCATCTCCTCGCCATGCCAGACAAAGCCAGATTTCTAAGATCTTATCAATTTCACAGTTCACAAAGCCAGAATTGTAAGACACAGTGGTGACTTCTAATGGGAGCCCAAAATTGTACTTTTAACCGTGACTATTGTTAAGAACACCAGGGAATGGACTTCACAGAATATCACCCTCTGTGGGGAAGGGGAACATAGCAATGGAAAATTCCGTAATTAGACCACATATCAGTTCTGTGGAAATTGTGTGCATCAGTCAGTTCGGTGGTATGTCAGTGTGTGGCAGAGAAATGTCTGCATCTGCATTAAAATGTAAGTATAATTATTTTTTATTTGTTATTTGCAAATAATGCTTACACGGATATTTAATATATGTTTGAGTTGTTACACTGTGAATGGCTATGTATTTTTGTTTTCCTTATGCTAGGCTAAATTGCTAGTTTGCTAAGATTGCTAGTTGGTCACTGTACTCCCGTGTTAAACTGAACTAATATCCAGTGTGATTTATGTATTGCTTCTGTGTGTTTATAAAACCACACACACCTATGTACATGCATACGCCAACACACAAGCAAACACACTACCTGGTTGGAACAAAAGTGAATTTAATTCAGGAGAATAGACTATCTGTCTCAAATACAAGCTGTATGGCTGTCTGTAATATTGCTGATCGCCATCAGTGAGGGCCCTACGAGACCTCCTCACAAGACAAGCATCATCAAACACACACACACACACACACACACACACACAATAACAGAGATGTTGCCACTCACAGTAATTCATTTTTATTGGTTCGTATGTTGAGCACAGGCCATGAGAAAACAGCTAACATGCAACACGTTTTCACTGCAGGCAGGACACAATCCATGTGCGTTAGAGCAAGCCACTGCTTCCACGCAGATGGACTCATAATAATAATAATATAATATAATAATAATAATAATAATAATAATAATAATAGTTTGTTGCTTTAATTGAATGTAGGTAGCAGTCTCTGTCTTGATTTGATGTGGCTGTTTGATTTGGCTGTTTGCTTTGCTTCGCTTGTAGGCATGATTTTCATCAGCATCAAACTCTTTTACTTTATGTGTCAAATAAAGCTGTTTCTGCTCAGCAGGTGATGGGTTGTACCAGGTACATACACATTGGCCACGTTCGCACACACACATACCCCCACATATTTCACTGCATTAAATGATATGGTGTCACTCCTTCCAGTGAAGACTTCTCCCCTTGTCCATCACACACACACACACACACACACACACACACACACACACACACACACACATATATATATATATATTACTGCATTTAATGATATGGTGTCACTCTTTCACCACTGAAAACTTCTTCCTTTGTCCATCACACACACACATATACACACACACACACACACACACAGACATATTTTTCTGCGTGAAATGATATGGTGTCACACTTTGACCAATTAAGACTTATACTCATTACGTGGCGCCCTGTCCGTCATACATTGCAAGGCATCACAACATGTAAATAAATAAATAAACAACACATTAATTAAAAAAAATCTCTTTTTGAGTCACAACCATGGCCACTGAGGCTCCGAGGTAAACACTGATGATGAAACATGTTAAACAAGCACAACATCAGACACACACACACACACGCACACACACACTTACATCTCTCTCTCTCTCTGCCGTGTGTATTTGCAGCCTTTTCCACCACTGTTCCAGTGTTCTGTGAAGCCTGTTTGTGAAGTCTTTGCCATTGTCCGTAGAGTGTGTTGAAAGCGCGGAGGGCTCTGGGTGCTTTTTTGTCTGTGAACGTGGCGGTAGCGGCAGCAGCAGCTTGACTGTGCTATTATCTGGAGATGGATGTAGGGCGAGTCCTCAATAATTCACACAGCAGTTTTGACTTGTATAATACAGACGTCAGTTTGTTTATTTACATTCATTTGAAGTCCAGCCAGCACCGTCTCGTCTCCTTTCCTCTCATCTCACAGCAGCATAATCCCCTTTGCTCCTTTAATCCACTCCAAGGTAAACACAGTAGCCCACACACACACACACACACTCAGAAGTGTGCATACCACACACACACACACACACACACACACACACACACACACACAGTCACGCTTACATTTGCATTAACCCAGACCGACACACACACACTTTGACAAATACACACACACACACGCACAGACACACACACACACATCTTGACTGACCCGCACATACACTGCTGTGTTTATTTGCTGTCTTTTCTCACACACTCACACAACACAGACATCCATCCTCTTGGGCGTTGTTGTTGCATGTGTGTGTGTGTGTGTGTTTCAGCAATGCAGGATCTTGATGAAGGCCTTCCTGAACTCCACGTTGAAGGTGGTATAGATGATGGGGTTGACGGCGCTGTTGACGTAGCCCAGCCACGTGAAGGCCGTGTAGAGCTCCAGCGGCACCGCACAGTGGATGTTCAGGATGTGTGTGATGAAGAACGGCAGCCAGCAGACGATAAACACACCTGTGTGTGTGGACACAGAACACACACACACATACAAAGGAAAGCAATTACAGAATGCAGTAGAATAACAAAATGACTGTTGTAACATTGCAGAATGGCTCGGTTTCCATTAACACACACACACACACACACACACACACGCACACACACACAGTTCACAGTTGATACCTCAGCACTGCCACACATACATGTCTAAGTCTATGTGTGGTGTGTGTGTGTGTGTGTGTGTGTGTGTGTGTGTGTGTGTGTGTGTGTGTGTGTGTGCTTGCCTATAGATCGTGGTATACAGAAAGGGTTCATATTGTTCATGTAACGTAACTTCAATAAATTGAAAACCATTTGGGTTTTTTTGGGGGCCCAATAATTGGATCTTTTCAGGGGCCCAGCCATCTCTCTGGGCAGGTCTGACATGATGTGAGTGTTGCCATCAGCAAAAACAACATTTAAAAAAAAAATGTTGGCTTAGAGCAAGACAGACAATCAAAAGAGGAGATGGACACTTTTCACTAGCTGCTGTCAAGACACAAGATCAATACATTGGAAGGTGGCCCTTTCACTTCTTTCAAACAAAGAATAGCGGAGGAAAAGAAACTGCCCATCGATTTGGACCGAGTGACAGAAATGAGGTTGAACCAAGTTGTCTGGCACTGTAAAAATGGGAAATGTTGGGAAGAGTATGGTTTCAGCAGCCTTCATAAAATATTGTAAAATATGCTAAAACATTTCACCATGAAGCATTTACAGTGTAACTTGGGCCCACCCATACTGCCTGAAATGCTACATTTAATTTCATGTTCAAGTCAGTCTGGCCTATTCTTAGTTCTTCTAATGAAAACCGAACACTTTGCATTGCACATGTCACCAAAAACAGTGGTCTGATTGGTTGTACCTCTGTGAAGTAGAGACCTACACAGAGGCAGTTAAAAAACACCTGTTGATCCCTCCTCTGAGAACTTCCTGTCTATGGAGGTCTATTTATAATGTGGATTTCTCTTCAAACATGTTGTGGAAACAAAGTGAGGGCATAGTGCGCATACAGGAAGCTGACTAAAAATCATGGCTGCAACCACTGTACTGGTGCCATGTATAGCCATGTTCAAAGGAGCACCACAGGCTTAAGGCTTTGACCAGCACCTGTGTGAGGGTTAAGTGTGTGTGTGTGTGTATGTGTGTGTGTGTGTGTGTGTGTGTGTGTGTGTGTGTGTGTGTGTGTGTGCTTCCCTAACCAATTTGTGTGAGTGTAAGTTGTGTGTGTGCATATGCCCAACACTATGGCCAGCCATCAGTGTGAGTGTTGTGTGTGTGTATGCTTAGCTAACCTTAGTGTGAGTGTATGCTGTGTGTGTGTGTATGGTGAGTCTGTGTGTGTGTGTGTGTGTGTGTGTGTGTGTGCGTGCGCGCACGTGTGTGTGTGTGTACTTGCCTAGGACGATGGCCAGCATCTGAGTGGCCTTCTTCTCCTTCTGCTGGGAGATCTTCCTCTTGCTGGAGCCCCTGAGGGATGTCTGGGTCTTCCCGTTGGGCAGCGCCTGCGTCTCAAAGGCCCTGGTCACCCTGGGCACCCCGCCCAGAGGGTTGAGGGGTTCCCCCGTGGCTAGCGGTGTTACAATGCAATCATCATATCAATTCATGGACTTGATAGCAGATGATAGAATTCGATTATTCGACTTTATAACAGATCATACAGTTTGATTCATCGACTTTATAGCAGATGATTCAATTTATATCAATCAATACTTGTGTAATGGAGGCATCATGGTAGCCTAACCATTCTTCTACACTTTGAGTGTCTTATTGCACCTATTACTCATTTTGTGGCGTAACTATTTTTAGTTGTATTTTTTAGCGCACTGACTGCAGCTGGACAATGTGAGACCCGCTGTTCACTTCATTCTCAACAACTTTTTTGTTGGTTTATTTAAAATGTAATAGATTGTGTAAAAACAAGCAGTGTGAGTTGCGAATGGTATCATATCAAATCATATGATATCATAGGGAATTCTGAGGTATCAAAAATAATTGAATCAGTGGCTTAAGAAATTTAGAAATCCGATTTAGGATAGAATAGATCTTCAAAGTCATGGTCACAGCCTGTGCATCAATCATGTATATATAACGAAATAATAATTTGGTAACACTTTATTTGAAGGTGTCTACATAATGGTGACATGAGTTCTTCATAAACATGACATGACACCCAAACACATGTAGTTGTAATCTGCTTCTGCTTTCTGCCATTTCCACCGAAGAACCACAAAGAACTTGATGAGCATGTTTTTATAGCCTATGGACCTATTGTAACTTGTTGAGAAAGAGTATAATATGTCGCCTTTAATGACACTTCATTCATGTTCATGACTGTTGTCGTAAAGTGTCATTCGATTTTTGCAATGTCTGCATCCCAAAAGTGTTAATATAACTTAACACTGCAAAACCCAAATGAAAACCATCACTTAATGGTAATGACGTGTCATTAATGTCCATGATATATGTTGTCACATTTATAAAGGGCTCATGTCACTCTTATGTAGACACCTTTAAATAAAGTGTACTCCTAAAGGGACCCTGCAATTGACATACAAAATTGAATACAAAAATTTAATTTAAAAAAACGAAAATGTAATTTTCACTCCTACCCGTGCTCCCGTTCCTCTGTGCGGCGCCGAGAGGGTTGAGGGCCTCCCCTGTGCTGCCGTTCCTCTGGGCCTTGAGGGAGGCCTCGGCGGGGGAAGAGGAGGCACTGGCATCGGGGTCCCCACCCCCCTCTGGCCTCCCCGCCCTGGAGGGGCTCACCGGCGCCAGCTCCTCCATCTCCACTTCGCTCTCCCTCGGACACACCTCCTCCTTGATCAGAATCTGACAAAACACACACACACACGCACACACACACACACACACAGGGGAGTCAGCGTGCACACATACACACACACACACACACACATAGACGCATGTACGGACACATACGTACATGCACACCCTTACTGACACAGCACCTTGATTAGGATCTGACAACACATATGCACATACACACACACATGCACAGACACACACATGTACAGACACATACATGCACACCCTTACTGACACACCACCTCCTTGATCAGGATTTGACAAAACACACAGAGACACACACACGTGCATGTAATTTCAGGCACATATACACACACTTACAGACACACACGTACACAAGCACACACATACCCTTACTGACACACCCACACATTCATATGCACACTCATAAACACATTTACAAAACACATGAAGATGTACACATGAAGTAAACTTCCAGAAACACGTACAAGCTCTTGCACACACATACACACACACATACACAGACACATGCATAAACACACACACAGGTAAACAACCCTTACTCACTCTCTTTCTTTCTCTCTCTCCCTCTCTCTCTCACACACAGACAGTTTAATGCTTTTATTTGGATCTTGACCTACACACTTCTCTCCCTCTCTATCTTACACACACACACACACACACGCACACGCACACGCACACACACACACGCACACACACACAGAGGGCATGCTGGGGTCAAAGATGTTATTCCATGTTATGTTAATTATTAAGTAGACATGATGACCCTGAATAATTCAGCCAGATTCTTTCCAGCACGTACGTATGTGTGTTTGTGTTTGTGTGTGTGTGTGTGTGTGTGTGTGTGTGTGTGTGTGTGTGTGTGTGTGTGTGTGTGTGTGTGTGCACAAGAGCTTGTACGTGTTTCTGGGCAGTGTTCTGTAAGTGTATGAGACAGCTAAATGTACCTTGACAGGATCGTCTGTGGAGTTCATGGCCTCCTAACAATAAGTGTTTCTCAGACAGTGATGGCTTTATTATCCGTCACAGTCTGTGCCCTGGTCAAACACAGGGATGGTGTGTGTGTGCGTGTGTGTGTGTGAGGAGGTGCGTGTGTGTGTGCATGCATGTGTGTGTGTGTATGTGTGAGGAGGTGCGTGTGTGTGTGCATGCATATGTGTGTGTATGTGTGTGTGCACGCGTGTGTCTGTACGTGTAAGGTGCATGTGTATGTGTGTATTAGGGTTATGCATGAGGTCAGGCATGATGTGATGGGGGGAGTTGTTTCGTGTGTAGTTAGTGTGTGCGCTCCCCTGCCTGGACTACAACACTGAAAAGGTTATGTTTATTTAACGTCAAAAGGAGTTTCTTTGTGTTCTTCATGTAACTAAACAACAGGAAGCAAACAGCATGAGGTGAGAGATGGTGTGCAGGGGGGGGGGGCTTCACAGGGGCCCACAGAGGATTATGATATGGTTAGAGCAGGGGGCCCAAAATTAATTTTAGTGTGCACAACCAGCCATGCATTGCCCCAAGAGCTTGCAGCATTGGCCATGTAAACTGGGCCACAGTAATAACTACTGCAGTCATGCCCCATAGATGAGCTCTTTCCAGGACTGCTGACAACTCTGTTCTCCAACACTGGGGGAAATGAGCAAATACACACACATACACATGCACACACACATACACACACACATACATTTACACAAACACATAGACACACTCACACACATACATACACACAAACACATACACATGCACACACACACACACACACAGTGTTCCGATAACTCACAAGATGCACAGTGTTTCAATAACTCAAACTCAAACAACAGATTCACTCAGCACCATGTTTATGCTTCATGCCATTGTTGTTTAACCACACTTAACACACACACACACAGTTGTGAACACAAACACACAAACACACACACACGCAAGCACAAGAAAGACACTCACACAAACACACACACAGATGTGAACACACCACATTCTTCTTGTTGACAGGGAAGCTCCCGGTGGATTTGACGATGACAGTGCACAGCTTTACGTCCTCTGGGTGAGTGCACTTCTGCTGCCAACAGGAGACAGCATGTTCACAACAGCCCAAGCCTTATCAAACAGATGTTAATGAGCTGAAGTGTGTTTGTGAGTGTGTGTGTGTGTGTGTGTGTGCGTCTGTGTGTGTGTGTGTGTGTGTGTGTGTGTGTGTGTGTGTGTGTGTGTCAGCGAGAGAATGTGTGTGCATCTGTACGTGTGTGTGTGTGTGTGTGTGTGTGTGTGTGTGTGTGGGTGTGTGGCTATGATCTCTGTCGACCATGGGAGCAACAAAGAGAATTTGAATCTCCAGAGGCTCTTTATCACACCATCACTTCCTTATTTAGCAGCAACCCCCCATCCCCCATGCCCCACCCCCCACTTCCACCCCGCCATCCCCCACCTCCCTGCATCCCCTCCCACTCCCCGATATGTATTCATTCTCTGCACATTATCACCTCTTTCAAAAGACAGCAGCGTATTAATTCAGAAGCTAAGAGACGCATCTTCATTTCCTGCTCAGCACACTGATCATCTTTTCACAGCGGAGGCAGAGCGGAGAGAGAGAGACACGTCTTTGTTACTGCTGAGGCACTGCACCCAACACAACACAACACAGCACTCAACACAGCACAACACTGCATCCAACACAACACAACAGCACTCAACACTGCACAACACTGCATCCAACACAACACAACACCCAACACAACACAACACCACACAGCACAACACTCAACACAGCGCAATACCGCACAACACCACACCCAACACAACACAGCATCCAACACAACACAATACACCATCCAACATGACACAATACAGCATCCAACACAACACAATATAGCATTCAACACAACACAATACAGCATTCAACACAACACAATACAGCATTCAACACAACACAATACAGCATTCAACACAACACAGCATCGAACACAACACAGCCCAGCATTCAACACAACACAGCATCCAACACAACAGACAGGACAGGACAGCACAACACAACACAACACAGCACAACATGACACAAAACAGTACAGCATAGCACCCAACACAACACAGCACAGCACAGCACAATACTCCACAGCACACCACAACAGTACTTCACAGCACAGTACAACACAACAATACTCCACAGGAAACAACACCACACAGCAACTGCACACACTTCACACAGCCCAGGAAATGACTCCTAGTGTTTCTGTCTGCTCAAAAGGGACAGGAAGGCCATGTGCTGTTGAACTACCTTTCGGAAGATTCATTAACTTTATGTTCTTCTGCACAGTAGTTCCGCAACACAACTTCCAGCAACAGAAGCTTCCAGAAGTCTGTCTGAGGCTTCTGGCAATAGAAGGTTCCAGAAATCTGTCTGAGGGCTTCAAACATTAAAGGTTCCGGAACACTGTCAGAAGCCTCTACCAGAGACAGTTGGAATACGATTTTTGGCTTCAGTCTGTGTAGGTTAGTTAACCTCTCTGCACTCAATTGGAATGAAACTGACACCCTCACACTAGA
>CM059285.1:6425446-6435446 GCA_030347295.1 Setipinna tenuifilis
ACATACTCACACCTCCACTCAGGCTGGCAAAAAGGCTGCGGTCCAGAACACACATCAGCTTTAGTCAACTTCAGTCACAACCTCGCTGATTTCATGACTTCTTCAGTTGCAAATGTCCTCATGTCTCCACCACCCAGTCACCTGTGCTCTGGTTGACTTCATTCCCTTTGACACACACACCGTCACAAACATGCAGGTAAAAGAGCTTCAGCCAGGCTGGCAGGTGAGATGTCAGTCCCGAATACACGCCTCAAAGAGTTTTAGTCCCTTGAGGTTTCACTTCAAGCTAAATGTTTCAACTTCTTTCTCTCTTAGTCTCCCTCCTTCTTTCTTTTCTCTTTCTCTCTTGTTCTCTCTTTCTCTCTCTCTCTCTCTCTCTGTAATGTGTGCCTGAGCAGTTTTCTTTGTGGGCTCTGGGTTACCATGATAGAGCTCACCTCCTCTCTCTGCTTCCTCCTTCCCCTTCTCTCCTCTCCTTCTCTCCCCTGCTCTCATGCCTCTCCTTGCCATGTCTCTCTCTCCTTTTAGTTTTTTCTCCTCCTCCTTCACTTTACATTACATTACATTGCATTTGGCAGACGGTTTTATCCAAAGCAACTTACAAAAAAAAACTTCTTCCCTGCTTTTCCTTTCAATCCTCTCCCTTCCTCTTCTCACCTTTCCCCTCCTCTCCTCCCCCTCCTCTTTTCTCCTCTCCTCTCCTGTCCTCTCCTCTCATCTTCTCTTCTCTCCTGTCCTTTCCCCTCCTACCCTCTCTTGCCCTCTCCCCTCCTCTCCTTTCTTCTCCTCTCTCCTTCTCTGTAGTTCTTTAACCCCAGCCTGTTGTTATTATGTCTGTGTTTGATGAATGTCTTTCCGGAGGTCCTGACCTGCTCTAAAGTGCCTGCTGATGGCTTCCATGATTGTGTGCATCGGTGTCATTGATTAAGCCCCCCCACCCCACCCCACCCCACCCCAGCCCCCGTGATTGTGTGTATCTGTGTCATTGATTAAGCCATCTCCCGACAGCCCTAATGACACCCCCCCACACACCCCCCCAGGGGTCAATAAGCAACCCGTGTGATGAAGTGATCCTGATGTCTGCCAGACACAGAAACTGGACATCACATGCTGCTAAATAAGTTATGTACACACACACACACACACACACACACACACACACACACACACACACACACACACACTGTGTTTGTGCCTCATTCCTAACACTATATTGTAAAGAAAAATAATTAAAGGGGTCCTTCTGTCAAAAACCACTTTTAGTAGCTCTATTTACAATGTGGTGGGTCACAACAAGCAGTATATGCACGCAGCATTCCAAGACGTGAAATTCGATCCTCGTGGTTTTACTGGTCATTGAAGGGTCAAGCTAACCAAAACGAGCGGATCAGAGCAGGCTAAACCTATCTACGTCACTAGGTCGTAAGCCCCGCCCAGAGCCATGTATGGCACGCTCACATCCCAGAGGAAGAACATGAGAAGAAAATGACGCACAATGCATTCAACCATAGTGGCGACACAGAAATATGAATAAAAATAACGATGGAAGGACCCCTTTAAGGTGTGTGTGTGTGTGTGTGTGCGTGTGTGCGTGCGTGCATGTGTGTGTGTGTGTGTGCGTGTGTGCGTGCGTGCATGCGTGTGTGCTACTCTTTATGCAGGCTTGCTGCCTGGGAATACAGAATTACTATGATATACAGTCAGCCTTAAGAAATGTTACTCTAATTGGTTGTTTTACATTATAATTACATTCTAATTGGGTGTTCTTTGTTCTCTTAATCTTAATTGCTTGCTTATGTTGTGCTGTGCTGTTGTTTTGATCTTCACAGCCATGTGGTAAAATATGTGGCAGTTTTGAGTATTTGTCATCCCTGGCAACACATAACACCCAGGATTCCAATGTTTTGAAGCAGACTTCACTCCAAGTCTCTTTTTTTATACTCTGTGTGTGCTGTATCATCAAATAGTTTGCAGTATTAAAAATAGCAAAAGGATCTTAGTGTCGGCATAGTGCCTATTATCAACCATTTCTGCTCTTGTAAAACTTTTGTTTTAAGTAAGTGAACTTTATTATGTTTATAACTGATTTCGCTTCCAAATGTCTCTCACTACCCAGCCAATAATAGACTTGCTTATGCTAACAAAGTGGACACACTTTGCATATGCAAGGTGCTGCTTGTCTGCTTTTTTTTAAAACTACACCACATATAAAACTGAAAGAAACAAAAAATCTCTGGGCTAGTCCAATACCTTAAATACCTCAATCTGACCCAAGCCACTTCATACAAGACTTCTAGTATGTGGAACCCCTAATTGGAGACTTCCTTAAAAACATTTAAGACCTTTATTGTCATTGAACAGTTGCCTGGGCAACACAATTAGATTGCAAGGCCACAAAGGTGCAAAGTAAAAGTGTCAAAGTGTCAAGCAAGGAAGCATTGTGGAAACAACGGAAAGAGGGGAAGATATACAGGGAGTACAAGGGCATAATCAATAATAAACAGTAAAAGGAAAATGAGCTATGTATAGAAGTTGTGAATAATAATATTGCACATAACAGGTATTGCACATTATGGTGTGCTGTAGGTGATGCACAGTGAGAGATAGAGGGGCAAACCCATATTGAACATAATGAACAGCAGCAGTGAGGTGACAAAACCAAATTTGACAATAGCCAACATTAGTCAGCAGCAGCAGTAAAGTGACAGGTTGATTATTGATTAACACGACTATTAATTACCATCCTGATTGGCTAAAAACCAATAGACGTCAAGTCAAGTCATATTTATTATCCCACCAGGGAATATTAAGTTGCAGCCAGGCTTCACAAAGAACACAGCCAAAATAAACATATAGAAAGCATCCACCATCCTCCATTCTCCAGGGCTGCGATTGGTTGGTTTTGGCACATTGTGGTGTTGTGATTGGTTGGCTCTGTGGCTCACTGTGGGAGGTTGAGTGCACAGGCAGGCAGGCAGAGTTCAGGGCAGATGCATTTGCAGTGTGGTCAGAGGAGAGAGATACTGTGATTCTTCTTTCTTTCGTGTAGTTATTTTGGGAGTCATGTTGACCATATGCATTTAGACTGTAACCAGATGCTTTGAAGTAGATCATCACACAGCCTGAGCCCTGACTCACTATCTGAAGAAGTGTGTGCCCACACACACAGACACACAAACACAGACACACACACAGCCACACACACACACACACACACACACACACACACACACACACACACACACACACACACACACACACACACACACACACACACACACACTCACTCTGTGAAAAGTATGCCCTTGTTTGTTCTCTTAGCTCCAGATGCTTTTGAATAGAATCAGCAAACAGCCTGCTCCCTGACTCACTGTCTGCAGAAATGTGTGTCCACACACACACACACACACACACACACACACACACACACACATACACTGTTTTGAGACAACTGCTTCCAACTGTGGACTAGTGGATATTTACCAATTATCAATAGTTGGGTGGGACTTATCAATACTCTGAGGTGATTAACCAATAGTGCGGGATGATTTGTAAAATAGGTGGAGTGATTAAGCCATACTGGTGGTAGTGGGATAGCTTATCCATACTGTCAGGTGGTAAATCAATATTACAGCAATAATGCAATAATGTAAAAAGTCATGTGGTGTAATAAATCAATAATGCGAGTTGATTTATGTAATAATGTGAGTTACTGTAATGTCCTTAGTCGTGTGGAGCACTGCAGTATGTCACGTGAAGCTTTTTCTCTTGGAGTAATTGTCCTTCCCAGTGAAGCTGAAAAACCCCTTCAGTGTGCTCATTGCAACACCAGACCATGAAGGGCAATGCCCACACACACACACACACACAAGTTCACACACACACCTGCACACACACACACGCATAAACACACATGTAAAACACCCCGGCTCATGTAAGTATGCACAAACGCACACCTGACTGAAAGAATGTGCACACACAAAGGCACTTGCACAGGGATATATGCACACACACACATGAGAACACAAAAGCAAGCACACATACACATGAGCACACACAACCACATATTTTCCCATATATCTTACATGTAAGCACACACACGCAAGGACACATTGAGCTTAAGCCTTTCTCAGGCAATGGATTGTGCCCATGTAATTTGATATTATTGATACCCATAAGCCAGCAGTGACAGGTCTGGTTGGTGTGTGTGTGTGTGTGTGTGTGTGTGTGTGTGTGTGTGTGTGTGTGTGTGTGTGTGTGTGTGTGTGAATGTGTGTGTGTGTGTGTGTGTGTGTGTGTGTGTGTGTGCGTGGTGTGTGTGTGTGTGTGTGTGTGTGTGTGTGTGTATTGGAGAAGGGGGGTGTATATGCCATATGCAGCAGTATGAGCTACTCTCTGTGTTTGATAAAGCTTTCACAGCAAAGGGAGCAAAAGAAGGAAGAAATGTTCTATTTGTGGTCTATTTGAGGAAGGAATGTTTCTGAGTGTGAGGAAGGACTGCTCATGAGTGTTCTGTGTGAGGAAGGAATGTTCATCAGTGTTCTGTGTGAGGAAGGAATGTTCATCAGTGTTCTGTGTGAGGAAGGAATGTTCATGAGTGTTCTGTGTGAGGAAGGAATGTTCATGAGTGTTCCGTGTGAGGAAGGAATGTTCATGAGTGTTCTGTGTGAAGGGTCTGTGGTGTATTCATGTGTACTCTGCCCTACAAAGGCAAAATGCAGTAACTATGTGAACACAGAAACTGAAAAAAATGCCTTTAAGGTTCTCACACTGCCCAGTCAAACATGTTGTAGGTATAATAGTGGCGATGCTTTTATGTACTTTCTTACAAAATAGGAACAAGTAAGAGCTTTAGTCACAAGACAAATGAGGGGTTATAAAGTTAATTTCTAGTCTAGACTTAATTTGACAAACTATGCAGCTACTGCCTTTTGGCTTTGTAGGGCAGTACTGTCCCTACAGCAGAGGCCATGGTCCTCTAAATGAGACGGGATGCAGGTAAACGTGCTGTCTGGTATGTGAATGCGTGTGTGTGCGTTTGCCTGTCTGTGTATGTGTGTGGGTGTGCGTGCATTTGTGTGTGAATGTCTTGTCCTTTGTGTGTGTGTGAGTGCGTGTGTGTGTGTGCACCTGTGTGTGTGTGTGTGTGTGTGTGTGTGTGTGTGTGTGTGTGTGTGTGTGGGTGTGTGTGTGTGTGTGTGTGTGTGTTGGGGTGGGGGCTATTTGCCCAGGCAGCCCAGCTTAGCTCCGCATTGATTTGCCAGAATGAGGTTGATTACAAGCGCAATGGCTGCTGGCTCCTTTCTCTGTTCCAGGTGTGTGTGTGTGTGTGTGTGTGTGTGTGTGTGCGCGCGCCTGTGGTCCTGTGTGTGTGTGTGCCTGTGGTCCTGTGTGTGTGTGTGTTTGTGGTCCTGTGTGTGTGTGTGTGTGTGTGTTACTGTGTGTTACTGTGTGTGTGTGTGTACCACCTCCTCTGGCTCCAGGTTGCAAATATCACAAGGGATTGATTCAAAGCCCTGCTTCACCTACTATCAACAGCACACCTTGTAAAATGTAATTAGTTTTTCCTGGAACCCTTAAAAAACAATTTAGTCATTTTCCAAAATGTCGGCAAGGTCTTCATCCAAAATGGGGTTGACAAGCTGACATAAAAGTCATTATGGCTGCTGAGTGGCGTCGTGTTTGTAGCTCTGATGGCCATTATAAGCAATGAGTTTCACAGAGGAAGCCGTCTAGGCATACGGTAGCTCTTTTTACGTAAAAGCTGGTATTATGCTAATATGCCTTCAATCATACACTGTTGTGGAGCCAATCAGTCTCCTTTGTGGCTGCATGATTGCTGGGGACTGCCGGCGATTGCATCAGGGAGACATACATGAGGTGTGTGTGTGTGTTTGTATGTGTGTGTGATTTATAACCATCTCACTTTACTGAAGTGAACGGGTCGCTTAGCCTCCGATCAGTGTATGTGTGTGTGTGTGTGTGTGTGTGTGTGTTGGGGGGGTGCATCATGCTGATAACTGGTTGCTAATGTGTCTTCATGACAGCTTGTTACGCCAAAATATTTTCACTTTGTATTTGCAGCTGGGTGTTAAGAAAACAGACGGATGGTAATGTGTGCTTAAGATTACCCAACAGACACAGACAAATCACACCTCCTCATTCGGGGTCAAGGGTCATTTGGGAGTTAAGGGGTGGGGGGGGGGGGTCAGTGGGTTCCTCCACTTTCTCCCGTAATTGCTAAATCATCTTCTCGTGTGTAACGCCTCCTCCTGTGAGCACTTACCTTTTATCTCCACATGTCTACACCTCCTTTCATGAGTACAATTAGCTCCTCTCATCCATCACTAGCCTGGCTTAAGCCTGCCATAGCACTTCCACTCCATTATCATTCTCCCTATAGTGCTAATCTGGCTTTGCTTCCACTGACATGATTGTCACTGGCAGCATTTCGTCGACTTTGTGTGCTACGTTTGAATTGTAGTGCGTAGGCAGGCTCATACTTCACAACCAGACGTTAGCGATTGAGTGAAAGCAAATCCAATCGTTTTGAACTTCAGCAGAGTCTATTCCTCCAGGAAGAAAACGTTTCTCAACACAGTACAGCCAGACCCTCGGCACAAAATGTAGTGAAGTACAAAGGGCTGGTTTACCAGGCTAATCTATCACCTCCTGAGAGTGCTAAATTACTCACTTTTTCATATGTAAACATTTCTGTCAACATTAAAGCATTTACTAATATCTAACACCTCCTCCTGTATTACACCAGTCAGCAGTTAACCCCTCCACATCACACACAACAGTCAGGAAATGTTCAAGGTCAATATTCAAACTCCCGCATTTTCATCTAATCAAAGTCAAACTTATGCCCTCTGTCTTCCTCAAGGTCAAACTCCTGCACTCTTTTTTATTCAAGACCAAACTCCTGCACTCTCTTGCGTAAAGCCAAACTATACTCTCTCCTACACAAGGTCAAACTATTGCCCGCTCTCTTACTCAAGGTCAAACCCCTGCCCTCTCTTTTATTTGGCTTTGTTTAAATAGTAATGGGACTGTTAGCATGGGAACTTCAATTGAGGAGTGGCTGTCTAGTTATTGGGGTTGTGGGAACGTTTTGATTTCTAATTGTGTTTCTGACCGTGGGAACCTAGAGGAGACCTCTCTGATGCTGGGTCTGACGGGAGTTATCATTCAGACACTGACTGTGGTTTGTATAACAGTGAGAAGTCTGAGATCTTCAGCTAAGTCAGGTTTAGTGAAGATTGAGGTCTTCAGCTGTTGGGTTCAGTGAGTGTTTTTGATGTTTTTCCCCGACAGTCTGCTCCTGAAGACAGAGGGAGGATTGACTGGCTTTGTATCCTGACCACATACAGGATGAGTGCTCACATGGACCCTGGACCCTGTCCAAGTCATGCTCACGGGGATCCTGGACCGAATTAAATTGGCCCGGAGCCCTCCAGAGCTAAGCTCTACCTTCTCACCTTGGCAATACAGCCAGCCGGAGCTGAACTCCCTCTGCTACAGCATTTATAGTAATACAATAGAGTGAGATATTGACCACTGTGCTCTGCCTTCTTACAAAAGTGAATTTAACCACTGCCCTGGACCCTGTCCAAGTCAAGCCCACGGGGACCCTGGGCCCTATCCAAGGCCTGCTCCTCTTGTCTCCCACCCTCATATCCTGCCACATCTAACACCACCACTAGCAGCACAGGACCCTGTCCAAGTCATACATCTCTTACACTCATATCCAGCTGCATCCATCGAAACTGTCATATCTGCAAAAAGGCCCCAGCACCCAGTTATTGACGTTCCATATTTCAGTTATTTGTTCTCAATTAAATTGACATTATCTTCCAGTCTTCCTAGTTGAAATGTCACTCAAGCAAAAGACAGATAGATGATTGATTGTCTCTGGCTAAAGCTTACAGCAGATGTGCTTCTGTGCCGTGAAATTTGTCTTTTGAAAAACACATTCATCCATGTTACCTCCACCCATTTTCCCTTGCTGGAGGTAATGAACATTCTCCTCAGTGCCTTTTAAATGCCATCAAAAGTGCTTTCAAAGAGACTTTTAATGAACTGCTTTTCGCTGCGGTCTCAGTCTCTGTGCTGTGTCTCAGAGTACTCAGAATAAGAGTCCCACTGCAGCCCCCATCGTCAGCTGTTAGTCATGCCTGGCTTTAGTCATGCCTGGTGTTTACCAGCTGTTGCTTGTCAGGTCTGTGAAGACAAACATCAGACTGCTACAAGCTGAGCACCTTACACACACACACACATACACACACACATACACACACACACACACACGCACACACACATGCACACATATGCATACACACACGCATGCACATGTGCACACACATACACACACATACGCACACACACACACACACACATGCACACACAAGTGCATACACACACACATGCATGCATGTACACACACCCACACCCACACACACACACACACACACACACACACACACACACACACACACACACACACTCTGCTTTCATCTGAGCATCTTGCAGCAGCTGTAGCTAAAGGATCTTCTGCCTTGACAGATTAAATCTCCCTCTGGTGCCTCTGGACATGAGGGCTGAAGCTGGGCTACAGGGGCACATCTGAGGGCACATGGAGGAGAGATCACTGACACACACACACGGGGGAGATCACCTAAACACAAACACACACCAAAGACATCCCCTAAACACACGCGCAGACACAGACACACACAGTGAAGAGATCACATAAACACAAACACATACACACACCGAAGATCACCTAAGCAAACACACACACAGACACACAGAGACGCACACGCACGCACGCACGCACACACAGCAGTGATCATCTCAAAACAGATGAACATCATCTAAACACAAACAGGAGATCACTCCAAAATACAGGGATTATGAAACCATATGAAACATTCACACACACATATGAACCCTGCACACACACTTTCTCTCTCTCTCTCTCTGTCACACACATACACACACACACACACACACAATTACATTTATATCCTAACAGGGCACTCCCACTGACTCTCATTATAATATAACTAAGACAGACAAGACCAATGCCTACCCAAGATCTTACCACCAGGAGGAAGCATTGTGGAAACAAAAGAAAGAAGGGAGTGTATACAAGGGCAAAATAAAAAAAATAAATAGTGAAAGAAAAAAGGGCTATGTACAAAAGTTGTTTTTTGTTGGTTGTGGGCTTTGTTAGGTTCCCCTATCTTAGTGTAGCTTTTACTGGTACACACAGCCACACAGCCGAAGGGGCGTGTGAGCATTGTGAGCCTCTGATGAGTAAGAGTGTGTGTGTGTGTGTGTGTGTGTGTGTGTGTGTGTATTTGGTGTGTGAGATGTTGTGCAGGAGACAAAGGCTACTATTACATTAGCATAGAAGAGGAGGAGTGGAGAGGAGGAAAAGAAGAGTGGAGGAGAGCAGAGGAGTGTAAGGATGACAGGAGAGGAAGAGAAGGAGGAGGAGGAGGAGGAAAAGAGGCACCATCTGTGGTGTGTCTCCACAGTTCATGTAAAAGAATGTGCCTCCAAACAGCACACTAGCGTACACCTGCCAACACACACACACATACTGTAGATACACACAAACACACACACACACACACACACACACACACGCATGCCTGCCAACGCACTTGTCTTAATGTGACATGCTGTGACACGCAGGAGACAGTGGAGCAGTGATTGTGTTTTAGACACAGCATGAACTGCAGAGACACATTAAAAACTCATCACAACAACTCCACCCCCCACACATGCCAAACCAGCACGGTTGTGGCTTTGATCTGGTTCTGATTTGGCCCTTATGTGCTTTTAATCCAGTAAAAAAAAAGAGCAGGAAACAGAAGCGAGCAGCCGCTAATTGTGCATTAGACGCAGCATTTCTGGAATATTCCACAGAGACAACAAAAACTCTTCACCACAACTCCACCCTCCATAGCACAACCCAACATGGCTATGG
>CM059285.1:6440446-6447946 GCA_030347295.1 Setipinna tenuifilis
TCCCACCCCCCTCTTACCTCCAGTGGGCTAATAGGTTTCTGCCTCCCACCCCCTGCCTCCCTTAGCAAAACAAAAAACAAAAAAACAAATCCAATGGCAGTAAGCAACAGGCACAAAAACAAGTTAATATTGACTATAAACAATGAACACATAAACAGGAAAATATTGACTGAACACAATGAACCCAAAAAGTAAATACTGAATGGCAACAAACACTGAAGACCAAGTCCCAAACAACTATTACCATACAAACTACATTACACATCACAGTTAGCAAGTGCACACCCACACACGCACACACACACACACACACACACACACACACACACACACACACACACACACACACACACACACACACACACACACACACACACACACACACACACACACACACACACACACACACACACACACACACATACAAACACACACACACACACAGAGCCTTGCTGACAAGCATACAGATATAGCATCAGGCAGTTCAAACACACTCATGACCAGTCCAGATCACAAGTGGAGTCCAGACGGGCTTTCATATGTAAATAGACGCTTTGTTTGTGTGTTGATCAGGAAGAAAAGCAGTTTGGCCTAGAGTTAAAGAGACTGCCAAAGCCATAGTGAAGCCATAGTGAGTACTGTCATCATAAAGGCTTACAGAGAGGGTCAATCTCATGCATGCAGGGTTTCACTCCACTAAAGCACAGATATTGAGATCTCAGCTTCAGAAAGTAAGAAAGAAAGTAGACACGCCATCATGTGTTCCCTGTGTTTGTGAACTTGGGGAGATCTACTGGACAGGAGCTCTACGGCTGATCTCCAATGAGTTGTGCCCTCAGCTGGATCAACTGGTTCTGAAAATAGTTAATAGTTAATATTAAATAAGTGTCACAGTGTTCACTTTCTGGAGTCAGCAATTTCACCTCTGAAGAAGCATCCTTCACAGGTGTGTACAGGTGGAAGTGTGTTATTGTGTGTGTGTGTGTGTGTGTGTGTGCGCACTGCTGGGAATGTGTTAGTGTGTCACTGTGTTAGTCTGTGTGCGTGCGTGTGTGTGTGTGTGTGTGTGTGTGTGTGTGTGTGTGTGTGTGTGTGTGTGTATGTGTGTTTGTGTGTGCAGGTGTGAATGTGTTAGTGTGTAACTGTGTTAGTGTGTGTAACTGTGTTAGTGTGTGTGTGTGTACAGGTGGGAATGTACCAGGTCATCCTTAAAGACCCTCACTAATTAAGACATCACTTTTTCTACCCATGTCTATACTGTCGTGTAGGGAAAAGGCTGTAAATTTAATTTTAAGGCGAAAGGGAATTATTGTCATTTTTGGAACAACAGACATCAGTTTTAGAATGTGGCCAAATATCTTGAGTCAATTTTGTTGTTGTTTTGGAAAGAAATATGATGTTTTGTCATAATGCTGAAAACATATGCAAGAAGAAGACTGTTAAGTCAATTTTCTCAGTTTCACAATTTTTGTTCCAGCTATTCATAAAATCAGTTAATTCGTTAAATCACCTCCTTCTACTTATGCCATCTGTAAACTTAAAACAGCTGTTTTCACTAATTAACTGATTTAGTGAATTATGGGTATGAGTGGGTATGGCATTGTAATGTCTGAAGCTGAGTTACCCAACACTGACAGTGAACAAATAATGTAATTAATACTAAATACTGCTTGGACCACACCCATGTCAATCAACAGTCTACATTTGGAGATAAGAACTGTGTCAGGTTCCATTTTGAGAGCATGTTCATGACTGCATGTGTGACTGTCAGTAATAATTGAACGTGTGTGTGTGTGTTTGCACCAGAGAGGGTGATCTTCAGGTGAGATAGTGCAGTATGTAACCTCCACAGCCTCTACGCATTACTGCTGTTTGCTCATGTAGGGGTGTGTGTGTGTGTGCGCGCACATTCATTTTTGTGCCAGACATGTGTGTCAGAGTGAGATAAAGAGAAAAGAAGAAAAAAGAGAGAGAAAATACAGGCAGTGTTAGTAAGAGAGTGTGTGTGTGTGTGTGTGTGCATGTGTGTGTGTCTGTGTATTGGGTGAGATAGGGAAAGTTGTAAGTGTGTGTGTGTGTAACAATGTCTATTAGTCAGGCTTGGTGTGTGTGTGTGTGTGTGTGTGTGTGTTGTGTTCGTATCAACAAAATAGACAGAGAAAGCGGCGTGCAGTTTACATTGCTTTTACTGGTTTCTGAAAAAACTATGAACTGATACAGCATTCGATTCACTACCTATACATAGTATCACTACGCGCAGTGCACGGCTCATAACTACTATGTTATTACACAGAAAATAGTTCCTTTGAACATAACAACTCCTCCCTTCTAGCTTTTAACTACTACAGAAGCTTAAACAACATGCCATTCTTTTTCTATGCTTTTCTTTAAGAAATAAACTCTGGATTCAAATTATAGTCTCTTGTGATAACTCTACATAAACACTGTCAATTAGCTCAGTTATCTTAAATACTTAACCTAAGATATATTTATTCAAACTAACTAAACTAGGCTACAATTCTAATCTATTTGGAGGCTGTCGCTCTCGGTCAGGATAGCGCCGTTCTTGTACATCTGGAACCTGTTGGGGAGAAGAAACTGAATTGTTAGTCACTGGAGCAGTCTCTACATTCAGTTCATCTGGAGGTTCATCCGGTGGTTCATCTGGAGTGAACGATGCAAAGCCCTGAGAACTGTCTGCACAGTCTACTTCAGCACGTTGGTCGTTTGTGGTGGATTGACGGGTTCCAGCATCAAGTAACTGATCCACATGTCTGCGCCAGATCAGTCCAGGTGGCACTCGGACTGTGTACGTAAGTGGGCCAGTTTTGGAAACGATCTCACCAGTTTGCCACTTCTGATTTCCATGACGATAATCTCTGGTGAGCACAGATTGACCCACATTGAAGGTTCTCAGTGGTGATTGCTTTTTGATCAGGCCGCTTTGTTTCTTTGACACATCTCTGTGCAGGTCTGGTTTCAGGAGGTCCAGACGTGATCTTAAGGATCTTCCTATGAATAGCACAGACGGTGTCTCACCTGTGGTGGAATGTTCAGTGTTGCGGTAAGACAACAGGAAGTTGGCCAATTTCTCCGATAAGGACATTTTGGTGTTCGCCATGGCTTTCATGGATTGCTTAAAGGTTTGGACGAATCGCTCTGCAAGTCCATTTGTTGCAGGGTGAAATGGCACGGTGGTAATGTGCTTGATTCCATTTCCTTTCATAAACATCTGGAATTCCTCGGACGTAAACTGGCTACCATTGTCACTGACTAGTTGCTGTGGGAGTCCAGCACGAGCAAACAGTGCACGAAGAGCTTCAATGGTTCCTGTTGATGTTGCACTCTTCATAGGGAACACTTCGGGCCATTTAGAGTATGCATCGACGACTATTAGAAACATTCTGTCTAGAAAGGGACCAGCGTAGTCGATGTGAACTCTCTGCCACACAGTCGAAGGCCACTCCCAGGTGTGTGGTGGAGCTACCTGTGGTTGACGCTGAGTTTGCTGACATCCTGAGCATGCCTTTGCGAGGTCCTCAATTTCAAGGTCGATCCCAGGCCACCAGACATGGCTTCTGGCCAGGCTCTTCATTTTAACTACACCTTGATGACCATCGTGAAGAGACTCTAGGACTCCGCGTCGAAGCTTTGGTGGAATGATGACTCTGTTGCCCCACATTACACACCCTTGGCATACTGACAACTGGTCTCGTCGGGTTGCGTATTCCGGTAAGTTGGCGTTACCCTTATGAGGCCACCCCTTCACTGTCAAGTCGTAGACTCTCACCATTGTAGGATCACGAGCCGTTTCCCTCTTCACCTCCAGACAAGTGACAGGCAAATTCTCCATCTGTGTCATGTGAAAAAGTTCAGCTGGATCTGAAAACGCAGACGTGTCACCTGACTCATGGGGAAGACGAGAAAGACCATCCGCATTTCCGTGAAGCTTGGTGCCTTTGAACTCGATGGTGTAATCATGAGCTCCAAGAAACAACGACCACCTCTGCAGACGTGCCGCCATCATGGCAGGGACTGACTTGCTGGGGCTGAAGATTGCCACTAGAGGCTGATGGTCAGTTATCAGTGTGAAGTGTTTACCATAAAGGTATTGATTAAACTTCTTGACCCCCCAGACTAAGCTCAAACCCTCACGGTCAATTTGGGCATAATTTTGCTCGGCTTTGTTCAAGGACCTGGAGGCAAATGCAATAGGCCGTTCAGAGCCATCCTTCATCTTGTGAGAAAGCACGGCCCCGATTCCATATGGCGATGCGTCACAGGCCAAACGCAATGGTAGATCGGGGTTGTAGTGCGTTAGCACCTTCTCTGAAACTATCAGTTGCTTTGCTGCAATGAACGCCTGTTCGCAGGACTTTGTCCATCTCCACACTGTTTTCACTTGCAATAGACTGTTCAATGGATGCAACACTGTTGCAATGTTTGGCAAGAACTTAGCATAATAATTGACAAGGCCCAGAAAGGAGCGTAGCTGACTGACATTCTCGGGCCTAGGTGCCTTCAAGACTGCATTCACCTTATCCTGTGCCTTGTGAAGACCATCCTTGTCAATCCTGTGACCGCAGTACTCGATCGAGTCTTTGAAGAACTCACATTTTTCTTTGTTCACTCTGAGCCCAAAGTCTGAGAGCCTCTTTAAGACTGCCTCAAGGTTGGTCAAATGTGCATCTTCGTCACTTCCTGTAACAAGAATATCATCAAGATAACACTGTGTGCCAGGAATGTCTTGAAGAACTTGGTCAATGGCTCTTTGCCATACAGCAGGGGCCGACGCTATTCCAAAAACAAGCCGGTTGTATTGGAACAGCCCCTTGTGGGTGTTAATAGTTAGATATTTCTTTGATGATTCTTCTAACTCCATTTGCAGGTAGGCCTGCGCTAAGTCGATCTTGGAGAAATGCTGGCCTCCAGCCAGCGAGGCAAAGATATCCTCTATCCGGGGTAGCGGATACTGGTCTGCCTGGAGCACTGGATTTATGCTGACTTTGAAGTCGCCACAAATGCGTAAAGCACCACTTTTCTTTACGACCGGCACAATGGGCGTGGCCCACTCTGACCATTCCACCCTTGACAAGATACCTTGGTCCTCAAGGCGCCTGAGCTCTGCTTCCACCTTTGGGCGCAATGCATAAGGCAGGTTGCGGGCTTTGTGGAATTTAGGTTGAGCATTATCCTTTAAAGCTACCTTGGCTTTGATTTGTGCCAGGGTTCCAATGCCATCTTGAAAAACTGGTGCGAAGCTATCCAGCAGCTTCCTCAGTCGTTCTGGGGTAGGCTGAGTGCTTTCTTTAGACATCTCCATCACTTTGATTGATTTCCAGTTAAGCTGGATGCTGCGCAACCATTCTCGCCCAAATAATGGCACATTCTCATTTTGTACCACATACAGATCCAGTACTCGTTTTGTTTTCTCATATTTAACTTTCACCTTTAATTTTCCCAATGGGGAGACTTTTTCACCTGTGTAAGTCTTCAGGGTGACTGAGGTATGTTTCAGTTTCATTTTAGCGAATTTGTGCTTGTAGTCTTTGTAGGATATGAGTGACAGGGCTGAACCCGTGTCTAGCTCCATTTTGAGTTTCTGTCCCTCAATTTCAGGTGTCACCCAAATGACATTTCGTTGACTTTCTTTCACTGAGTGAAGTTCTAGGCAAGCCAAATCCTGCTCATATTCTTCTGAATTGGATTCATTGGAATTATCCTCATTCATTTTATTAACCTTTTTGCTTTTCCATTTCACATTTGATTTTCTCTCTGTTTGTTTGGTTTTGCACATCTTTTGAATATGCCCTCTTTTGTTGCACAAGTTACAGTCTTTGTCTTTGAACCAACACTCATCAGGGCTATGGGATTTCTTTCCACATCTGTAACAGGCTGCCATCTTTTCAGCACGTTTCGTTGTCATTTTGTTCACTCTACATTCGCTAGAGGGCGCTGTCTTCTTTTGCAACTCAACTGCATCCTTTGCAGCAGTCTCCATAGAGACGGCAATCTCTAGAGCCCGCGCAAGTGTCAGGTCTTTCTCTGTGAGGAGCCGCTTCTGCGTGCCTTCATACACGAGACCACATACGAGGCGATCACGCAGTGCATCTGCCAATCCGTCTTTAAACTCACAGTGCTCTGATAACCTGCGTAATTCGGCCATGTATTCCGTGACAGACTCATCTTTCCTTTGATTTCTGCTATGGAATCTAAATCTTTCTGCAATGACCAGCGGTTTTGGATTTAAATGTTCTTGCAGCACTTTCACAATTTCCTTGTATGGCTTACTTGCTGGTTTGTGCGGTGACATCAAATTACGAAGTAAATTATAAGTCTTTGCACCCATTACGCTGAGTAGCACTGCCACTTTCCTATCGTTTTCAATTTTGTTAGCCGTGATATACTGTTCAACCCTTTCAATGTACGTGGCCCAATCTTCCACTGTACTATCAAACGCATCCATCTGTCCCACGAATCCAGCCATTTCTTTTAATGCTGACAGTTTCACTACTTAAGACAGTCCACTTTTATTTCGTGTGAAGTAACTGTTGCTTTGGTTCAGGTTACTCACGACCTCAGGGCCTTTTTGTTCTCCTCCTCCCTTCCTCGCGAGCCGGACACTTTTTCCTCGTAGCTTGCTTCGCTTCGGGGGTAGGCAGAACACCGTGGAAAGTTGAAAGGAGACAATTTTCACTTCCATTTAACATTCAGTCCACGTTAGGTTCGAGACTCGTCGCCAATTGTTGTGTTCGTATCAACAAAATAGACAGAGAAAGCGGCGTGCAGTTTACATTGCTTTTACTGGTTTCTGAAAAAACTATGAACTGATACAGCATTCGATTCACTACCTATACATAGTATCACTACGCGCAGTGCACGGCTCATAACTACTATGTTATTACACAGAAAATAGTTCCTTTGAACATAACAGTGTGTGTGTGTGTGTGTGTGTGTGTGTAAATTTGAGGCCATTATGTATGGGTAATGCAGCTCCGCTAAGCCAAATGAAGCGCATAAGTGCACTACCTCAGTGCACCGCAATGATGGAAGCCAATGAGGCTTTGTCAAAACACACTCGTGAAGGATGTTTAGGCGCACCCTCCTCTCCTCTCCTCTCCTCCTGCACTCCACTCTCTCTTCCTCTCCTTTCACCCTCCACCCCTCCTCTCCTCTCTCCTCCTCCAACCCTCCTCTCCTTTACTCTCTCTCTTCCTATCCTCTCACCCTCCACCATTCCTCTTCTCTCCTCCTCCACTCCTCCCTTCCTCTCCTCTGTCTCTTTCTCTCCTCTCACCCTCCACCCCTCCTCTCCTTTCCTCTCTCTCTTTCTCTCCTCTCCTCTTCTCTCCTCCTCCACCCCTCCCTTCCTCCTTTCCCATTCTCGCCTTAATTGATCATCTCCTCTTCTGATCTTTCTCGGCAGCCGTGCCTGTTTCTGCTATCATGCAGAGGACTCACACACACACACACACATGCACACAGAGATGCACACCCACA
>CM059285.1:6450446-6455446 GCA_030347295.1 Setipinna tenuifilis
ACACACTCTCACACACTTTAACCTTCACACACACTCAAAACCTCACACACATGTCCACCCTTACACACACTCCATACCTCACATACACCTTAATCTGCACACACACTCCCACCCTCTCACATACTTTACCCTTCACACACACTCCAAACTGCTCGCACAGTCCAAGCCTTATGCACACTCCAAACCTCTCTCTCTCACACACACAAAACGGTCTGCTTTCAGCACTTCTCTGGCTTTAGTGCACACACACACACACACACACACACATACACACACTCTCACACACAAACACACTTACACAACAGGCGCATACACACTAACACACATACACACACACCCATGCACACCCCCACAAACAAACACACACCAATATACAAACACACACACACACACACAAACGCGCGCACACATGCTGGAAAAACCGTGCATCTTCTATCTCCTCCAGGAGCAGGAAATGGAGTAAATATCTCCTCAATCTATCCTTTATAGCCATTACTGTCTCTTTCTCTCTCTCTCTCTCTCTTACACACACACACAAGCACACACACACACTCTTTTTCTCACTGTCCCTTACCTCCTCACAACAGCACAGCACAGTGAGAGGACAACATGAGCATGCAACTGTGTGTGTGTGTGTGTGTGTGTGTGTGTGTATGTGTGTCTACAGAGAGATGCGTAATCATTAGCTCTGATTGACAATAAGATTATGAAGGGGCCAGTGGCAGCTGGCTTCCCTCTGTAGCACACACACACACACACCCACACCCACACAATGACCCAACACACACACACACACACATACACACACACACACACACACACACACACACACACACACACATACACATGATGAGCTTACACACACACACACACACACACACACACACACACACACATACACACACACACCTTGCAGCCACCTAGACATGTAGGAAAGGATGCTGAATCACATACACCTCAGCATGACAATCATGCAGGTGTATTAAATTTACAGCCTGAGCAATGAATGTGCAGTAGGAGCCATACACACACACACAAACACACACACACACACACACACAAACACACACACACACACACACACACACACACACACACACACACACACATAGTTCAGGTCATCCACAAAAATCAAATCCATGCTGATTTAAAGTGTCCGAAATTCAACTTTACCAACACAGTGTAAAGCCAGGCATAACAACACCTTGACCACACAATAATTACACACCTAGAGAAACACACACAGCGTCACACACACCTTGAGCGCACATGAATTACACAGCTATAGGGAAACACGCCAATGTGCACACATTATGCAGATACACACACTGACAAAAAAGCATAAAGAAAGCACGTTTACTAGAAGAAGAAAAAGAAAGGATGTGGGAACGTATGGATAGGGATGGTGACACAAGAACAGAGAGAGAGAGAGAGAGAGAGAGAGACCATGATGTTTAAAACTAATTTAGGTATTTTGTGGCGTTCAGATGATGAAACAGATAATTGTCCTACCTTCACGCCATAAGTTTGGTTACATCTATAAGTATTCCACAGTATATTCCTGGGCAAAAGGCGCAGTCACATCCGTGTAGTTGGTTTTCCTGAACAGAGTACGACTTCACAAAAACAAAACCAAGCTTTCCGGTACCGGCTTTTTGCTCATGGGGATTACAGAAGTCAAACAGGATGTTCCGATGACACCTCTCAGTTAAACATTCTGCGTCTACATTTAAAGGCAGTCGTATGCTGAACTTGTGCAGTTGCCCGCTGCTGTTTGGTGCGCAAGGAGGCGCGCGGTGCTCTCAGCGCATCTGAGGCAGCTCGCGCTAGGCAGCTCGAGAAAGTGGAGGTGTAGGAGGGGCGAGGAGGCGCGCGGAGAGCCAGATGCTCTGCCAATCAGAGTGCTGCATCGGCATCTGTACCTTTAGTCTTGACACGAAACGCACCTCGACGACACATCCAAAACACAGTCTGTCGGCTTTAACGACATGGATTGTGGAGGAGAGCTGGATCGGTAGAGCTACCGGCGACTACTCTAAGAAGAAATCGATTAGCACTGTCTCTGGTGGCAGTGTAACCCTGATCTGACTTTCACACGAAACCTGAGTCGTTTCCGTCCCCATAAAACCCCAGTGCGCTCTCCATTTCTGTCTTTCAAAGTGTGAAGAAACGGTATTGGTTTGACCTTTTTCTTTCCGCACAAAAAGTTGTGCAGTTGAAGGTGGCATTAGAATTCTGACATTGTGATTTAATTAGGTGCTTCACTTTTGAGCTATCAGTCTATAAGACGCCTCTATACGTAGAGATTGTGTTTTAACATTTTTGAGGAGAGCATCTGGACAGTATCTGACACTGAGCAGCGGTCGGGAAAAACTTAGCTGCAATAATTAAAACGAATTAAGTTACTTGGGCTTTGACATAGGGGACGGTTGCCCCATAACACAACACACTCCATCTCAAAAAGAAACTCTTGAAAGATGACCCGTAATCTACTTTTCAGTTTAAGAACAAAAACTGTCAACCTACATTAAATACTATATGCACAATATTGTTTCTCCTTATTGCAAACACACTCCTTTCACTAAAGAATGACACTACACGTGTAAAAGGTATGAAATGACCCTGTTGCATGCTTCAGTGGCATGATTATGAATTGGAGAAGGGCAATGCTGAAAAGTCTCTCAAGTGCGAAATATCCCAGTCAGCCTCTTTCACGCTAGTAATGGCGCACTCGTGGGAATAGCGTCACATTTCCCTCCTGCCACTCCGGGTGTGTGTATGAAGGGTAAATGGAGTGCATACACGCTAGTGTGTGTGTATGTGTGTGTGTGTGTGTGTGTGTGTGTGTGCGTGAAAGGTAAATGGACTACATGTAGTATGCTGGCAGTATGTAAAGGTGAAATGGACTATGTAAAATATTCTTGCTGTGTGTGAAGGGTAATTGGAGTGCATGCATGCTGTCTGTGTGTGTGTGTGTGTGAAGGGAAATGGACTGCCTTCATGCTGGTTCTGAGTTCCACGATTTCGAGCACTCACACCATGTCACAGCAGATACCTCACACTCACTTTAGGAGCACCAGCCAATCATGCGATGCGTCATCCATGCTGAACCAATTAGAAGATGGCCCACTCAGCTGAGCCAATCAGGCGAGGTGCCATCCAGCTGTGCCAATGATGCCCATGCCACCCAGCTGGTGGGCCAAGGCAGAGGAGGATACACTGGCACACTGGCACACCTGGGCGGGGGCGTGGTGGTGGGGTGGCGGGGTGGCAGCTGCATGGAATACAGATGCTTTTGTGCCAGAGGCAAGGAAGGGTTGTGTTTACGTCACACTGAGTGTGGTGTCTGTATTCTGCTCACACAGGACCGGACACTGGACACACGGGACATGAGGTTTGGACGCAGGACATGTGCCATTAAAGTGTGGTGACTGTATGAAGGGCAGGTCACAGCGTATTTACACCACACCTGCGAATGTGCTGTTTGGATGCAGACGACAGCACATGATGCAGAATGAACCTACTGTACATCATATAGGATAAAAAGGTGCTGATTAAATAATCACCTTGCCTCCTTAGTGTTTCATTATATAAAGTCCACAACACAACCTGGTCCTCTGTAGTGGACATGTACTATTGCTAATGGGCTATATACTATACTATACTATACTATACTATACTAACCCTTTAATTTCCCATCTTGGGATCAATAAAGTACATCTATCTATCTATCTATCTATCTATCTATCTATCTATCTATCTATCTATCTATCTATCTATCTACAAAGATAAGATAATACTTTATTGCCACACAACAAAGTTGGTGGTAATTGTTGTTAAGGTAGCTCAGTCCAAGGGGAAAAAGAAATAAAATAAAAAAATTCATTAAAAAGCAGATCCATTCAGATCAGTTTAGCACTGTTCAGGAGTCTGGTGGCTAAAGGGAAGAGCTGTTATTTAAACGTGTAGTCTCTGTGTGAATAGACCTAAACCATTTTCCAGAGGGCAGAAGTTGGAACATGAACTGACATGGTCCTTGACTATTTTAGAGGCTTGGTTTAAGATATGTTTAAAGTACAAGGAGTGGACTGGTGTGAGGTCACAGCAAATGATGTGTGAGGCCTTGGTCACAATCCTCTCCAGTTTTTCCTGGTGCCACTGTCTGCACTTCCATACCTGACAGTGATGGAAGAGATGATGGCGCTCTCTATGATGGCTTTATAAAAATGCATCAACAGATGTCTACTGACATGAAAGTTCTTCAGTTGCCTTAGGAAGTACAGTCTTTGTTGAGCTTCTTTGATGATATGAATGCTGTTAACTTCCCATTTTAGAGTGTTGCTGATGTAAGAGCCAAGGAATTTAAAAGCATTTTTTTTTCAGTCGCTTTGGTACATTTCTCAGATCAGAATTGAAATTCTCAAAACTACTTGTTCAATCTTCACACCACTGTGTCACTTGTGCACATCAAAAAGGCAGTTTCTCATTTCTTTGAACAAGTTACAAATGCCTTTGTGCATTCATGCAGATGATTATGTACAATTCTCTGCTGTTTCCTACATTATTAGGATTATTATACACAAGTGCTTATGTCAAAATGCATTATCATGAGTCTCTGTTGAATAGTCTCACCCCCACAACATTTAGACATGAGCCCATCGCTTAGGTCAAAATGGTGATACAAGTTGCCATAATATGTCTATGCATATGCATATGCATATTTCTATACATTTCCATTAGATTTTTTTTTCTAAATCTGTTCTGAATTGGTAATTTGCTCCCAGGTAAATCTTGACTTTCTCTAACAAAAAGGAAACGTGTGAAGCCTTACATCAACCAATGCTCAACAAGTTTTCTGATATATCTCAAAGGTGCATTGAGCAATTCTTCTCAGCATGGAAATGGAAAGTGTATGATCGCCAGACACATGCACAGATGACCCCTCTGATTGCCATGAATGCAGCATGTGATGACATCACAGCAGATACCTGCAGAGGCTG
>CM059285.1:6465446-6472946 GCA_030347295.1 Setipinna tenuifilis
GCACTAGCTGTAAAGGCTGACTTAACCTTCATTGCTGCTGATCAGGTAACCAACTTTGTGTTCCCTGAAAAAGGTCTTTTTTGTATAATTCTTAAATGTACACTATTTTTCAGTTTTAGGTAACCATTTTTTTTACCTCTGGCTGTTCAGTACTTACCTTTGTACCATTTCAGGGTGTTCATTGAACTACTTGAATTGCAATAAATAACTGGAAAAATTAGGGTGTTCTAAAACTTTTGACCGGTAGTGTATGTTTTGTGTGTGTGTGTGTGTGTGTGTGTGTGTGTGTGTGTGTGTGTGGGTGTGTGTGTGTGTGTGTGTGTGTGCGTGTGTATGTCCGAGTGTGGGCATGAGTGGGAGCCTGAGCTTGGGTACAGAGTCTATGCACTGTGACAATGATTAACTCAAAGAGTGTTTGCTTAATTTTCAGTGCCCATGCGGCAAATTACTTTACTCTATGCTTGAGGAGTTTTAGAAATGCAACTTTTAATTATGGGAAATGTTGTTTGTGTCTTGTTTGTTTGTGTGAGCTCAGTGTTTAAACTCATTTCCCTAAATGTTTAAACTGTGGCTTCGAACGGTCTGAAATAACAACTCCATAACCTTGTGTTCCTCCTGTTGAATAATAACTGTGATAAATGAGTCATTTGTGCACTGTTGTTGAGTTGATTTTTAGCTTTAGAGTTCAGCTCAGTGTTCTTTGATCTACTATGATTTACTGAGAGATGAACTGATGTTGGCATTGCTTGGAACTATTCATTATCCATTTTGCATCATCTCAAGACACAAGAGTGTTTATTTGTCGATACTATAACTAATAAGAGTGTTCTGGAATGAAATTTCACTGGTGCCTGTCCTTGGTGCTCTGAAAAACAGTAGTTAATATGCACTAGACTAGATACACTAAAATCGTTATATACACAAAGCTTTATTTCATCTGGTCCTCTCATCCATGACTGTTTGCTAGGGTAGCTCAATAGTCACACTATAAAGATTAATATATAAATAAAGATTTTACTATGGTCTTGCACTTATGTTTGTATAGTCTTTTCATTTACCACCACTGGAAAGCACTTTAGGAACCATTATATCTCCTGTGGTTCTAGAATCTGCTCCTTTATCTCCTGAGGTTCTAGAATGTGCTCCTCCATCTCCTGAAGTTCTAAAATGCACTCGTTTATATTCTGAGGTTCTAAAATACACTCCTTTATCTCCCAAGGTCCTAGAATGTCTTCCTTTTTTTCCTGAGGTCCTAGAATGTTCTCCTCCATCTCCCAAAGTTCTACAATGTGCTCCTTTATATTCTGAGGTTCTAGAATGTGCTCCTTTATCCCTTAAGGTTTTAAAACGTGCTTCCCCATTTACTGAGGTTCTAGAATGAGCTGCTCCATCTCCTGAGGTTCTAGAATGTCCTCCTTTCTTTTCTGAGACTCTAGAATGCTCTTCTCCATCTCCTGAGGTTCTATAGTGTTCTTCTCCATCTCCTGAGGTTCTAGAATACACTCCTTTCTCTCCTGAGATTCTACAATGTGTCTCTCCATCTCCTGTAGTTCTACAGTGTGCTCCTTTATATCCTGAGGTTCTAGAATATACTCTTTTATCTTCTAAGGTTCTAGAATGTGCTTCTTTATCTCCTGAGGTTCTAGAATGTCTTCCTTTCTCTCCTCCGGTTCTACAATGTGCTCCTTTATATCCTGAGGTTCTAGTATGTGCTTCTCCATCTGCTAAGGTTTTAGAATGTGCTCCTGTATATGCAGAGGTTCTGGAATACACTCCTTTATATCCTAGGGTTCTAGAATGCACTGCTTTATATGCAGAGGTTCTAGAATGTGCTCCTCCATGGCCTGTTCTTCTAGTTGGTGCTCGTCTGGTAAATGGGCCTGATTAATGACTGTGAAAGCAGCAGTCTTCAGTCTTCATCTCCTCACAGTACAGGTCCTTGGTCCATTTGCAGTTCCAATTTTGTGTGTGTGTAGTGTGTGGATGTGTATGTGTGCACGCTCCTACCTTGACCTCTATGCTCTATGTGCTTGTTTAATTGGAGTGATGCTTAACTAGACACAATAATTAGGGGCTGTTTGACAGACACTGACACATAAAAATCCCTCTGAATAGCTGTGTGTGTGTGTGTGTGTGTGTGTGTGTGTTTTACAAAGTATTATCAACCATGGCTATTGTTGATATTGTTGGTTTCCTGGATGTGCCTGCTATAATTGGTTGGAGTGAAATGTCACTAAGAGACGTTTGACGTTTGGGCATGTGTGTGTTCATGTGTGTGTGTGTGTGTGTGTGTGTGTGTGTGTGTGTGTGTGTGTGTGTGTGTGTGTGTGCGACTAAGAGACTGTAAGATGACAGGGTATTAGGGTTTCTGTGGCAATTTAAACCAATTTGAGCTCCAATCAGCACTCTGCTCCTGGCACTGTGTGACCCAGCATCATCTCTGACCCCGAAAGAATCTATATGTACCACCACAACTTTATATCTCTACTAGTTAGTCTGTTCTGCTGCACACACACACACACACACACACACACACACACACACACACACACACACACACACACACACACACACAAACACACACACATACACATGCAAACATGCTCACATGCACACATGAACACACACACACACACACACACACACAGGCATAGTGGGTGGCTATTTATCCACTTGAACTAAAAAGCATTTAACCTTACAGGTCTGCTGATCCACTACAGACTGACTGTCAGTCAAACTCAGACATGACTGACATTAGTCTGTGTCTGTGTGTCTGTGTGTGTCTGTGAGTATGAAGCAGCAAAGGACCACAGTGAGCATAGATATCTCATTAGAGTCACTGAAGCAGACTGCAGGAGGAGGTCACTGTCCTCTTCCCCTGCCCTCTCTTTCTCTCTTCTCTCTGTCACACACACATATGCACACTCACACTCAAACACACACACACACACACACACACACACACACACACACACACGCACACGCACACGCACACACACATAAACACCAGCCCTAATACCCCTCTTGCCTGCCCCACCACCCTCTCTCTCACACACACACACCCACGCACACGCACACTCTCACACCAGCCCTAACACCTCTCTTCCACTGCCCCCCCCTCTCTCTCTAACACACACACTCACACACACACACACACACACACACACACACACACACACACACACACACACACACACACACATACCATATGCTCTGGCATGAGCTAGCGCAGTGGGCACAGATAACCTTTCCCACTGGAGGACCTGATTAGGAGTTAGCCTGTGAACCCCGTTTTAAATTTTAAAACATGGCAGTGTATCTGTAGGGCCACTGGATGCAAATAGACTCTCCTCCCAGCAGACAGGGGATAAAGTGGCACCGTGAATGAGAAACAGTGGCCGTGCTTTTACAGTGACATTGTCTCTGTAGCAAAGCTGTTCTCATTTTGTCATAGTACAAAATGTCACCACCTGTGACTTGTGTAATAAACTTCAAAGTTTTTCACTGTATACAGTTGTCTAGGCCTGAGTCTCTCTCTCTGGCTGTGCCTGAGTCTGTTGAAGTCAGGCAGTGGCAGTAGTTCAGTAGGGAGTGATTAGCTGTGGGCTAAAAGGCGACGCCGGGTGAAATTGCTAGCATTTATCAGACAGGATTAGCCTTCCCAGAAGGCCTCAGTCGCCTGGTGTTGCTTCAGGCAGCAGGAAGGAAGAAACAACTTACACATACCCACACACACACACACGCGCATACACACACACACACACACACACACATACCCACACACACACGCGCGCGCATACACACACACACGCATACACACACACACGCATGCATACACACACACACACACACACACACACACACACACACACACACACACACGCACGCATACACACACACACACATACACACACACACACACAATCACTCACACATGCATACACGCATATTGGCAACTGATGGAGAGGACAAGGGAATAGTCTTGTAGGCTGCAGATTAATCAGGAGCAAGGAGTGCAGCGCTCTTTAATTCATCATGAATATTTCCAGGTGGCCTTGTAGCCATGTGGATTATTTAAAACTGAATCCAGGAAAAATAAACTCACTCTCAACTATGTTTCTTATGCTTTATTAAACTGATATCATGTTCAAGATGGACCCGTTTTGGTAAAAAAAACTGTTCTCAGCATCCTCAGAACTACACCTCTGTGAGATTGTGATGGGTGGTAGCGGTTATAAATCAGATTAAAATGTTATGTTACATGCCGATGATGGTAAAACTGGACTACATCATTATGACATGAAATCTTTCAGTTGGACATGAAACTGTTTTGTTAGTAGACATGAGAAAACTGGCCTCAGAATGTTTCAATATTTGTTTATTGCTTGTTTGTTGCTTCTATTTACGAATCCAACTGATTGCAATAAGCAACATGCTCCAGGTGGACAGATGGACTAAACAGCTGTTTCAGTGCACAGGTACAGCCAGACAGACAAACAGACAGACTGTTTCAATACACAGGTGTCACCAAGACATGGTGGAGAGATATATCTGTACTTTTATCCTTTTAAGCATTTATGCTTATTTTATCTTTTATGCTTTTACATATTGTTCTTTGCCTTTATATTTGTTAAGCACATTGAACTGCCTCTGTGCATGAAATGTGCCACACAAATCAACTTACCTTGCCTTGTTTTAGTGGACAGCGACAAGCATTACATGGTGGACAGATTAACCTGTTAGCATAAATCATTGAATTGAATTGGACCCGTTAGCACACAGACACACAGACACACACACACACACACACGCACACGTTTGCACACACACTGAGTCTTAAAATCCGTCCTTTACTTTCTTGGAGGCAAGGGAACACATCTGACATTTACAGTATTGAGATGTCCATCAGATTAGGGGTTACCTTCATACAGCAATGGACTGCAGACTAACCTTTGGAGTAAACACAGTTCAACACAGAATCAGACCACACACACAAGCATGTGCACAAACACACACATGCACACCTATGTATACTCACACACGCACACACACATGCATGTGGATGGACAAACACACACACATGCACACACACACACACACACATACACCCAGGGGTTTTGCTGGTCCTTGCTGCTGGGATTAGTGTGTGACGAATGCTTCAACTATGGTCCGGAGGAAATAATTCAGTTAACATCCTCGGAGACTGCCCTGACACACACTGTGATTACACATAAACACACACACACACACACAGACACACATGAACACACACACACATAAACAAACATACACACACACACACACAGTGCTCATTAGACTGTGTGTCCCTGTGGCTAGTGTGTATAATGGCTACTCGAACACAGTAACAAGGACAGCACTGCTGATGCAACAGGAGCATAGAGGCTGTTCATGCTGATGCAACAACACATCAAAATTCACATATAAACATACACGGACATGCATACAAACACAAACACAAACACACACACACACACGCCTCTGGTCCTCTCATGGCCAAACTTTAACAGAGGACATGCCACACACACACACACACACACAAACACAAACACACACACACGCCTCTGGTCCTCTCATGGCCAAACTTTAACAGAGGACATGCCACACACACACACAAAAAAACACAAACACACACACACGCCTCTGGTCCTCTCATGGCCAAACTTTAAGAGAGGACATGCCACACACACACACACACACACACACACACACACACAGTTCTACTCTCACCACTCGCAGTCCACACAACAACTGCCTGACACACTTCACAAAATTCGGTACATTTGCAACAGCAGCTCTTCAGTGCAGTACCCCACGCCATCCTGCAGGGGGCACTCTGGTCAGTCGTCCACCCTGGGATGATAAATTAATTTATCAATGACAAATGCAGTAGCTGCTTAGCGTACGTGCAGAAGAAAACATCCATTTGTGTGACTCTCAAGCTGATTGTGCTTAGGCTTAAAGTTGTAGCCCTGCTGACCTTTCCCCTACAGTGCCACTCTGACCTCCTGCAAGAGGACCATCCTCATATCCTCCAATCACAGCTCGGCATAGGGAACATCCCCATATCACCCAATCACAGCTTGGCAAGAAGACCATCCCCATATCCTTCAATCATAGCTCGGCAAGAGGGCCATCCCCATATCCTCCAATCACAGCTCGGCAAGAGGACCATCCCCATATCCTCCAATCACAGCTCAGCAAGAGGACCATCTCAATATCCTCCAATCACAGCTCGGCAAGAGGACCATCCCGGGGCAGTCATGAGTTTGTGGGTCTTCATGGGCTAGCGGTTAAGGAGTCGGACCTTTGGCCTACAGGTCATAGGTTCTATTCCCCAGACTGATAGGTAGATGGGGGTAGTGAATGATCAGTGCTGTTCTCCATCCTCCTCCATGACTGAGGTGCACTGAGCATGGCCCTGTTCCCCCCACACACTGCTCCCTGGGTACTGTTGTCATGGCTGCCCCCTGCTTACATGTGTGATGAAGGTTAAATTTCATTGTGTGCACTGTGTGATCACAAGGGGAATTACAAGGGAAACCCAATGTACCCCGCCCCCCTTCCCCCATTCACAGCTGTACAACAGGGACAGCCTAATTTTCTTCTCCCCAATCACAGCTTACTACACTAACTGTACCATCCTGATTTCCCGATTCTCTCTCACCCAATCACAGCTCTGCATTCACCTCCCGCAGGAGGGTCATCCTGTTATCCCCCAATCAAAGCTCTGCATTCACCTCCCGCAGTCGGGTCATGACGGGTCATTGGTTCTCCTGGTAACCAGAGAGCTCTGGGTCCCCCTGAGCACTGCTCTGCAGGGGGGACGCTCTGCACTGATGAGGGAAGCACACTTGGATGAAAATAGCCCCCACTGTCGAGCAGGTGGCTATTAGGTTCACTGAGATGAGACTGCTCACTACACACACACACACACACACACACACAGGTCCTCCACACACACACAAAGACCTTCTTCAGACATGCACACACCTTCACACACCTGCACACACACACAATCCTGTCAAGGACACCTACACACACACACACACACACACACACACACACACACACACACACACACACACACACACACACACACACACATGGCTTTTGTCTCTCGTGTGTGTGTGTGTGTGTGTGTGTGTGTGTGTGTGTGTGTGTGTGTGTGCGTGTGTGTGTGTCGGTGTCAGTGTGTGGGGGTATGTAGATACCTAGAACAGAATCATCCTTACAGTCCATCACTGTGAAAAGCCTATTGTCTCTGGTGTGTGTAATAAACGCCTACAGCATGGCAGCCTATGGGCACCCCAGACTGGCCATAATCACCTGTCACACACACACACACACACACACACACACACACACACACACACACACACACACCTGCTCCACACATCACTCTTGTCAAACACATACACATACCCTCCTTACACACACAGACCTCCCTCACACATACACACACGGAACGGAACAGCACAC
>CM059285.1:6480446-6492946 GCA_030347295.1 Setipinna tenuifilis
AATGCACCATCAAAATTCTTTTTTGATTTAGAAAAAAAGAATCGTAAAATGAGATTAATTTACACTTTACGGTCGGAGAATGGAAGTCTTTGAACTGACCATGCCAGCATACAGAACAGAGCCGTTAACTTTTATAAGAAACTGTATAAAAGTGAAATTGCACAGAGCCATGTTGGTGACAGTGCTGTCCTTGATGCCTTACCCCAAATGTCCACAGAAGGCAATGCCAACCTTGGCAGGACTTTAACAATGAGGAAACTGGAAAGTGCCTTCCAAGATAGTGGAAGTGTGGAAGAACAACAGGAGTGGATGGTCTACCTATTGACTTCTATAAGTCTTTTTGGCTAGAGATGGGTAAAGACCTAGCTGTTGACGGCCAGCAAAGGGGTGTTTGCCTCTGAGTTGCTGTAGAGCTGTGCTTACCCTCCTGCAGAAAAAAGGTGACCTCAATGAAATAACAATCTTGGAGGCTGGCCTTAATTTTGTGCTCGGATTCCAAATTGCTCTCTAAAGTACTAGCAAACAGACTCAGTAAAGTTTTGGAGCAGGTCATCTGTCCTGGTCATCCTGTCACCCTGACCAGACCTACTGTGTGTCTGGTAGGCTAATTTATAATAATATTTCTTTGATTAGAGATACTCAGAGTTGTATAAAGTAGAAGTAGAAGTACTGTTTTGGATGTAATTACAACACAAGTACTACGGTACTACGCAGTTGCAACTGCATAATACCATACTACCAGTGTTGTAATTACATCCAAAACAGTACTTCTACTTCTACTTTATACAACTCTGGAGATACTTTTGGTGTAAGTAAAACTTTTGACCTGGAGTTTGGTCTAATCTCTATAGACCAGGAAAAGGCTTTTGATAGGGTCGAGCACAGCTATTTGTGGAGTGTTATTTCAGCTTTTGGTTTTTAATTTATCTTTTATTGATATAATAAAAGTTATGTACTGTGATGTTGAGAGTATACTCAAAATTAATCACGGTTTGTGCACTCAATTCAAAATTCATCAGGAGGTAAGATAGGGTTGTGCCTTGTCTGGCATGCTTTATTTCTTAGCAATAGAACCGCTTTTGATTAAGCTAAGACAAGAGGTCAAAGGGTTGACCATTCCACTCAATGGAAATAGCTTTCAGGTTTCAGCATATGTAGATGATATTGACATTCTTGTCAAGGATTAACGAGATATCCATACAATGCTATTATTTAAAGATTTCAAGGTGTTTTCTTCCTCAAAGATAAACTGGTTGAAAAGTGTGGCTGTATTGTTTGGGAAGTGGTCAGCAGGAGAGCCAAAATTGCCTGATGGCTTATCTTGGACGCGTACAGGTATTAAATATCTTGGAGTGTTCCTGGGGGATGAAACTGGGTTACAAAAAAACTTTGAAGGTGCACTTGAAAAAGTAAAGAGGCATCTTGAAAAATTGAAGTTTTTATTGAACAAGTTGGTGTACAGGGGGCATGTCTTTATTATCAATAATTTGGCTGCATCCTCTCTGTTGCATCAGCTGGTGAGTGTGGATCCCCCAGCTCAGTTATTATACAAAACCCAGGCTATCCTTTATATATCCTTTCATCTCTTTTACCTCAGAACTGAATATTGTTGTGTTGCACTTATACTTATTTACTTATTTATTTTATTTAATTTCTATTCTATGTTGTAAATATCCCACATACATGTCTGCACTGAAGAGTGAGATGCTTTCGATCTCATTGTGCATGTGTATAGTGTAATTGTAAATGTATACAGTGACAATAAAAGGCATTGTATTGTATTGTATTGTATTGTATTGTATTCTATTGTATTGTATTGTATTGTATTGTATTGTATTGTATTGTATTCTATTCTATTCTAAGTGTTTTAATAGAAAATCTCTGGGAAGAGATAAGATACACCTAGTGGTTTGAATCTAAAAGAAAATGCAAAACAAGAATGGAGAGTGTTGCAGAAGTCACCTTTAACCAAAAAAACATGGGGATTTACAGTGGGAAATTATTCATGCCGTGGTTGCAGTTAATGCATTTGTTTCTCTTTTAAACTCTGAGGTAGGCCAAGCGTGCCTTTTTTGTTTTCTAAGAGGGAAACAATTTGTCATGCTTTTATGCAGTCTGTGAGGCTAAGACCCTTATTTGCAGTTTTAAGTCTGCTTTGTATTCTGTTTAATGAACAGTTTTCCTTTGAGACCTTTATTTGTGGCACTAATATGTGCAGAGACAATGCAACAAGTGCCAACTGTTACATTTTCTGTTGGAACAAGCCAAAATAACAAATTATGTCAGTACAAAATTGAAAAAGATGCCAATGAGAATACTGCTTGGCTTTCTCTGGTTTAGTGCGATCACACATTTTAATTGATTGACTGCTGGACACCTTTTATGTTCAGTTAAAGCTGATGAATTGCTTTTTGCATATTTTTAATCACCTGGCTAAAATCTAATATTATTTTATTTATTTTTGCAGTTTTGTTGTTACTAAATAGCACAATTGTGCTTTTGTATACATTTTAAAAAACTGTAATAAAGGTGTTTTGAATTGTTTTGAAATTCAGTTCTCTCTCTCTTTTTTTCTCTACCCCTCTCTCTGTCTCTCCCTCGGTCTGTGTAGCTCCTGCCACCTAAATTCAAGCGTCTCTCTCTCTCTCTCCATCTCTCCCCCTTTCCTGCTCTCTCTCTCCCAGTGGGTCCCTCGGTCCCTCCAAGTCCCTCTGTCTCTCCATGTGCCCCTGTGTCCCTGTGTGCCGCCTCACATCCCAGTGTGCTTCCGCACGGCACCCTGCACTGGGCCAGCTGTCTGGGGGAGATAAGAGAGAGAGTCATATCTCTGAAATCATCAGCAGGAACCCTCAACAGCAGAAAGCAACATCCAGCCCCCTACCTTGGGTTTTAGAGGCCCAATCACACCCACAGATTCAGCAACAGACACACAGACAGACTAATGACTGACAGATGTACTGACTGACTGACAGATAGACGGGCAGGTAAAAAAGTAGACACACTGATAATTTGACAGACAACTGAATTTTGCCACAGACAATCACATGAGTGAATGGCCCACCTTATGTCTCACTCACTTTCTAAATATCTGTCTGTCTGTCTGTCCATTCACTGTCCATCTGTCCATGGTAATTGGCTGGCCATTGGCTGTCTATCCATTCAGTGAACTGTTTATATGGCTACCCTGCCTTGTCCTGGCTACCAGAACGACTTACAGACCAGTGGACTGTTGACAAAGATGGTGGTAGGTGTGGTCACACAAACTGTGGAGTGCTGTCTAAAGTTTGGCAGTCATGCTTTGGTCAATGCAAATGGGTAAAATAACAATTATCTTCCTCTTTCCTCTTCCTGGCTCTCCCTGCTGACTTCCAGATAAGCTGGAATGTGTGGTGTGTGTGCACAGGTAGGTGTATGAGCACAGGGTGGTTGTTGCCAATCCAGACCACTCAATGCCAAAGTGAGTGAGACTCTCTGTGTGTCCAGCAGAGGGTGCCATAACGCACCCAGCTGACCGGTGTGTGCTGGACCCCAGGGGCCGTCTTGGTCACAAAGGAGGAGAGAAAGACAAAAGATGACAACAGGGTGACAGCCACAGGACTGAGCTGAAGCCCAGTCGGTGACTAAGCTTTCCCCCATGCTAACAGTTTCACAGAGTGGCTCAAGTTACAATGTGGTTAATAGCCTGAAGGTGATCACAAAGGCTTACTTAAGTAATGTAATTGGCCATTGAATTGGCCGGTAACCATGGGCACAAGTGGTGTAGAATCTTACAGAGTTAAAAAAGCTTCTTGCCATTACAGGAGGCCTTTACATGCCCTGCTAGTGTGCATGTGTGCGTGTGTGTGTGTTCCTCTTATGGCTGTCTGATTACATTGTCATTGACTGAATGCTAACACCAGAGCTGTGTGTGTGTGTGTGTGTGTGTGTGTGTGTGTGTGTGTGTGTATTCGTCTAAAGACTGTCTAACATCTCTGTGTGAACACCAGACTTGCATATGGCCAATGGTGACAGTGAGTGATGACTTCACATTTATAGAAGACATCACAGAATGTCTGATTTTTTTTAGTGTCTGGCAAAGTGACACATATTTTCTCTGTGATGTCGTACGTCATGTTCAAAAGTTTTCAGTCCACACAGCATCTATAAGTAGCACTTCTGAAAAAGATGAAACTGCAAAGCTGAAGAGTTGTTGAATCTTTTATTTTACAGCTGTCCCACATTCACCTTGATCTCAGAGAGTAAAGGGGTTGTTGACTAAAGAGAGAGACAGACAGAGAGAGAAAGAGAAACATTTTAAAAAGTCTGACTTGACTAAATTCACAAAGAAGGCCAGAAATGATTTGCGTTGCTAATACTACTTTGATGTTAATGTCAGCAGACATCCGTAACAGATTTAGCATCATCTGAGGCGCTGCTGTGGTACCAAAGGCCCAATGCTTGAAAAGACTGAGAAATGGTTTCATTCACCAGCACAGATCAAAGAAGCATGCTTTGAGAACTGGTTTATTCTACAACACAGCATAAGCCAAGAGGCATAGGGGACTAAGCCAACACACTCTTGAATGACAGGCAAGACCTGCAAAACATGTCAACAGGATAAAAAATAAAGGTGTGCACCTGCACACACACACACACACAAACACACACACACACACACACACACACACACACGCACAGGCATGTGCACAAACGCGCAGGTCAATTTCGGTCCAGTTTGACCTTGAGGCTGCCAATCAAAATCATTAGTATGTATGGCCATGGCCTGGCACTAAATATACACAGGAGTGTGTGTTTGTGTTTGTGTGTGTGTGTGTGTGTGTGTGTGTGTGTGTGTGTGTGTGTGTGTGTGTGATAGAGAGACACTGGACTAATACAATGGCAAAAGCAGTTGATCTAAGGGTGGATGTACCTTCATCTGGATAATTTAGTGCAATTTGCTAACAAGAGATTGTCACTCACATGTTTCAACTTAATTTACAAAAAGCAAGTCATATTTAAACACAATCTAATAATGTGCATCTCTGTGTGAAATGGGTTGAAATTCTCTACCTAAAAATGCAAAAAGGCTTCTTAAAAGAACCCTTTAATATACACATATAAAAACACATAATTGAGAAAAAAATGACTATACAGAAGCTTTGAAGTTAAGCTGCAGAGTTTTATCAAAAGTAGTTTTGGCCACAAGGAACAAAAATGTTCATCTGGGCCCAGCACTGAGGAATATATAGACAGCAAAGTGAGACACAGCAATGAGAGACACAGACAGTGAGAAGTAGACAGACAGAGAGAGTGAGAGAGAGAAATGCAACAAGGAAAGAGAGAGAGAGAAACAGGAAGCAGAGAAAGAGAAAGAGAGAAGAGAGTGAGAAAAAAATAGACGGCAAAGAGCGAGAAAGAGAAAGTGAGAAATAGGCAGTGGAGAGACAGAGAGAGTGAAATGGGCAGTAAAGACAGATACAGAGCGAGAGAGAGAGATAAAAAGAGAGAGAAAAGCGAGTGAAGAAAGAGGAAGAGAGACAGTAAGGGAATAGTGGTTGCTGGAGACACTAAAAGGCTGCTGAGGCACGGTGGAGCTTGAGGACTGTTAGACGGCCATCTTCAGGAGAGAAGGAGGAGGAGGAGGAGGTGTTAGACGACCATCTTCAGGAGAGGGAGAGGAGGTGGTGTTACATGGCAATATTCAGGAGGCAAGGAGGAGGTGGAGGACGTGTTAGATGTCTATCTTCAGGAGGGGAGGAGGAGGAGGTGTTAGACAGCCATATTCAGGAGAGGAGGAGGATTAGTAGGAGGTGTTAGACGACCATCTTCAGGAGGGGAGGAGGAGGTGTTAGACGGCCATTATCAGGAGAGGGAGAGGAGGTGGTGTTAGATGGCAATATTCAGGAGGCGAGAAGTAGGTGGAGGACGTGTTAGATGGCTGTCTTCAGGAGGAAAGGAGGAGGAGGCCATGGTGTCAGACGACCATCCTCAGGAGGCCATCTTCAGGAGGGAAGATGGCCATCTTCAGGAGCGGAGGAGGAGGAGGAGGTATTGGACGGCCATCCTTAACAGAGGAGGAGGAGGACGAGGTGTTAGACGACCATCTTCAGAAGAGGAGGAGGTGGTGGTGTTAGATGGCAATCTTCAGGAGGGGAGTGGAGGCACAGGAGGAGGTGGCAGTGGTGTGTTTCGCTCGTTCCGCTTTGCTCCTCACGAGTATCTGCACAGGAGGTAAAAGAGAGGAGGCGGAGGATAGGAGGTGCAAGAGAGGAGGTGAAAGAGAGATGGTAAGTGCCAGAGTAGATCCCCCTCCCTCTGCAAACGCAAACCCACCACCCACAACCCACCCCTTAATTGCTGAACTCTAAACATACTCCCCTTACACACCTACATTATCTAAGCCCTACACACACTCCTCTTAAACATATATTAAATTATCCACACACTTCTCTCCACACACACTCACACACACGCACACTCACACAAATACACACAAGTTTTTTCCATGTTTCTGCACTCTGGGTTATATGTAATGCTTTACTGAAATGGCAACAGCTGCTGTTTTTAAGTCTTGTGGCATTTACTGACATTTAATTTCCTTTTTGCCTGGTTATTCATGCACTGAGGAATGGAGCAGGGTGTTAACCGGTGCCTTCAAGCAACACTCACTACACGTCTACACATGAAGCAGAAAATAACACAGGTTTCACCACACCCCAATATAACACAGCACACACACTCACTAACCACACACTAACACCCCAATATAACGCAACATACAGATTCACTAATACCCCAATATATAACATGAAACACAGACTCACTAGCACCTCAGTATAACACAACAGGCAGACACACTAACACCCCAATATAACATGAAATACAGACTCACTAACACCCCAATATAATACAACACACAGACACAACACAGACACCTATGCCCACACACTTGTGAATCAGGCCCACCCAATCAGAAGGCTCATTTTGCCTGATTGACTGTTAAAGTTATAACAGTAGCCTATGTGTTTTGGGCTAGGCCCAACTGATTTTTTCCCAGGCCCGTCCAATGTATATTTTCTGGCTATGCCCCTGTCCATTGCAGTAAAAGGTCTGGGGGGGGGGGGGGGTTGGCAGTGACTGAGTCTGAGCCCTGAACGCTGATTGAGGAGAAAAATCAATCACACGGCCGACTGCTCCCATAATCCTATCCTCCATTCTAGCTGCCGGCCTGCCAAGCCCTCCAGCAGGGGCAGCGAGGAGCAGGCCAGGCCAGGCCAGGCCAGGGAGGCAGGGCGGAGTGGACTGGACCGGACCATGTGGATCAGCTGAAGTGGATCAGACCAAGCAGACGGAGAGGAAAATCTGCTCGGACCAGAGCCAGAGGCAGACTCTAGGGGTGTGTGCCTGGACTATGCCAGGATGTCCGAGAGCCGTTTGGATTTATGCTTGGAATATGTCAGGGACTCAGAGCAGCAACATATTATAACACACACACACACACACACACACACACACACACACACACACACACACACACAAACACACACACACAGTTCCTCAGAACACACATAACTGGAGCGAGCTTTTGTGTTGGAAACTATTCATCTTCAGAGTGTCTTCATTAATGTCTTCAACAATTCAGTGCCAGCTGGAGAGTGGCAAGGTGCCAGGGCTGGGCAGGGGCAGGGTGCCAGGACACTCATTCAGGCCTCTCATTCAGTGTATGGTGCCAGCCACTCATTCAGGGCAGCTAATGGGGAATATTAAACCTCAACACGACCACAGATCTAATCCCCCTGCCAGAGCTAAGTAACACCCCCCATCCCCCACCCCCACCCCACCCCAACCCCCCTAGACCTCAGTAGGATCTCCTCCTCTCCTTCCAGCTTGCCTCCACTCCCACCAGTGGCACACATTCCAGCTGAGAAGGAACGCTGACCGTCAGTACAGCGAGAGATCACTGCTATCCTCAGATCTCCGTAGGATCAATCCCAAACACCAAGCCTGGAGCGACAGCCTGCACCCACACCCACACTAGAGCCCTGGGCCAAAACCATCGCTCTACTCAGCTGCCCATCGCTGCTCCCGCTGGCTGACCAGAGGCCACTACTGGATTCAGCAGAACATGGTGTGAGCTAGACGGATGTACTGCCTAAGAGAAGGATACGTGATTGAAACACTTACACATACTTACAACACTTAAACACAAACACACACACACACACACACACACACACACACACACACACACACACACAGCTGGTGTGGGCCAGAGTGATGTTCTGCCAAAGAGAAGGATGCCTGATTAAAGAGTCTAATGCATACACACACATACACACACTCACACACCCACACTCAGCATTTTCAGACCGACGAGGAACCATGCCGGTGCCGGTTCCCGCACCTAATCTCAAACTGGCTAATCAGTCTGGGAACCGAAAATTTGGTTCCTGTTGGGCATCAAATAAAACTTTTTTCCAAATAAACTGTGATGACATGTTTTTTTTTGTGTCGAAGCAACGGCCTCTGTGAGGCTCCCATAATGGTATGAAGGCAGGCCATTCATGGTCAAGCACTTTTTGTTTTTAAACATATTTTCTTTAACTTAATAAAATAATATAAAATAAATCATTTTAAAAACATTGCCGGTTGCAACAATGTTCAAGACTTCAAGGCTTCAAGGCTTTCAGTTGCCTGTTACAATAAAATTAGACAGCAAGGCCACAAAGATGCAAGATATAAAGTGTTAAAGTGTCAAGTGAAGGACGCATTGTAGAAACAAGAAACAAGGAAGAAGGGAGTATATACAAGGGCATAATAAATAATAAATAGTAAAATGTAAATGTCTAAGTACAGAGGCAGAATAATTATATTGCACTATGAGGTAGATATTGCACATTATGGTGTAGGTATTGCACAATAAGAGGTAGATGTTACCTTTCTGTTAAGTTAGGATACTTCATTGGGTTGAGGAACTAATCTATGGACAGACACATTTCACTGGCCCAGTCAGGGAATCCATCCATCCATCCATGCTTGAGCAGCACAAGCTGTATTTCATATATATAGTCAGAGAGTTTTCCTCTGGACTGCTGTTGGTCTGCTCACTGAGAGCCAGAGGTTTGCCCTTGCTCTAAGTTTATCAGGCTAAACTGAAGGCTGCCCTGCATTTGGATTGAGGAAGGAATTTCTGGACTCAGAGATCCATCATGGTCAAAAGTCCACCATGCTGCTGATGTGCAGTTTTCTGATGTCTTGATGCTTAGAGGAAAACAGCTCATGATTTCAGGCAGTCCAGTGGGCTCCAAACAGATAGATAATAAATAAGTCAGAAGCAGAAAATTGACCAAAGTGATCTATGCATCATTGCATCATTCCTACCGAGACCATAACAAAATCCACACATTCTCTCTCTCTCTCTCTCTCTCTCTCTCTCTCTCTCTCTCTCTCTCTCTCTCTCTCTCTCTCTCTCTCTCTCTCTCTCTCTCTCTCTCTCTCTCTCTCTCTCTCTCTCTCTCTCTCTCTCTCTCTCTCTCACACACACACACACACACACACACTCCCTCTCTCTGTTTTATCCTGGAGTTATCTGTGCAAGTCTTCATAAGTATCCTTGGGTACCATTGAAAGGTGCTGTACAAATTAAATTATAATAATAACACCACCAACAATCAAGCTTTTTCATAGTGTGTTCCTTATTATGTAGTTTGGTGTAGTGTTTGTACCTAAGGACCCTGCTTTCTACCCACATGAAGAGACCAGTTACCACAGAGCAGGCAAACTCACACAGCAAGTAGCCCTATCTTCAGGCAAACACAAACACAAAGCAGGCAAACACAAACACACCCACACACACATACCCAAACCAGGGGTGGACGGGGGGGATGAACCTCCAACAGGCTGAAATGACTCCTTAGTCTGTCTGTTCTCTGCCAGATTAGTAGTGCTACCCCCCACTAATGCTAATCTGTGCTAATCTCATTCAATCACATTAAGCATAGCTATGTCCAATCCCTTTGTTTTGGTCTGCACACACCAGCACTGGGCAGATCAGCAAACAGATGACACACACACGCAAACACACCAGCAGATGGACGACACACACACACGCACACACACACACACACACACACACCTTCAGAGGTAGAAGACAGATGTCCACCATCAGAGTGACGACACACACACAAACACAAGCAGGGAGATGACCCACACAGAGACAAAAACCATCAGAGAGATGATACACTCACATCATTAGAGGGAGGGGACACACACACACACACACACACACACACACACACACACACACACACACACACACACACACACACACACACATATACACCATCAGAGGGACGGCACTGTCTGGGTTGGTGCTCCAGTCAGTAATGAACCAACACATCTGAAAAGGATCTTTTTTCTTACTCTGCCCCCGTTCCTCTCCTCTTTCTGCCCCTCCTTCATGTACTCTCCTTTTCTCTCTTTTTATGTCTCTCTCTACCCCTCTATCTTGGAGAGTGTGTGTACTCTTATGTCACACACACACACACACACACACACACACACACACACACACACACACACACACACACGCACACACACACACACACACACACACTCCCTACCTTTCAATTAAACAGGCTGTCTGTCTCTGCATTAAAGGACCTGTCTATCCCCACTAGTTAACCAGTATTGTCTGTGTGCTGCCGTCTATCAGCTGTCTATCATGTGATTATTATGCGCTGTGTCACTGGGCAACAGGCCTGAGAAGATCCAATTAGTGCCTTATGGGCAGCCCTGCTGGGAAATAAGTGTGGCATAGTGTACTATATTGTCATGTAGTATAGTGTAGTGTAGTGTAATGGTCTTATAGTATAGTGGACTATAATGCAGTGTGGTGGCCAAAGTATACTTTTGAGTAGAGTGCAGAGCAGAGCGGAGTCTGAGTACTCACTCAACATCCTGTGGCTGCTTATCAGACTTGAATATCCTCCTGTAGTGTGTGTGTGTGTGTGTGTGTGTGTGTGTGTACTCACACAGCATCCTGCGCCTGCTCGTCGGACTTGGAGATTTTCCTGTAGCAGTAGACCATCTCCACGAGCAGCCAGAGGGTGAGGAAGATGAGCAGCACATACATTATCACCTCCGAGTACAGCGCTGTCACGTTACGTGTCGCTGCCAGGGGGACAAACACAGGGGTCACACTCACTCCACTGCCCACCACAGACACACACACACACACTTACATATATATACACACACATACACACACACACACACACACACACACACATACATAGACTCACGGTAGCCCAGGTCTAAGGAGGATGTGGCCTAAAGCCTATAGTCTAATACAGACTATACAGATTTTCCACCTGTGGAGGGTGTTGCAATGAGGGCAGCACCACAGAGATGCCCCACATGTGGAGAGTCTAGGTCAGGGGGTCAGGATTTGGCTGGTTAACTTCAGCCAATTAGCAAGGCACTTTCTCGTCACCATTTTCTATAAATTGCATCCCCCCGTTTCCCTCATGCTAACTGGTTGGTGCTCAGCTCAGGTCATGCATGAACGTGTCCCCAAACTATGTCACTGTCCATTTTTTAACATTCAATGCCCTTCCTCAATCACATAACATCAATCAGTAAATGGGGTACTCAATTGGCTAAGTATAATGGCGGCAAGAATAAGCCCCATGAAACTCTTTCTTGCAAAATTGACTAGTCTAGCATTTCCCATTGAAATGAATGGGGATGGGACTTCCTCCCTTTCCCCAGTTATTATAATACCTCCATGATCTAGGTCCTAGGACAATGTGTTAACAAGAAATAACAGAGGAAGCATTCTATGAAGTTGGCATACTCAACTTTGGAATACAGCAAGTGCCAAAAATACCCCAAAGTCAAATGTGCTTACTTTATAGAATGCTTCCTCTCAATTCAGGACCTTAGGACTTTCACTGTTATTGAACAGCTGTCAACAAAATAATGAAAAAGGAGCAAGACCGGACGTTTGACCTAAGGTTTGACTCTGAAGAAGACGCAGTGGCGTCGAAATGTCAGTCGTGTTGTTTCTGCACCATTAAAACTTTGTAAACGGAGTGCTCCGGTCTTGCTCCTTTTTCCATTATACTGTACATTGTGTCCTGTACCGTGAGCACCAATCGAGGTTGGAAGCACATCTGACTCCTCAGTTAGTTGTCAACAAAATTAGACAGCAAGGTCACACAGGTAGAAGGTAAAATGTATTAGTGTCAAGTGCCAAGCAAGGAAACATTGAAGAAAGAAGAAACAAGGAAGAAGTGAGTAAATACAAGGGTATGATAAATAATATTCTATGTACAGAGGCTGTGAATAATAATACTGCACTATGAGGTAGATATGAGGTGCTACATATGAACTACTATGAAGGTGCTATGGAGACGAGGCTAGAACCCTCCTTAGCATTCAGATTACTAGACTTTAACAGACTATCTACTGTCAAAGTGAACATCACCCTGTTTCCGCCATTTCTAAATAGCCGAATA
>CM059285.1:6497946-6517946 GCA_030347295.1 Setipinna tenuifilis
AAGTGTTACAGCAACAGAAATGGCTAATGGCTAAAAATAGGCACTATTGTGATAACAGAATCACTTCCACTATGTGTGTGTGCCAGTCCTTCATGCATATGGGTGTGTAGTGGGCCATTTACATGTCTGTGTTATTGGTCTTTCCTACGTGTGTATCGTCAGTCCTTCATACATATGTGTGTGTATAGCTGTTCTGTATACATATATGTGTGTGTGACATGTGTGTTGGTGCTTGCTCTTACCCTGCTTCTTGACCTCCAGCTGGATGACCCTGCGATTGGAGCTGGAGGGTGTGAAGAAGTCAAACTCAAACTGGCGGAACACCTCACACACGTAGGAGCCCGAGTCGTTGAGTGTGACGTTGGTGATGCGGAGAGACAAGTCCTGCAGGTCCTTACTGCCGATCCACTGCAGTCGGCCCTTAAACCAGCTCTCCAGCTCCCTAGGCCCATCCACATACTCATAGATCTACACACACACACACACACACACACACACACACACACACACGCACACACACATGTTCAATGTGATGTTGGTCCTGCAGAAAAATCCGTTTGATGTACTCATAGATTCACACACACATACACACACACGCACACACACACACACACACACACACACACACACACACACACACACACACACACACACACGTATATACACCCACTTACAGGTATGGGCTGGTCATCCCTGGGCTCGTAGTACCATGTGACGCGCGTGACAGACTTGATGTCCTCCCTCTTGAGGCAGGAGATGCAGGTGAGCTTCATGGGCCTGCCCAGCACCGCCTCTGTGTCCGACAGGCCCTCCACACACACCGGCTGGCTCACCCGCACTTCACAGTCAAGATTCAAGATTACACACACACACACACACACACACACACACACACACACACACACACACACACACACACACACACACATTACATGCACACATTACATACACATTCCCCACCACCGCCTCCATGTCTGACAGGCCCTGCACACACTGGCTGGCTCACCTGCACTATACAGTCAAGACTCAACATTTGATATTCATAGGCTTCATTGCTTAATGGTGTGTGTGCTCTATACTGTATCTGTTTGTCCCTACTGTGTTTTAACAGCTGCCTGTATCACAAATTGTTCCTGGTGAAATCTCACTATGTACTGTGTATATTTCTGAAACAACAATAAAAACTTCCTTGACTTATCATTAAACACTTGTCTGTACAATAAAATTAGACAGCAAGGCCACTGAGGTGCAAGGTGAACTGAAGACCATTGTAAAAAAAAATTTACAACACAGAGAGGGAGAGGGGGAAGGACAGATTTATACAAAGAGGGAGAGGGGGCAGAGAATGGGAGGCAGAGAGACAAGAATATTAAGAATAGGATATAAAGTTTTTCTATTCCATGCTCCTGATCTTCCTTACATCATCTAGCCCATCTCTGACGTCCTTCTCCTCCTCCTCCCCCTCCTCTTCCTCCTGCTTTAAATATACCTGCTCTTCTTCCTCCTCCTACCTAAACTGCATTTACTCCTTTGGCTGCTTCTCTTTGTCCTCCTTTTACCTTCTCTTCTCCACCTTTTGTCCCTCCTGCTGAACTTGCTGAACTCCTGCTTAACCCCCCCCCCAACCTCCATCTTTTCATCTCTTTCTCTATCCCTTTTGGCACATGATGAAGGGTGTGGTATACAGCTCCACCTCCAGTGGTCCACAGCTATAGCTCCTGGTTCTCCATCATCAGGTCAGAACTGAAGAATCCTTTTTGATGGAAAGTGGAATGTCTTCAAGCTCTAAAAGAAGTCCGTTGCTTGCAACTTAGCTCTTAGCTCTCTCCTTTCTTCCTCCTCCCCTTCCCTCTCCTCCCTCCTTCTGCTGCCAGCTTGGGTAGGGGCTGCACTTGTGTGAGGTGAGACGTGAGGCTGTCTCTACCTGTGCAGTGGTGAGGATGAGATGAAGAGTGCGATTACACACTCTTCTCTCCTTTCATGCCTTCTCCCTTTCACTCCTCTCTTCTCTATGAACATTCTCTTCTTCCATTGGCCTCATTCCCCCCATAATTAGCTGTGTGTAGTCTTGTTTTCTCTTTCCTCTAATTACCGTTGTGTACTCTAAATCTCTCCTTCTCCTCTTACTTAATCTGTCTATTCTTTCTCTTTTGGTCACCCTCTCACTCTTACCACTCTTCAACTTTTCTCCTTTCTTTCTTTCAACCCTTAATCTTTAATTTCTCCCTCAGTCTATAATGTTTTGCTCTTCTCTTCTATCTATCCTTCTTCTTATTCCCTCTCCTCCCTTCCTCTCTCACAGTCTCTCCTCATCTACATCTCTACTGTGCCCTCCTCTCTTTGGGGGCCAAGCAGCAAAGCTGTGAAGGCACCCATTGTTTTACTAACTTTTCTTCATATTATTATTATTATTATTATTATTATTATTATTATTATTATGCCATGCAAGTCTATGACAGCCCATAGAACCAACTGGTAAAAAGTTTTGAAATTTGGTGCACTAATGAGGACAGCATTTCATGTCAATGAAGTCAAGTTTCATGTCAATGGAGCACAGACTAGCACCACCAACGGTTCAAAGTTGGACATGTGTTCATGTGTGTAACTTTTGATCCGTACGTTTGATTTTCAACAACTTGGTGTCACTGGAATCCTTGGATTCCAATTTCCTTGGATGCCATTTTCAAAAATTACAAAAATGAAACTACATTTTCACAGGTCACAAATTTTGCACAAACCTTCCGAAACTTGGCAAATATAATCTATAGACGAAGCCTCATCCAGGAACCTATGTGGCGATCGGTGACAGCGATTGCGTGTCAAAGCCAATCGAATTGGGCGGTGAAGTCGCAAATCAGGAAGTGAGGTCATATATCGGCAACGCTTTGACGTACAGAATCGTAACCAAACTTGGTGACAGGACTCTGAACAGCATCACAATTGGTCACAACAAAGGTGTTGCAGTTTGGACACTAGGAGGCGCTGTAATAAGCAAAAATGTATTTTTGCGCATATCTCTTAATGTATTTTAGTTTGAAACTAAATGATCATGTGTTGTGAATTGTTGAATCAAGCCGAGTTCAACAACCCCCATGACATCAATTCCAACCTCCAAGTTTTCCTGCCATTTTCAAAAATGTCAAAAGTGAAACAAAATATTTACAAGTCACAAATTTTGTCCAAGCTTCACAAAACTTGGCAAATATATCAAATCTTTAGGCCAAGCCTTTTAAAGGAACCTATGAGACAATTTGATCAATGAAAGCCTTTGCTTATCACAGCCAATCAAATTGACCAGCGAAGCCGCCAAACAGGAAGTGATATCTCTGCAACGCGTTGATGTATCGTAACCAAACTTACTGACATACTTCTTGACAATGTCACAAGAGGTCACAACAAATGTGTTGCAGTTAGGGGGCACTATATTGAGCAAAAATGTGTTTTGGCTCATATCTCTAAATGTGTTTTCATATTAGACTTTATTTTGAGTTTTGGTCATAGTTTGGCATGTCCCAGTGATGGCCCTTTAATGCTTTTCATGTCAGCAAATCAAATTCAGCGGAAAGGCCACCAAACAGGAAGTATACTTATATCTTGGCAACACTTTAACACATCGCTTTCAAATTTGGTTATATGATACAAGACTACATTCTGAATAATCACAATTAATTTGGTGTCATTTGACGACAAGGGGCTCTGTAGTAAGCAAAAACTTAGGCTTATCTATTACTGCGTTTTGGTTTGAAACTAAATGATAATTTGTGGTGAATCCGTGGATCAAGCCAAGTTCAACAATCCCCATGACATATGTTTCTGCTTCTAGGTTTTCCCACCCTTTTAGAAAATGTCGAAAGTGAGACTACATTTTCACAAGTTACACATTTTGTCCAACATTCCCAAAATTTATATAATCTGCAGATCAAGCCACACACAGGAACCCCCCTGCTGATTTGATCAGCGAAAGCATTTGCATGTCACAGCCAATTGCATTTACATTACATTACATTACATTGCATTTGGCAGACGCTTTTATCCAAAGCGACTTACAATCAAGGGGGACATAAGCAATAGAGGAGGACACAGAGTAGAGACACAACCGACATATGTACTTCTGCATAGGGATAGAGAGAGAGAGAGGGTTTAGATTAGTGTTTGTTAGTTATATTAGTTTTGTTAGGAAGGGAAGCAATCTCGGAAGAGAAGGGTTTTTACAAGCTTTTTAAAGATAGGGAGGGATGTTGCTGTTCTTGTTGCAACTGGTAGGTCGTTCCACCATTTGGGGACAACCACGGATTGAGCGGCAAAGCTGCCAAACAGTAATTCAGGTCATATGTCACGAAAAACGTTATAAATGCCAACCAAACTTGATAAACACACTTGCTAGAGGGAACTGTTACAGGAAAATTGTACAGGTCATGTTACAGTCAGATGATTGGCCTCCTCATCGCAGCTATATTTTCATTCGTTTTCCCTCTTTTTCTCTCCTCTTCTATCCTTTACCATGTGGTCTGCTCTCTCACACACTTGGGCTCTGGAGATGTCACATCCATATGCATGATGTAGAAAGTGGGATGTGACTACCAGTGGCGCCCACCATGCAGGAGTGAACCCTGGTGAGACCCACCATGCGGGAGAGACTACTAGTAAGGCCCACCATGCAGGAGTGAACCCTGGTGAGGCCCACCATGCAGGAGAGACTACCAGTGATTCCCACCATGCAGGAGCCAGTCCCACAGCAAACCATCTGCCTACTGGACACAGTATTTGCACTGCTGATAAAAACACAGGCTGCCTTATGTAAGCCCTAGCCCCAGGCCCTGGCTGTCAACACCCATCACATCTCCCACACTGAAGCCCTGGATGAGCCAGTGAAAAAAAGCCACACAAATCAAGCGCACAGGCTGCTGGGGTTTAGTTTAGATGGCATATGACACATTTTAGCTGGATCAAAACATGCCCTGCTCTCCAGTTACAGAGACACATTTAAAGGTGGGCCATTCACTGGATGCAGCCTGTTTGTAACAAAACAGTTTGTCACAATTGACATGTACGAGAATGAAATGTAATTATTTGAATTATTACAGCACTTAAACCCGTGTTTGTCTGGTACACAATGCATACTCAGTATATTGATTACACTGCATTAGTACTGGTCAATCTAAGTGGGTAATGTCATTATACTAATCTAATAACCTTAGAAAGCCTACTACAGTGATTCTCTGATATGAGCTTACTAATGTCCCTCCACCACTTTTTTTAGTATATAAATAATTAAACAAATAAACAAATAAATAAATCCCACAAATGATTTTAACCCCATTTCCTTATGTCTGCAGGCGGTGTTGGATTTAGGTCGTATTGTCCACTGTAGCTATGCTAGCTTCATACAAATTGTTGCGTTAGCCCTACTGGCCTAACACTGGGTTTTGTTTCTTTCTTTCTCTCTCTCTCTCTCTCGCTCTCTCTCTCTCTCTCCGTGTGTGTGTCTAAACTGATTAACTGTCTCAGAGCAGAGAAAGTTTTCATGCTGTGCCCATTCTGCAGCATTGCTAACTTTGAGCAGATTCTACTAAATTAATGTATGCTCTTATGTAGAAAATGTAATAGTGTGCGGCTTGCTAACACACATAGAGCAAACTAGTGGGGTTACTGCTGTTAAGAAACCACCGAGATTTTATTCTTCAGCCATGACTGAGCCGCCATGTAGATCAACTGGCATATAATTTATGCCAGGAGTTTAGAACGAGCAAGTGCCAGGTAATGGCTTACCTGAGAGAAACAGAAGTGAGAGAGTGTGCACAAGAGCCCTCGTGAGCGTTCTCATACTCGGAGCTCGAGCGAGAGGGGCGTGGGTAGGGCCTCCTGTCACAGGAAGAAGAAATAGATATCAAACGAACATATTCACAAAAGCTTTTTAAATGGCGATTCCTCCATCTAAGGCTTGAAGCACTGACGTAAACGTCAAAGACTTTTGAAGGGGTCTGAGAAGACGGGTCAGTACCTTGGACAGCTCCTAGCTAGACTACACATATTTAAAACGCCATTTCTTAAAACACCTGGAATGTCTAAAGCTTTAGGAAAAACAAACAAATACTTCTGGTACACAGCTATACACAACACTAAAACAGAGCAATGATTAGTCTACGCCCCAAGCACAAACGTAATTTTTAAAAAGAGGTTAAAATGATTTGCATAAAAAGGAAATTACCAGGAGATTAAGCTTTCAATCAGAATGATGTAAGATCCAAGCAGTAGCCTATCTGGTAATTCTCCGTTATTTACGCCCAGTTTGTCAAATCCTGGTGCTTTGTGTTTCCACAGGAAATCCCAGGGCTTCTTCACGGAGACCTGTAGATTCCAGTTCACTCTAAACCCACTTCAGCGCTTTGAAAATAAAAACAAAAGCCGCTGCCAAAAACAAAACATCCTCTCAGCTTCTTACATTAGACGGGTAACAATATATATATAGAAGCTTTGCCGATTTCCTTCATCAAACAGTCACGGTAAAGTCGACGGGATAATCTTTATGTGCGCGCTTTCCCCTCTCGCCTTTGTTTTCCCCATTAGTAGCCACTGGGCGCTCTTGACATATTTTCAACAGGGCGCATGCGCGTCACTCCCAATTACTGTTTTTCTGTGCTGAGCTCCAGATCTAAGATCATCTCATTACACACATCGTATTCGCGCTCATTAGCACACACCTGCAATACTATCTAAACACTTCTGTCAGTCAAGCAGTCAGACAGCGGTTTCACATATTTACAGAGCAGAATAATATGATATAGTAGCATAATAAAAGTAGCAACTACACTTAAGCTTCCACCCTATTTTAAGCATTATCTTCTATTAGCTATGTAACTGTCTACAGTTGTTTGTCATATTTAGAGAGCAAAGTATGGTAGCATAATAAAAAGATAGCAATGATAATTAATTATTCAGCCTGTTTAAAAAATGAATCAGGAAAGAGTAATGTTTTGCTTTCTCAAGCTAACAATCATTTTTTAAAATCTATAGCGAAACTACTGCAGTGTTTTATTAATGTCAGTCTGCTAGTGGTCCAAGGGATTTTCTTTCACCGACACTTGGAGAAACACGTCGGCAATACTTATGTGCATGGCAATGGCGGCGAGGATGTGTACTAATATGCCGTTTACGTAAATAACATAAAGAACATGGCAACGTTAGTAAAATGTATTTCAAACAAGTTACAGATATTTTTGTAGTAGTTTGGCTGAGTGTTGTTGAACAAGTCTTATTTTTTATTTGATGGCAGCTATACTGGTCATGCTGTTTAAATAGCCTGATGGTCTTGCTTCTTGCTTGTTGCATTCCGTTTGTATCTCTGGCATAAGCATCACATGTTTCTGATTATTTTCCAGCTGAGCAGTTGTTGGCGGATGCAGAGACTGCTGGAATCTATAATGTGTGCAATGAAGTGTGCATTAAGGGCTTAATGTATGGCTATAAGAGAAAAAGAGAGAGAACAGAAATAGAGAGAGAGAGAGAGAGAGGTGGAGCTTGCATTAGGGACTGGGCTTAGTGTATGGCTAACAGAGAAGAAGAAAGAGAAAGGGATGAATTAGGACAATATCCACTAGAAATCAACATAGAAAAAAGAGCCACCAATTTTTTTAAACATCTAAAACAAGTTACCCCATAAACTTCAGTGCTATTTGGCCCTAAACAGAAAGTACACTGTAGCAGACTTCTCCCCAGTTACTAATACCAAACACAGAAAAACTGATGCATGATCTGGAGGGAATCAGAAAAGATCCAAAGCCTACACTCCATCATTTGGCATTGTGCAGATGCCACAGGAGACAGACTTTCTCAACAACACATTGTTCACAGACAACAAATGCTTGTGTGTCTGTGTGAGCGTGTCTGCTGGTTTATAAAAGTGTACCTCTCCCAATCATCTTGGCCCTCCCTTTTTTGGCCTTGCAGAAGTTTAGCAGCCATCGCTATGCTAATGACTGAGGATTATGACTCACACCCCAGCAGTATAATGTGTGTATGTGAATGTGCGGATGTGGCTTTGTGCATGTGTCTGTGGGAATAAGTGTGTGTGTACAATGTATTTGTGTGTGTGTGTGTGTGTGTGTGTGTGTGTGTGTGTGTGTGTGTGTGTGTGTGTGTGTGTGTGTGTGTGTGTGTGTGTAATATGCTCCCTCACTGTGCTGGGATGAGTGTGTTGCTATTTTAGACAAGTCCTGGTGGCTGTCAGCCACTCAGAACACACACACACACACACACACACACACACACACACACACACACACACACACACACACACACACACACACACACACACACACACACACACTTCTGTTCACTGTGTTTTTGACCCAATAGGAATACAACACAATATGAATAATACACAGTGTTCTTTTTGTATATTGCTTGAATACAGACTCACAATTTATACAGTTGCCATCCCATATAAAAACTCACCAGTATCCTGAGTGATAATGGAAAAAGTGCATAGAGAATGTACTTAGTAGTTCAGTACAAGCCTTATTTTGAGAGGGTTTAGCCAAGCTGACCCTGACCACTGCATCTGTCTCTTCTGCACTGCACATAGACTCACAATCACTCAAATCCTGCCTGCTCCTGTCTGAGTTACTTAACCCCAGCCTCTAAAAGCTGCACTGATCGAAGCACAGTAAGCTCTCGGTGCTGTGTGCTGAGAGAGAGAAAGACAGAGAAAAAGAGAGGGACAGAGCGAGAGTCAGACAGAGAAATGGAGTGTGTGTTCCCCTCTGTGTGCTATGAGTGTGTTAGAGAGAGATAGAGGGAGAGAGAGAGAAAGGGAGAGCGAAACAGAAAGAGAGCAGGAGAGAAATAGAGAGAAAGAGAGAGAGAGTGCACTCTCCATTCTGTGTGCTCTGGGGGGTGTGCTTTTCACTCTGGGTGCTGTGTGTATGTGAGTGTGTGTGTGTGTGTGTAAGAAAGAGAGAGACAGAGAAAGAGAGTAAGAGCGAGAGAGACAGAGAAAAAGAGAAAGAGAGAAAAAGAGAGTGAGAATGAGGCATGGTGGAGATAGAATAAGAAATATATATAGAGAGAGAGTGAGAGAGGTGTATGTGTGTGTGTGTGTGTGTGTGGGGGGGGGGGGGCGGGGTAAAGATGGGCCAGAGAAAGAGAGAGATGTGGGGTGAAGGGGGAGAGGGAGAAAGAGAACGAGTGAGTCCCATAGTACTTCATGATAACTTTAATTCATTTTGGCTCTATAAGCTGCAGATTATTCGGTTAAAGAATCATCTGGGCATTTGCAGGAATTTTAGTAGGCTAGAGAGAAGCTGGATTATCTTACAAGCTGGTACATCCAGGCTGGTAATGAAAGCAATATATCAGGGACAGAATGGGTTTAGGGAAGAGAATAAATTACAGCTGCATTTATAGATTTAAGGGATTTTCCCCTTCTTGTTTTTTTTACCTTATTCAATATAGGCTATAAATATTTACTATACAGATAAGGACTTATTGTCTATTGTTAGTTGTACTGCTTTTCTGCTGAGGAGGTATCCTCTCATGTTAAACAGACACAGGCAAAGCTCCGGGCTCTGCTGCTGGATAAATGCAATTAGCTTGGACTGTGCTATTGTTGTCAATGGATGAAGGTTGTGGTGGTGGTGGTGGTGGGATGCTGAGAAAGAGAAAAAAGGGGGGGAAAAGGCTAAGTAAGTAAAGAGAGAAAAAAGGAACAGATGCACTGACAGAGACCGTTAGAGGGTGCACAGATGGAAGTTGAGTTAGTGATAGAAAGAGAGATAGATGGATAGATAGACACATGGAGAAAGAGACAGGGAGAGCATGAAAGCCCAGATGGCAATAGCATGAGTGGAAGAGAAGAAGAGGGAGAGGAAAAAGATGGAGAGAGAGAGATTGCATAAGCTAGAGAAAGAGAGATAGAGAAAGAGAGAGATAGATTGCATGAGTGGTAGAAAGATGAAGAAAGAGAGATTACATAAATGGTAGACATGAGACAGAGAGAGAGAGAGAGAGAGAGAGAGAGAGAGAGAGAGAGAGAGAGAGAGAGAGAGAGAGAGAGAGAGAGAAATTGTCTAAATGGTAGACATGCTTCAATGGCAGTGCTGGTGGTAGATGTGTGCAGAAGATAGGGAAACCATAGCAACAATGACACAAGACGACAGCTTGAGCTGACTGAGCATGTGCAGACCTGCAGGTTCTTAGCCAGGGACCATACTCAAAATGAGACCATACTAAAGATGAGACCATACTAAAGATGAGACCATACTTAAAATGAAACTATACTAAATATGACCATACTAAAGATGAGACTGATGCGCATCACCGAACCCTCCCCCTGGCATCAGTATGGCACACCTTTATACCTGTTGGCGCACCCCCTTGACCTATAGAGGGCAGGCACATTCATTCACTCATTCACTCACATTCAAGCATACTCAAAACATGCAAACATTAGATATACAAAACAAAATACTTCTAAATGTAACAAAATGAAATCACAAAACTAAATATTTAAAGATAACAAAATATGCAAACATAAAAGCCTTATATGGCTCCTACAATACTAAAGATGAGACCACACTAAATATGAGACCATTTTTAATTGAGAAAATGTTAAATATGAGACCATATTAGATACAAGACCACAGTAAATATGAGACCATACTAAACACATGAGTCAACCATACTTAATATGAGACCATACTATGTATGAGAACATGCAAAATACCATACTAAACACAACCATACTTCACAATTGCAGTTTGTATTCCATAATATAAGGAGGGGTAATTGGTAAGAGAGTCTATAGAGCAAAGGATCATAAACAGGGAATACATCTCTAAATAGATTTCTATGGATTATTATAAGCATGCCATGCAAGTCCTTTTTTCCACAGTGAGTGCACGATTGACCCTCTGCTCTGGAGTGGGCCAATCCCTATGTCATGCCCAGCCTAGTGTGGTGTCATGTTGATTTTAAGTGTTTCTTGTTTTTATGCTTCTGTGTTTATCTTTCTCTGGTCTCATCTGTTTCTTTTTTTCTTTTTTTTCTTTTTTTTTCTCATTATCTCTTGATGATGATGTCTGCTACTAAGTCCTTCGCCTTTTTGTCTTCTCTTAATGTAATAATTTTATTAGCATTGGCTTTTATAAACAACTGGTCCATTATGGTTATCAAACATCTTGCCAAAGGACTACAGTTGAAAACAGTGGCACATTTACATTAATTTTTAATTACCAGTTTTATTAATGTGTGCTGTCCTTATAAAATAAATAAATGAAATGAAAAATGAAATATGAGAGACCAGCTCAGGGATGGATATTAGAGACCAGCTCAGAGATGAATATTAGATACTAGCTCAGAGAAGGGTATTACATACCAGATATTCGAGAGGTGCATTGCCCCAGTTTTTACTTTCTTCTGCTTGAAAGATGGTAATGCAGCCTCTTGTACAATCAATTGGAGGGTCAAAATTGTTGTCTTAATGCATCCCTGGTCCCTGTCAGTACACCAGTGTCAATTTACTCCACCAACAGGAATATTCTGAAACCATGCACTCCTGACAGTGAGAATCTGATGCCCTACTACTTTAAACCTTAGCCGTTAAATCTTGCACACACACACACACAGGTGTTAATGTGTGCAGATACTGTGTTCTATATTTAATCTCCTTAATATTCCCTAATGTGTCTACATCAACACACATTCACACTCACACACACACACACACACACACAGATACAGGCACAGACAGACACACACACACACACACACACACACACACACATACATACACACACACACACAAACACTCAGCCCTGTTCCTGTTTCCGAGAGGCTTTGCAGGGACACACTCCCAGGAAATGGGACACTCCGGAGGCAGGCCTACATCACACAACATTACAGCTGGCAGAATCCAGCTTAGCCATGTGTGGACATCAAACACACACACGCACAGGTACGCACGTAAGCATGCGCATGCACACACATGCAAGCACGCAGGCACGCAGGCACGCAGGCAGGCAGGCACGCACGCACGCGCACACACACACACACACACACACACACTCTCCTGCGTATGAACAGAGGGTTCCTGATGTCTATGGGCCTGCTTGAAGTTACTTTCTGCATGTTGGCATATATGCTGTAACATGTGGACTAACAATTCTGTAGTATCAGAAAAACCACTTAGACACTCTGATTTCTGATCTCAAGTCTATTGCTAAGACTCAGGATTGTGGTATTAGACAACACAACATGCAAAAAGGAGATGATCCATCCTCTGGCCACCCTTTCACACTAAGGGTGACCACTAGATTGTCCCTGCTGAGCAATGTAGTAACCACCCTCCCAAGTGCAATCTCAGGCCCACCCCAGTGCATTGTGGGTCGCACACCTAGCCCAGGTCGCTACAATAACATGAGCTAGGGGGGTGCAGTGGCTTACTGTTTAGAGCACACAACCATGAATGGCCAAGTGCCCATAGGGACCCAGGTTTGAGTCCTAAAATAACAAGCTATCAGGTTTATCTAGGTGAAAACAGAATGTTTAATAAGAAAATGTATGTGGACAGGCTATGTTGAAAACAGTCGTTAATCAGCTATTAAAATAGGATATGGTTATTATTATTCATTAAGGGACAAGCAAGCCAGAAAAACAAATTAAAACTTGATGCTGTGTGATTGGAGTTCTGTTTATTAAAAAGGACCAGCAGGTGCCTGATTTTATTGGCTTGCAGTTAGGGTTACAGTTTTGTTTTCATCTAGCTAGACTTGTTGGCAAGGGGAGAGCGGCTACGTAGCTACAGATAGCAGTGGGCACAGAACAGCATGCTGGGCAGAGTGTTGGAACACTGGACTGTTCGGCCCAAGTATGTGGTCAACCCCGCTGGTAAATATAACAAACACAGACAGCCCCAAGCCCACAGGATGCAGATGGGCCAGCAACTCTTGGACCACCACACAATCTGCGCCCCCACCAGGTTGTCAGGCAGACAGACATGGCACAGTGTTTAATGGGAATATACCACTCAGGTGAAGCCAGCTCACAGCTGTGTGTGTTTCTTTAGAAGGCCTAGTGGTCAAGAAGTGGAAATGCATCTTGGGAAATTATCACATCCGTGACAACAACCACCTCCTGGGATTAGCCATGAATGTCCCTGTGGCAACCTAGCAACAATTTAAACACAATGATGTCGTCGCTACACACGATCTCTACTTCCTACAGCTCTCCTGCAGTCTGTGTGCCATCTGTTCAGCTCCTAGAAAGTAAACACACTGACAGACGACTCACCCTGGAGACCCCTGTGCGACTCCACGCCGGCATTATGAGGGATAACGATCAGATAGCTGTACGAATGCACCCCTGGCCAGCCGCATCGGATCAGCCGGCCGTGTTTGCTGACGCTCGTCGACCAAGGGGAGCGCGGGTCGAACACACCCGCTAGCAGATTGTGACGGATTTGGAGGGATTTCAAAGCTTACGGCGTGATTACATCTTGTTCACACGGATGGGACAGCTCTGAAATTAGGTGAAATCTGCTGGGAGTGAAATTTATTTATGTATTTATTTATTTATTTGTGCATGTGGCAGCAGTAAATCTTTATATAACAGCTTTAGTTCCCCCCTTTGTGGCGCCAGGGCACATGGCCCTCTCTCAGCAGATTGGACGGGTGTGCCAGAGGAAGGGGGGGGGGGGTTAAAGCATCAGCATGAACAGAAGCTGATCGATGGTGTGTGTGTGTGTGTGTGTGTGTGTGTGTGCACCGCTAAAAATACCCTTCTGAGACACACCCAAACCCAGGCCGACTTACGACTACACAGTCAGTCTGCATTTACTCAAAGAATCTCTCAATTCTAAATCAGGCTATCATTTAACTACATTTCACCCACTGTACAATTTCACATTTACAGTGTTCATTCACATTGTTAAACACATTGTTGCCACTCTCAGCCTTTAGATGAATAGACTGCCACAGAGGGAGTATGGAGTTGGACTAGACAGCAAACATGGAGGCTGCCTTGCTCAAATCAGGACACACACACACACAAACACAGGTCAGATAAGACACAGACAAAACACCTCTCACCAGTATGTATTACAAACATGAAGTTAATTATTGACATCAGTACTTACAAAGTGGTGGGTTTTTGGCTATCTTAAGTCTGTGTGATCCATTGTAGATCGTCTGCCTTCCTTTGGAAATACAGAGACGGCGATCCAGCACTGAATGCCTCTTATGGGGACGAGAGCGCCAGACCTCTCAACAGCAGCTACAAGTATGTGTGTGTGTGTGTGTGTGTGTATGTGAGAGACAGAGTATGCATGTATGAGTGAGTGTGCGTGTGTATGTGTGTGTATATGTATGTGTGTGTGTGTGTTTGTGTGAGTGAGTGTATGTGTGTGTATGAGTGTGTGTGTGTGTGTGTGTATGTGTGTGTGTGCGTGTGTACACTGAATGTCCCTTATGGCATAGCAGCGCCAGACCTCTCTGCAGCAGCAGCAGCTACAAGTGGCTGTGGTGAAGCTTGCCAAGGGTCAGGACTCTCAGGTATTACAATTGGCTGGGCCTACTTATGAGCTACTTGTGTGTGTGTATGTGTGTGTGTGTGTGTGTGTGCATGTGTGTGTGTGCCTGTGTGCGTGGAAACAAACAGAAGACAGAAATAGGTTTGATAACAGCTGCAGAGAAATAAAACAGACAGACTTGTTAGAGAAAGTATAAACAGACCCAGAAGACTGAAAGCCTTTAAAGCCACAGCTTCCCCCAAAAGAGCAATAGCAAGTCTGAGACACTCTAAGGGACAGAGAGAGAGAGAGAGAGAGAGAGAGAGAGGGAGAGAGAGCGAGAGGAGGGAGAGAGAGAGAACAAGAGAGAAAAGGCAGAAAGAGGAAAGAGAGAAAAAGGAGAGAGTCTGAAGGACAAGATGAAAGATGATAGAGTGAAAGTAGGGCAAGAGTCTGAGTGACAAAATGACAAAATGAAAGATGAGAGCAGAGAGAGTCTGCAGAGGGCCTGGGGGTCTACAAAAGTCAGAGGGGAGAGAGCCTGTAGACAGAAACAGAAAAGAGAGGGGAAAGAGTTTGCCTGCTAAGAGCTATGATTTCTGGCACACAAGGGGGTAGTTTGCCTGCTAAAGGGGTACGAGGTCTGGGACACGAAAATTTACCTGCTGCAGGACTTAGAGGTTTGGGACATATGGCACAAACACACACACAAACAAACACACACACACAAACAAACACACACACACACACACACACACACACACACACACACACACACACACAAAAGTTTGTTGTAGAGGGGTTCAGGGACACATGGAGAGATGCTGGAGGACAGTAGGGGAAGGCAGCTTGCTGATGGGTACAAGGTTTGGGACATGAGGGGAAGGTTTTTCTGCTGCCAGGCAAGAGATTTGGTTGGCTGCCAGCGTCACTGGCAAACTGCTATGGGACTTTCCCTAATCTAAATGATAAGAGAGTGTGAGGTGGCAGCATGCTGGAGCTTCTCCAGATAGATGGCACAGTGTGTGTGTGTGTGTGTGTGTGTGTTTGGGGGGGTGGGGATGTTGATAAGCGATGTCACCCCCCCTCTGCAGCGTCTCCAGACGGTAGGGTATGTGTGTGTGTGTGTGTGTGTGTTTGTGTGTGTCTGTGTAAGCACGTCTGTCCCCCCAGGTCTGTCTGCAGTATTTTGGCCCACAGGGCCCTGCTCCATTCTCAGTGCTGGCTGGCCTTGCCAAGTGTCAGCAGTGAAAGCAGACAGCTCCGTCACACTGCAGAACACACACACACTCACACACACACAAGGAAAAGAGAATGGGGAAGAGAGAGAGGAAGACAGGAAGAGTGAGATGGACAGGGAGGGAGGGATAGAGAGTGGGTAGATGCCTGCAGTGAAAGAGTGTGCTGAGTGGACAGCTGATGGACGATTGCAGACTGAAGTGGTGCTTGGGGGGTAGGGGGGTAGGGGAGGGGTGGGATTGGCAGGACAGGCAGACTGACACGTAGCAGACTGGAGGAACTTTGGATAGGGCGGAGTGGCTTTAGATAGGGCAGAGGGGCAATGTGTAGGGTGGAGGGGCTTTGGGTAGGGCAGAGGGGCTATGTGTAGGGTGGCTTGTGTCCATCAGATTAGAAGACACGTTTACACACACGGCCCATCACAGGCTTCATTAAGGATGGTACAGAATTATATGGGATAAGGAGATTTTACTATCTGATAGAGACTGTGAAACTGTGTTTTTAAAAAGATAGACCAGGCACAGGTTAGGTACACTATCCTGTTTATTTCAATCCAGATTACATACATGAAAAATCAGTATAATAAATAGGGCAGCCCTCACAAAAAAACACACACACACACACACACACACAATTACAAAGAAACACACAAACACACATACACAGACAAACACTCACACACAAGATTATATACATATGCAGAAGCCATGTCTAAAAACAGTGAATAGTAAACAGAGTATCCCTCACAACAAGAAATTACACTTGTGCACATCGACCCAAACACCCCCACACACACACACACCCACCCACATCCACACATATAATGTGTGTTCCAGAGAGACTGCATAGTTGTGAATTAGAGCATATCTGAGTGCTGTGTCAGGTATCGTGTGCAGGTGAGAGGAGAATGAGAGCGTGTCCTACGATGTGTCAGAGCAGACACAGACACCACTGGAACATCTCTACCCAGGTAGATTCAATCAGAGCAGGACCAGGAGCTGAGTCTGTCCACAAGCACCTACACAGAGGTACGTCTACGTACACGTACACACGTGGGCAACATATCACTTAGTCATAAGCATCTTCAGACAGGGGCAGTCATGGACGAGCACTTAAGGAGTTGGACTTGCAGCCAAAGGGCCCCAGGTTTAATTCCCCACACTGACAGGCATGGCACCATCCCCACACACTGCTCCCCGGAGTCATGGCTGCCCCCTGCTCATACGTGTGATGGGTTAAATACAGAAGTTAAATTTCGTTGTGGCGCGCTGTGTGCTGTGGTGTGCTGTGTGATCACAATGACAAATGGGAATCGCTTTCACTTTTTCACTTTCACAGGTATGCCCCAGTTTCTTCAGGTGCATATGTCACACTTAACACAGCTGCTCTCACACAGCTGCCTTTGTGTCTTTACACAGAGGACTTTGGATCTTTTACACAGCCAGCCTGGATGTGTCTTGTCTTTTACATAATGGGCTATGGGTGTTTCACATAATGGGATGTGTCTTATCTCACCCCGTAGACTTGGCTGTGTCTTGTGTTTTACAGTGGGCTTTGAGTCTTTGAGAATGGGGGGGTACAATCAGTCTTTTTTATGTTTTACATTCATGTTATTAATATGTTGGTACCCCCCCAACAATGCTATTTTTTTGTGTCTTTGGGGGGTACTGGGTCCTTGATCAGGCTGTACCATACCCTCCAGTACCTCCTGTAGTTCAAACTATGCTTTAAGACTTTTACACACAGTGGGCTTTGAGTCTATCACACACAGTGAGCTTGACTGGGTCTTCTGTCTCACAAATTGGGCTTTAAGTCTTTTGCACAGTGGGGTCCTTGGTGGGTCTCATCGCTCACACGGTGGGCTGGGCGGGGTCCCTCTGGCCCTCGGGTTTCTGGAGAGAGGCCCTGCTCTCAGACTTGATCTCGGCTGGGGGGGCGTCGGGGGGGCTGTGCGTGAGGAGAGTGCTGTGGCTGGGAGTGAGGGGGGCAGGGGAGGGGTGTGTTTTCGGCGTAGGCTCTGTTCTCTTCGCCGGCGTGACTGTTGCCAGCCTCTCTCTCATCTCCTCCAGTCTCTTGGCTATGGTGTGCTGCCGGACACCCAGAAGCAGGGTCCTCTCCTGGCTCACGGCTGCCTCTGGCGGTGCCTGCACAAAAAAACAGCCATCAAAAAACATGACCCAAGGAAAAAAAGCTTCAGAGAGTATCCAGTCCGGACCAAAGCATGATCCACCCCACAGTTTCCAGTCGTCCATCCCCACTCTTAGCCAGTGTCAGGGGATATGGGGGTTTGTTCGAGGAGTTTTGGGGCATTTGTTCAAAGACTTTTGTTTTGTTGTTCTAAACTAAGTGTAGCACAACAGAGTATGTATCCCCAAGTGAACTTCAAAGTTAAGAAGTGTGAGGAGGTTTAGTGTGCGTGTGTGTGTGTGTGTTTGTGTGTGTGTGTTTTGTGTGTACGCTGTATTACCTGAGAGAGAGTGAACGCCTCAGGTAAGGGCTGTGTGTGTGTGTGCATGCTTGTGTGTGTGTGTGTGTGTGTGTGTGTTTGTGTGTGCGCGCGAGATGTATTACCTGAGAGTGTGAGTATGCCGCCGCAGGTGAGGGCTCTGTGTGTGTGCCTGGGCTCAGCAGGTGTGTGTGTGCTTGCGTGCCTGGGCTCGGTAGGTGTGTGTCCAGCTGCTGGTAAACTTCATTGAGCCTCTTTATCTCCTGCTCCACACACACCACCTGCAATGCACAACAGGGAGAGAGAGAGAGATAGAGAGACAGAGAGAGAGAGAGTTAGACAGAGGACAGAAAGAAAATTATGTGGTGTGTGGTGAGAGGAAGATAAATAGAAAGGGGGGAAAGAAAGACTGAGGACAAAAAATGATTGACTGGGGGGAGGGTGAAAGAAAAAAAAGAAAATAAAACAGAGTGAGAAAAAAACGAAGTAGGTAAGAGTAAGTAAGAGGTGGCTAGGGGGAAAAAAAGAAGGGAGAAAAGTGACAGAGAGAGAGCGTGTGAGTGGGAGAGACAGAGGACAAAAAAGAAATAGCAGGTTGTGGAGGGACAAAATAAGAAGAGAGAAGAGAAGGCAGCCAAGAAAGAATGCGGGTGCTTCTTATTTTTAATTTCTCCATCCTTCCTTCCTTCAACCCTGCCCTTGTTCCTTGCCTCTTCTCCCACTCCCAAGGTTACACTTTATTTTACTTTATTTTACAGTTACCGTTTACTGTTACGTCAATGTGTACTGTGTAACAAAGTGTGTAACAATATGTACCATTATGTAAGTACACTTAACCACAGGTATTCATACCATAGAGTTTAGGGTTTGTGTCAGGTATGTACAGTGTAAGTACATAATATTACATGTTGTTACATGTAGATTCACCAAGAAAGGAACCATGAAATAAAGTGTTACTGAAAACAAGTAAGAAACTACTGGATGGAGGGATGAAGGATTGTCATGTGTGGGTTGTGTTTTTGAAGGTTCACAAAAGGATACGTCATGCCCATCATCAAGGGACACCTAACACACACACACACACACACACACACACACACACACACACACCCTCACACAAATCTTCAAATCTTTTGCTAAGGACACACCTGTGTTTCCTCCTCACCAGGCCTGGTTTTTCTCACCTCAGTCTTTATTTCTCTCTCTCTGACTTGGAGCAATTAGACAAATGTCAAATCTTGGGGTGGGAGATTTCTAGCAAGTACACATAGTTATTGGGCTATGGGAGCGCAGGGTAGTGCAAGGGCAGTTTGTAATGTGTCTTGTGTATATCCTGCCTTTTTGTATGTTTGCCTTTGCTTTTATGTTGTTGGTGTTTGTGATCATTTGTTTATGACTTTTTTTTAAAAACATATTGGAAAACAACAAATGACACGTCTTTGACGATAGAGGAGAGAGGGAGGAGGACGGAGGAGAGAGGGAGGAGGATGGAGGAGACATAATGAGAAGCACCCAGGGACTGTGAGAAAGCTGGGTAGGTCTTTATGTCTGCCACTCACCTGTGTAGGAGGGGCTTCATGTCTGCCACTCACCTGTGTAGGAGGGTCTTCCTGGCCCTGGACTGCTTCTGTAACCAGAGCAGAGAGGTGCTGAAGGTCATTACAAAGGGTTCAAGGTCATTACAAGGGCTCATTAGCATACCATACCATTCTAAAATTGCAATACTTCATTGCGGGCTGGCTGCAGAAGTGAAAAGCTTCCATTAAACTCCCATGTGAAAAAGCAGATTTTTACACAAAAAAAGGATTTACA
>CM059285.1:6525446-6537946 GCA_030347295.1 Setipinna tenuifilis
TGTGTGTGTGTGTGTGTGTGTGTGTGTGTGTGTGTGTCTGTCTGTTTGTCACCTCCTCTCCAGATGATGGTCTCCTCAGCTTCTGCTCCTTCACACACTCCTCTCAGCCCCAGAGCAGAGGGAGCATCCAGGCTGGACAACACACAACACACACCATCAGATCAGCACGCGTATGTGTGTGTAGATGTGTGTGTGTATGTGTGAGAATGTGTGTGTGTGTGTGTGTGTGTGAGTGAGTCTGTGTGTGCGTGAGTCTGTATGTGTGTGTGTGTGTGTGCTCACCTCTCCCCATTGTAGACGTACTGCAGGGGTGCGGGGGGCTGTCCCAGGCTGCGCCAGCGTGGTTTGGGGTTGGCGTGGGAGATCAGGTGCCCTCGGTGGGGCTTCAGCAGCAGAGCCGTGCTGGTCACCAACACCACCAGAACCAGCAGCGTCAACATGATACCTGCACACACACACACATGACAGCATTCACACACACACACACACACACACACACATTACAGCATTCACAGACACACACACACACATTAGAGCATTCTCTCTTTCACACACACACACACACACACACACACACACACACACACACACACACACACACACACACTACAGCATTTACAGACACACACACACACACACACATTACAACATTCACTCACACACACACACACACACACACACATTAGAGCATTCACATTCACACACACACACACACACAAACACACATTACAGCATTCACACACACACACACACACATACCCACACACACACACACATACCTGTAATGAGGGCCCAGTCAGGCAGCAGGTTGATGCGTGGTCTCTTGAGGACGCCGTGGCGGACCAATTGGGCGGGAGAGCTGGGCTGGAAGGGCGGGGCTTTGGGCTGGCAGGTGGAGCCGTCCTCACTGACCACCACCACCAGACTCCTCTGACGCACCGCATGGTCCACAAACACATAGGTGCCCGCCTCGGGGAACACATGTGCAAACCTAGACACACACACACACACACACACACACACACACACACACACACACACACACACACACACATACATACACACACACACGCGTGCGTATCACCGCACGGTCCACAAACACATAGGTGCCTGCCTCAGAAAACCTACACACACATATCAATTTAAAATGGGTAGAAATGTAAGAACAGGTAGTAATCCCCTCATTCATACATTCCTGGTTAATTTGCATACTCTACTCTGAGAGACATGTTTAAATTCTCCCCCTGTTGAGAGTCAGGGTGTCACGACTCCACAAACTCCCTCTCCAGCTGCACCACGACAATCAATGAATCAATGACCAGATCCAGCTCCCCCGTCTACTAATTAGCTAATGATCATGCTAACAGGACCAATCTTCCGAGGATCACAGGCAATGAGCCAGTCCACCCAAAAGCCCTCCCCACCTGGACTGAATCACGATCATTAACCAGGCTTTTTTAACAGCACGGTTTCGTGCAGTCATTGTCTGGTCTCGCATATGGACAACCCATGTTTGTGCACTGCGTGTGATCTTAAGTGTGGAATTCCAACAACGAGTGTTTGTTTAAGCCTTTGATTGAAGAGTTTTGGTTTACGCCTTTGTGTTTAAAAGTTTTAAGTTCTGTAAATTCAAAGTTTAGTCCTCGAGAATAAAATCCTAAATTTGAATTGTACTCACCTGCCTCCTGAATTCCTCTGGGATTATAACACAGGGGCTGCCACATAATCAAATCAGTGTTCTCAGACCCAGCCAGGCAGATAGGTAGGTAGGAGTCTATTTTCAATAGAGTATTTAATAGTCTAAAACCATATCCAAGTGAGACCAAAGGCTTATAATACCTTCATAAAGCCTTAATAATGGTTAAAATCAATATTCATAACTATTTATTCTATTATTACACCTCATGACTGCACTCGTAGGCAGGTGAAGCTTTATAACCTTGAATGCACTGTGTCACTTGAAGTTGGAATAAGGCTTATGCCATAGTATTAAAATGCCTTAGGAGTACAATCACATGTATGTCTAAATAATTATGTATACTTAACATACTTTATGTATGCATATAAGCCGTTATGAATGTGTTTATAAAGTTTTATGAATACAAGCTTCATAGAAAGGGTTACCGGTCATGTTTCTGCTCCTGCATTGAGACTAAATTCATGCTGTGCCATCTGGAGCCTGTCAGCTACTTTTTCTCAGAGTTGCCTTGGCAATTTTTATATTTCTCACCCATCACAGAGTATTTCATCCATAGGTTCTTCATATGCGTACACTCAGCACAGCCTTGGCAATCGATAAGAGATTAATAAGACCCTTTCTATTGTATTTCAAACTTTAGATCATTAAAGTTACATTTCCAACCTTTCCTTTTTAATCTCACACTTGGCAAGTTCTCCAGTCACCGATGTCTGTGGTGCCATTAAAATTCTTCGGTGCAGTTCAGAAGTCATTAAAAAGTTAAGCAAACTGAAATGTTGCATTAGGGTGCAGTTGGTTGGGCAAGTGGACTTGGACCACGCGGGACAAAGTGTCTTCACAGTTACACACTGTAACCAGCCAGTCTCACCGGACCATTCCTTGCTATTCTCTACTTCTCAATGCTAAGGCTGTGTGTGTGTGTGTGTGTGTGTGTGTGTGTGTGTGTGTGTGTGTGTGTGTGTGTGTGTGTGTGTGTGTGTGTGTGGCTCTGGGTGTGAGGACTTACATAGTGCTAATATTCAGGTTCTTGAAGGTATGCCTAAAAGAGTTTAGCCCAGTGTATGTGCATGAGCGAGAGAGATCTGGTAATGTGGTCTGCACAAAAGAAATTTAAATGTGTGTGCGTTTGTACGTATGTCATGTGTGTGCGTGTGTACCTGGAGGAGTTAAAGTGTGTGTGTATCATGAGGTATTCCAGCCGTCTGAAGGCCCCATAGTCCCAGCTGGGATTACTGTTGAACAGATGATCCCTCTGGTACACTGGGAAGTGGCTGTGGAGTCGATCTACATCCACACACACACACACACACACACTTTAGAGATAACTCTGGATGCAATCGGGACCTAATTTGCTGTGGATTTAGCCAGAGCAGAGTAAACTTTGCAAAATTACAAACAGCTCCATAAACAGCCCCACCTGGGGTTAATATAAATTCACAGCTATAAATAATAGAGACTAAGGAACAATATGAATAAACAGCTATAAATAAAACAGACCCAGGCTACTGGTACTGAAAGGTCATCATAGCAAAGCAATAGGGCCACTTTACTTGAACTGAGCCACTGGTAGACTGGATTGTTTAGTGTGCAAAAGGAGCACCTGTGTGGTTGATGCGCAGGTTGAATATGAGCATGTCTTTGGATGACAGGCAGGCTATGGGGTTGGGGATGCGAGGGGCAGCCTTTGTGGCATCGTCATCCTTATTATTATCATCTTCCTCCTCCTCATCTTCATCATATGATCGCTTCCTTCTGGGAATGTTGCCAAGGGTTTCTACTGGCTCTGTCGAAGGAGACACAGACATGTTTATGACCAGATATTTACTCTACACACAGACATGTTTATGAACACTGGTGTTTACTTTACACACAGACAAGTTCATAAACACAGATATTTACTTTACAAGAATGTTTATGACCAGATATTTACTTTACACAGAGAGATGTTTGTAAATAGCAGAGTTGTATAAAGTAAAAGTAGAAGTCCTGTTTTGGATGTAATTACAACACTGGTAGTATGGTATTATGCGGTTGCAACTGCGTAGTACTGTACTACTTGTGTTGTAATTACATCCAAAACAGTACTTCTACTTTTACTTTATACAACTCTGGTAAATAGAGATGTTGACTTTACACACACACACACACACACACAGATGTTTGTGAACAGATATAAACAAAGATGTTTACTTTGGACACAGAGATGGTTACTTTATAAAAAGGGAGATTTACTTTAGATCCATCTTGTTTACTTTAGAAAAAGAGATGATTACTTCAGGCACTGTAATATTGAGACACTGACACACTGATGTTAAAGGTACTTGAAGTATTTTGTAAAGATGTAACACTTTTTAAATTACTCAGCTAATATCTCCCCAATATTTTCACACATTAGACACAAAAAACATGAGAGAAGTCTGTCTGTCTCTTTCAATATTAACCTCTAAGCATCCTGTCTATCAGTCTGGGATCCCGTAAAATCCAGCCAAACACTCCATCAGAGTCAAACTGGACAAAGTGGATCTTGCCGATGTCCTGCACGTGAGAGTCCGGCCCCACCACGTTACCCAGCTTCTGCACAGGAACAGGGGACTGAATGAGTGGACGGTAGAACTTACACACATTCTCTATCACACACACATATTCTCTCTAATTCAGTACACACACACTAATTCAGTACTTATTAATGAACTATAAAGTCATTACCGAATTCAGTACTCCTTACTTAACCCAGCTGAGACTCTAAAATACTCAACTCTTTTCCATCTGGGACTCTAAAATATGTAACTATATTCCAGCGGTGACTATGTGTTACTCAACTCTATTCCAGCTGTGGCTATGATACTCTAAAATACTCAACTCTATTTCAGCTGTAGCTATAATACTGTAAAATACTCAACTCTATTCCAGCTGTGGCTGCCTTCCTGTGCCCGGATGCCCAGTAGTAGCTGTCCGTCTGTGGAGCGTCTGGCCGTGATGAGGGGTAGCTGGGACAGGCACGCTACATCACACAGCTCCTCTGATGACACGTACCGCTCACACTGGCAGCTGAGTATGTATGTACACACAGAAACACAGAAACACACACACACACACACACACACACATACACACACACACACACACACATTTAAACTTCTTTTGTGCAGATTACCAGAGCAGATTACCTGATCTCCTTCTCTCTGTCACACATACACACACATACAAACACACACACACAGCTACAAACATACACACATACAAGCTAAAGGCCCACACAAACATAAGCACACACTTACATTCACTGTGTGTGTTTGAGTGTCACTGTATGTGTATTGTAATGGAGTGTCATCATTACCGTTGAGAATGTGCTCTGACTGCCATTCCAATGAGCCTGGCTCTTTGGCGTTGCAGTCAGAGTGCATGTTTGGTACCCCAGAGGCCTGGTTAGAAGCTGGGTGGAGTAAATGATCTCACCCTTCACTGCAGAGTGGCCTTGTCTGAGTGTGTGTGTGTGTCTGTGAATGTGTGTGACTGCACCTTCAGAAGAGGTAGCAGAGCTGCCAGAGGGGAAGCATGCAGTCTGGGCTGGGGGTGTGTGTGTGTGTGTGTGTGTGTGTGTGTGTGTGTGTGTGCTAAGCTGCTGTACTCACATTCCCATCTCCACGTCCAGCGCCCCCCCATGCGGTCCGCAGGTGACGTCACACGAGTGCTCAGACGGCCTCACACACTCCTGAGACGAGGCCAGACGCACCTCTCCCCCTGCACAGCGCTTACTCACCTACACACACATACAGACGTATACACACACCAGATACATAGTACACACACACACACACAAATCGCACACGGACATGCACACGCACACACATGCACACACACACACACACACACACACACACACACACACACACACACACACACACACACACATCCCACTTTCATGTGGAGGCAGTGATTAAATGCAGCTAAATGTCAAAAATTACATTAACTTACATAGCAGACTGATATATACAATGGCACATACTGATGTAAAACACTGAGTTATTTACTGTATGTGTGTGTGTGTGTGTGTGTGTGTGTGTGTGTGTGTAAAAGAGAGATAGAGAAAGAGACAGAAAGAGAGAGAGAAAGTGTGTGTGTGTGTGTGTGTGTGTTTGTATGTGTGTGTGTGTGTGTGTGTGTGTGTGTGTGTGTGTGTGTGTGTGTGTGTGTGTGTGTTTGTATGTGTGTGTGTCAGTGGGTGAAAATAAGCATCAGCATCGTGAGTGCAGCGTGTACCACAGATACTGACATGGGAATGTTCTTACATCCCAACACACACACACACACACACACACACACACACACACACCACACATACACACAGACGCAGACAAGTGCACAGAAATGTGTAGCATAGCTCAGCTTGTAGCCTGAGGCTTGCCGTTAGATTTGATGTGGTACTCTGATATCTCATGAAGCTCCAACTGCTCCCCTGGTACACGCATGCACATGCACACACACACACACACAGAAACACACACACACACACTCACTGATGCCTGCACTCACTCACTCGCATAAAGAAAGAAAAGAAAGAAAGACAAAGAAAGAAAGAAAAAATATGCTGAGGAGAGAAAATGTAAGAGAGAAACAGAGAGCAAGACACTGCTGAGAGCACCTCAAGGGGGCAGTCCAGCTGACTGTGTGCGAAAGAGAAGGGAGAGTTATTGTGTGTGTGTGTGTGTGTGTGTGTGTGTGTGTGTGTGTGTGTGTGTGTGTGTGTGTATGTATGTGTATACGTGCATGTGTGAGTGTGTCCTCTTGTGCAGGCATGTGTGTGTGTCGCTCAGGTTGGCAGTTCAGCGGCCTGTCTGTGTTGGATTGTTTGCAGTTGAGTGTGTGTGTGTGTGTGTGTGTGTGTGTGTGTACCTTAGGTTGGCAGTCTGGTTGGCTGTCTGTGCTGAAGTGTTTGTGGTCGAGTGTGTGTGTGTGTGTGTGTGTGTGTACCTCAGGTTGGCAGTCTAGCTGGCTGTCTGTGCTGGAGTGTTTGCGGTCGAGTGTGTTGTAGAAGACGAATCCGGTGCGGCACAGACAGGAGCCATCCGATGGCTGGAACGCCCGGTTACGCCCCACACACACGCAGCTGGACGAGCCTGAACAAGGAGAAGTTTACACACACACACACACACACACACACACAAGCGCACACACACAAGAGGACACACACACAAACAAAGATACAGTATGTGTTAAGTGTGTGTAATGTAGGGTGTGTGTGTGATGTAGGGTGCATGTCATAAGGGTGTGCGTCTGTGTGATGAAGGTGTGTGTATGTTTGTGTATGTGTGTGCATGAGACTGGAACTTCAGTGGAGGTAGCGAAGCTGCCACAGGGAAAGCATGCAGTCTGGTGTGTGTGTGTGTGTGTGTGTGTGTGTGTGTGTGTGTATGTGTATGTGTATGTGTGTGTGTGTGTGTGTGTGACTGCACCTTCAGTGGAGGTAGCGGAGCTTCCACAGGGGAAGCATGCGGTCTGGGCAGTGTGTGTGTGTGTGTGTGTGTGTGTATGTGTGTGTGTGTGTGTGTGTGTGTGTGTGACTGCACCTTCAGTGGAGGTAGCGGAGCTTCCACAGGGGAAGCAAGCGGTCTGGGCAGTGTGTGTGTGTGTGTGTGTGTGTGTATGTGTGTGTGTCTGTGTGTGTCTGTGTGTGTGTGTGTGTGACTGCACCTTCAGTGGAGGTAGCGGAGCTTCCACAGGGGAAGCATGCGGTCTGGGCGGGCAGGTGGTTAAAGGTTCCGTCTGGGCACGGTCGACACCCCCCCTCCCCCTCCGCACCCACACTGTCGCCATAGGAACCAGGGGGGCAGGGCACTGGACTGGGAGATGCAGGGGGGCAGTAGTGCCCCGCTGGGCAGGGGTGGCTGGAGTAGCCCTCAGCTCCTGTGGGTGGAGGGGGCAGTAATGAAGACACAGGGGCAATTACACAGTCAAAGCTACTTATTATTGATCTTCTGGATTACAAGGCTGCTCTCCGTCTAGCCTATTACAACTAATTATTATTGATCTTTGGGGCTATAAGGCTAGCAGACCGCCTCGCCCATTACTGGTTATTGATTGGTGGGGTTGTAATTCTACAGGCAGCGTCATCTAGCAGCACTGATTGGCAAAGGAGACTAAACACCAATCCTCTTTATGTCCATGTTAATCAATGCATCAGCTGCAGACAAGCAGACAAGATCATTAGTACCAGCAGCGTTGTTACGACCCTGTCTGGTCTGCCCCAGCCCTGCCCCTCCGTGCTCATGTCAGCTGTGTCTGATGGTGCCTGAGGAGGCGTGGGTGTATGGGGTTTCTGTGATGGTCCAAACTACAAGCAGGCCTGGATTTCCTGCAGCAGATGGGCTTCCTCTCCTCCCGTCTTCAATCGCTGGCAGTGTTTTGTTTTTGTTTCTTCCACTACACTTTGCTTTCTTCCATTATATTGACTTTTTCTCTGTTCATAAATAAATCTCTAATTACGTGTGGTATTACATTATGTCTGATTCATGCTCTGAGCCAACCGGTGTTGTTAAAGCATGACCTCTGAACTCATGAAATCTGAACTGCCATCTCCACACCGTTAAAAACTGAAAATGGTAAAACAGAAAACTGGAGGCTAATCACATCTCTGTTTAGAGACCAGGGGGGCAGTGGAACCCACATGAGGGGTAATAGTACCCACCTGAAGGGCAGTAGAACCCACCTGAGGAACAGTGGTACCCAGGGAGGCAGTGGTACCTAGGGGGACAGTGTTACCCACCTGAGGAACAGTGGTACCCAGGGAGGCAGTGGTACCTAGGGGGACAGTATTACCCATCTGAGGGGCAGTAGAACCCACATTCGGAGCAGTATTACCCACCTGAGGGGCAGTGGTACCCAGGGGGGCACGGCTGGCAGTGCAGGACGGAGGGCAGCGGAGGGCGGTAGGTGCCCGCTGGGCAGGGCTGGCAGGAGCGCTCCAGAGACACCCGCGGGCCCGTGGAGTTAACGGGCATGAAGCCGCCGGGGCAGGACTGCATCGCCGCGCTCGCCACGGGGCAGAAGAACGGGAACAAACACCTACAAAGAAATAAACATAAACAAAGACACCGGCAGATATAAACAAACAAATAAAAACTTAGCTTAAGTACACGTGGGAATTGTCTCACAGAAAAACAAACACCAACTTAAATCCTGTGAGAATTACACACAAATAAACACACACCCACACACACAAACAAACAGGCACACACTCACACAAACACACACACACACACACACACACACACACACACACACACACACACACACACACACACTGAGCTAATTAAGACATGGGGACGCAGTAACAGACTATAAATAAACAACAGCTTCTAAAACAAGTGCAGCAACTGCTGTGAGTGTGTTAACATTTCACTTTGGAAATGTAACTCTACAAGTCGATAAGCTTAACTCTAGCCAGGTCACTTTAACACTTAGATCTCAGAGGCTTAACACTTTCTCATGTTGACGTTGATGAATCTCAGGCTGGGTGACCTGCTGACCTTTGCTCCGGCGTGCTGTATGTGTGGGATCCGGGGGGGCACATGAAGCCCTGGGGGCAGGGTGGGGGCTCCCCTGTCCGAGGGCCACAGTAGTGGCCTGCCTCACACACACTCTCCTGCGCAGAGCCTAGAGGGAGCAGAGGGACGAGACCACCAAGATTTCTCATCATCATCACTGGTAGTGACATATTGTCATACCACCAGCATGTGACACAATGTGACACCATAGTTGGAATTACAGGGGGTGCTGGGGGGGTACAGTACCCCAAAGAGACAACAACATCAGGGTTGGGGGGATATTGACATTAATTATTAATAACTAATTAATTATTAATAATGAATTATTAATATTTATTTATTTATTTATTTATTTATTTATTATTAATTATTAATTATTAATGTAAAACGGAAAAGGTAGTACCTCCTGTAAAAGGTAGGGGTAATTCCTATACACTGTGATACAATGACTTGATCTTGGGGTCAGAAGATTTGGTTTTTGCACTAGGCAGGCTTGGTTCCTGCACTACTAAGAAAAATTCAGGTGGAGGAGTGAATAACCAGGAGTGTGTGTGTGTATGTCCTCAACCATGATACCATAACTAAGACCCTCAAACTTTCACTGAATAATATGTCGTTCTGTGTGCATGATATTTTTACATGTGTGGGTGTGTGTTCGCATGTGTGTTTGTGCGTGTATGTGTGTTTTGCTTCTTTACATCTATGGACATGGCCTGAGTAGTTTGAACTGAGGAAAGTCAGGGACAATTTAGAGCAAAAGGGGTGGGATTTAATAAGCTAGGCTTCTTCCCACTCCTTTTCAGGTGTGTTTAGGTTAATCATTTTAAATGGCATTTTGTTTCACAATTTTGTTTTGTTTTGCTTTTGTTGACTTGGTTTGTTAAATTGTACTCACAGCATCTGAAATAAATAAATAAATAACAAATAACAAAAAGCCCAGCACTGCAGCCATCGCAGCGCAGTATTTGTAAACGAAACACAATTCTGAGGAATCCCTGGCACAACAGCGCCCTCCTCTCTAGCTGTGGCAGGCAGCGGTAAAGCACTTGTCCTCAGTGAGAGCTGGCTTGCATTAGTGCATTTGGCTTCATTTACCGACACAGGCGTATTCCCAGGCAACACACAGGCTGAGCATCCGTACGGGCTTGATCAGCTCCTCTTAATGGTCCGAGACAAACGAGCTCGCTTATTAGAATTCAATATGGCCAGGAGGGGCAGGCCAAGGTCACCCCTTAACGAGGTGCTTCTCTGGAAATAATCAACACACTCCTCGTGGACACCTGGCTGGTGGTGGGGAATGTAAAGAGGGGTAGTTGGGAGGTGTGGGGTAAACTCAGGACACGGCTCTTGATGTCTGACAGTGTTTGACACTTATAAACAGGCTGTAGACAGACAACAGATAATCAGCTCTGGACTGTCTGCCTAAAAGCACCCATAGACCATGCCAGCGGTTTACATGCAACACAAACAACATTCAGTGGAAATGAACAGATATGACAGATGCCTAAACTCTGGAAATAAAGACATTTTTCAAGGCGAAATATATTTCATTGTGGGTTGAGACATATTTCATAGTTTCTCCCTAATGGTTGGCCCATTGGCCCAAAAAAGTGTTTCGCTGGACATTAAAGTGATGTTGGTTGGAGACATATCTGACAGTGGAGTGAGGAACATTTGAAAGTCAAAACATATTTCAATTTCAAAACAAGTTTCTCCCTTGTGCAGGCCCATATAAAGAGTTTCTACAATTCAAAGTAATGTTTTTGGTAAAAACAAGATGTTGACATATTTGACAGCGTGTTTTATATTTGACAGGTCCTCCCTAATGGTGTGCCCAGATGGGAGTGTTTTTTGAATCCAGACATGCAGGAAGTAGCCAGTGTGTAAGGGTCACAGGAAGTGACCTCACCTGTGGGTCACTGAGAGGTTAAGGAAATTAACTCACCTGCAGGACACTGGTAGGACAGGAAGAGAAAGTGAGCTCATCAGTGTGGCACTGGAACAGGAAGTGAGCTCACCTGTAGGGCACTGGTAGGTGGCTCTGCAGGGGATGCCGGCAGTGTTGGGCACCCCAGAGGTGCGGGGGTTGGGGCAGTAGGTGCCAGGGTCACATGGGGCGCAGTGGGCGGCACTGGAGGCTCCCGGTTGGGACCTAAAGGAGCCTGCAGGGCATAGTACCGGCGGACCAAACCCACTGCACCAGAACCCAGCCGGGCAAGGAGACCCAGAATAATCAGTTAGCCCTACAGGCAGAGATGGTGAAGAACGTGGGCATTACAGATCAAGGATATGGACATCAAGGCTATCACAGGTAGAGGAGCATCAAATATCAGCTTTCAGTCATAGTCTGACCTGGCTCCACCTAACACATTGTGACAATACAGAGTAGTACACTGTTGTACAATACAATACTACAATAGGTATGTCTATACATGTGATTTTGTGTGAATATGTATGATTACACATGTTGGATGTTTTGCAAAGCGAGATCTAAAATGTAAAGGGACTGTGAAAACAAATTTCCCCGAGGGGATAATAAACAAACTACTTAACTAAAAGTAACATATGTCTGTAAGATTACCTTATGCTAAGAATCATACTGTGTGTATTTGAACTGCTAGAATATATGATACCTAGAAGATATGTATGGCAGTTTAAAAAAGGCTTTACATTTGAAGTAAATAATGTAACATGTTTGAAAACATCTTTAGTAAACATATTTCTATCATGTGTTACATTCATGTCATTCTATGAGATATCTCAATAGTGTGTCTAATACTACTTATTTTGTTCCTATTTTTTAATTTATTATTTTTAATTCTGGATTGTCTGTTTTAATTTCTGCAGTCTGTGTATGAAAAGTGTCAAATAAACAAATAAAAATGTTATTATTTTCTATATCACAGCATTTCCAGCCCACCCTGACACACATAGCTGACCTGAGGAGTTGCAGAGAGTTCCAGGGGGGCAGGGCTGGCAGTCCCCTTTGCTTCCTGCCCCTGGGGTGGCTCTGTAGGTGAACGGGGGACACCTCCTGGGTCCTGGCCTGCCCCGTGACTCATAGTCCGCGATACCATCACAGTAGTGCCCCCTGGGACAGGCGTACAGGACGGGGTCACCTGGGGGGGGGGGGCACACAAGTCATAGGTCAAAGTTCATCACAAGATGGCTTCATCTACCTCCCGCCACCCCTGAATCAGTGTCCCTCTGCGGCCACAGCTGTGAAAAACCATAATAATTGCCACTGTGTATTGGTG
>CM059285.1:6542946-6550446 GCA_030347295.1 Setipinna tenuifilis
TAAAATGACCATTGAATTAAATGTATTGCTAGATTGTTATGTTTTAATTAATGTTAATGTAAACGATTAATTTAATTCAACAACAATAATAATTATTATATTATTAATGAAAAAAAAATACCCCCCCCCTCCCCCCGCCCTCCACGATATCTTATTGTGAACATCGTCATAAGCCACTTATGGCAACATCGCCCAACCCTAGTATGCCTATGTATATGTGCGTGTATGTGTGTGTGGTGTATGGTGTCTGTGTGGTGTATAGTGTGTGTGTGTGTGTGTGTGTGTGTTTGTGTGTGTGTGTGTGTGAATGGTGTGTGTGTGCGTGCAGGTGTGTGTGTGTGACGTCTGACCTTGGTGCAGATGAGGGCATGGGGGCTGGTAGAGGCAGAGTCAGAGGGGCAGTAGAACCCTGCTTCACATGTTCCGCTGGGGGAGTGTAGCCCCTCCCCCTCACAGTAATGCCCCCCAGGACAGGGGAAGCAGCTCTCCACGGACACCCCCCCTGAGGACACATCACATCACACCACAACACAGAGACATCACCGTAGAAATGCAGGGGCATTACCATAACACCACATGGGCATCACCATGCTAACACATAGGCATTACATGGTAACAGGGGTGTCAGCATGGTAAGACAGGGGAAGCATCATACATATAATTACACAAGGTCATCTCCATAGCAACACAGGGGCATCACATGGCAGCACAGGGGGATTGCCATGACAACAAGGGGTCACTATAGGGGAAAAATCAGGGGCATCACCATGACAACAGGGTTCATCATAGGGAAAGCACAGGGGCAATATCTCTACGCCTCTCAGTTTTAGATTAAAACCTGAACCAGACTGCATTTGAAGCTGAAGGAGGATCAAAACTTACACTGTGTCCTAACATGTCAAGTAGGATTCAAATACCCTCTAAAAATAACTTATATTGTGACCTACCATGCCAAACAGGCATACTCTCTGAAAATAACTTATATTTTTGCCTAGCGTTAGCCTGGTAAACCAGTCCCTCATACTTAATTTCATTTTGTACAGATGGCCTGGCTGAGGTTCCATTGACATGGTTGTCTCAGGCAGAATCTTGCCTAACCTCAAACAGAGGGAGTGTTTGTGGGTGATGATGTCCACTTTGTGTACTACATTTGAGTGCGTAGGCAGGCTTATAGCCAGGCTAACTGCATATGTTATGACCAAACATTAGCTATTGGGTAAAGGAAGATCCAATCCAGGCTAACTGCATATGTCATGACCTGGCATTAGAAATTGGGTAAAGGAAGATCCAATCGTTTTAAACTTCAGCAGAGGCTACACTTTCAGGAAAAAAAATTTTTCTTGATACAGTACAGCCAGACCCTCTGTATGAAATGGAGTGTAGTACGAGGGGGGTGGTTTACCAGGCTAGCCTAGTATGCCAAACAGATATGCCCTCTGAAAATAACTATTGTGGCCAACTGTGCCAATTGCAAGGAGTGTAGAGGACCTACACTGAGGCTGAACGATTGTATAAATCTGTATTGGATGAATAAGCACAAAACAATACAAGCTGTGCAGAAAATTCACATCATCAGTGTTTACAGTTTGCCAAACAGAAATAACACACTGCCCTGTCTCCCCGTTGCCCCAGTGTGTGTGTTTCTGAGAGACTCACCGGTGATGTTGCGGACTGTGCCAGTGGGACAGGGCAGGGGCGAGAGGGCACCAGGGGGGCAGTAGTGGCCGAGGGGGCAGGGGCCATTCTGGGGCAGCTCAGCAGAGGACTGGGGGGCAGGGCTGCTTGCCCCACCCTGGCAGAAGTAGCCTGGCTCACACTGGCCTGTAGTAGCAGAAGCCCCTTATAAGCATGCTATAAAGTCTGTTATAAAGCATGTTGTAAACATGATATAAACATGAGATAGTAATTGCTAAACATGAGCTGGTCATGGCTATGCATGATCAGTGGTCATTCATCTCCATCTCTATACAATGTTCCCGTCTATCACGGTAGTTACGTTCCAGACCCCAAAATAGAAAACTTAATTGTATAATTTAAACCTTAAAATACCCCTCCTACACACTGTTTTAATACTCTATGTAGTATGGAATTTTTACTGCATTTTAATAAATACTTATTTGTTTCAGTATAATTATTAGAAATTATAATACTGATCTGACTAACTTTTCTTTAGCGTGCATAGTGACATAGCATGTGTATAATAATGAAAAACATCCACGACATAGTGGGACCTCGAAAGCTGGGCATAGATTAGTTATGCCTCGAGTTAATCATAATATCTGAGTGAGTCAGTGAATGGGGCATAGATTAGTATGGGCTTGAGCTAACAGCATGCTGTGTAAATCAGTTAGGGTAGCATAGATTAGTTACGCCTGGAGTAAATACTGTGTGAGCTTGTTAGGGGGGCATAGATTAGTTATGCTTCATGTTTATGATATGCCGTGTGATCACAAGGCTAGAATACAGGTTCTGAGGGCAGCATACATTAGTTATATCTTGAGTAATGATATGCTGTGTGAGTTTGTGAGGGGGCATAGATTAGTTATGCCTTGACTTGAGTTAATCATACGCTGTTCAGCAGGAGTGACTGATGTACTGTGGTATGCAGTATGGCCAGTGGGGAAACACATCTATTTTTCCCAAATGGCCCTTGAGTGAGGCTGACAGGTTTACCCAGCATGCATCAGGGGCTTGTTAGTGACACACCATCCACCATTTCTCACAGCCATGCTGCTTACAGGGTGGCTGCAGCAGAGACGACACACACACACCAGCAGCCTCTAGCTGGAGGAGGTGTTATTCATGTGTTTTTTATAGCGGAAGAGATCCCATTATTGGCATATGGCCTATTATCAGCCACTTCCATGCTGTTCCATTTAAAACCATGCTTCCCCTGGTAAAAAAGAAGTTATCACAGTGGAAATAGACCAGTTCAGCTCCCAAAAACTTTTGGTTTGAGTAAGTGAACATATAAAACTTATTTTACTTTATTTTAAACTGATTCCACATCCAAATGTCTCTCACCACTGGGCCGATAATAACCTTGCTTACCCTTCATGATATAGACTAAAGGTATATGTGATGTATGCATGTTCATTACTTACTTAAAGATGAGTAATATGGTATGTTTTTTTATATGGACCTTAGGTGAATATAGTAAATAGGTTTATATTATATATAACTCAAATATGAGCAATGACAAGCTGACTGATGTGTCTTTAAGCTGTTTTCTGTGGCAATGGGAAACTGACCTTAAGATAGAATACTAACCTTGAGGCTGGGACACTGACCTTGAGACTAACCTTGAGAGAGGAGACTGACCTAGTGGGTGGGAAACTGACCTTGAGGCTGGGAGGCTCCAGGGGTGCTGCAGTAGAGTCCGGTGGGGCAGGGGGAGCAGGAGGTCTCAGAGGGGGCACCAGCACTCCTCCCCAGGGTGCCTGCGGGGCAGGAGTGGGGCAGGGCAGTGCCAGGGGGGCAGAAGTGACCTGGGCATAGCACAGGGGGCAGACATCAAAAGCAAACTGGCACAGCTTTGGCACACATGGCTGTGGTTATTATAGCAAGGAGGCATAGACAGAACAGTGCTTCCCACAGAATTCTCAGGAGAGATCATGTACAAACATCCTATTTTTATTATTTGTTTTAAGAGATGAGTTTTCTAAGTCACCACTTTAATCCTCTGGCTAATTAACAAGCTGAATAAAACAAATAAACATGCTAGTTAACGTCAAAGATTGAAGGAAAACTTCGGTAAAATATTTCCATTCTCTGACAATCGAACTATTTATGGCAGTGGTTTTACATAAAATCAGATTTTTGATAAATGCAGAATTACAAACTACAGTATGTCACAAAAGTGAGTACACACATTTTTGTACATTTTTTTATCATATCTTTCCATGTGAGAAGTCTGAAGATATAACTTTGATACAATGTAAAGTAGGTGTAAGCTGTACACTGCCTACTTTACATTGTAAAAGTGTTATATCTTAAGACTTCTCCCATATAAAAATATAATAAAAAGTACAAAAATGTTAGGGGTGTACTCACTTTTGTGACATACTGTAGATGTTTCTGATAGTCTTGAACTCACAGTAACAGTCAGTAGCCTAATAGGTGACATCTTTGTCATTTTGTAACTAATTTATAGCAGAATGCCACACAGATGCACCATCTTTTACCACATGTGTAAAAGGGAGAGGGAGAGTTCAGCAGTGTGAGAGAGTTCAGCGAAGTTAAATAAACGGAATGATATATTATATATGCCATGCCATGTTATATTTTTAAATCACGTTGGGAAAAACAGAGAAAAAAACATGGAATTAATTTGTAGTGCCTGTCAACTTTGCATTTCCTTGCACTAATACCTCCCGTTCTATTATTTCAAATTTAATTTTCCACTTGCTGCCACTCTCTTCCACATTCTCCATGGCAAAAACTAGTAACACGCACAAAAACCTCATTTAAATAGGGCGGCCTCCACCACGTTTACACCTGTTAAAAATTGTGCAGCAATCTTAGCTGATTATCCACAACACGAAAAGCAATATCTTTTACTGCACGCAACTTACTGCACACAATTTGCCACCCCTTATCTGGGATCTTAGTAAATCAGGGCCTATGTGTACAAAACTTAAGTGTGAATAGTCCAGAGCAGCACAACAGGTTGTGTACAGGATACGGAGAGAGATATGGAGAAGAGAGAAGGTGATGTATTTGTTCTTGCCCCCACAGTGCAAGAGGAAGGAGAGTCATCACTCACCCAGAAGGCACAGGGCAAATATCAAGAGCCAATATTGAGTCAAAGGGGTAGCACAGTGGGCAGATACCAAGAGCCAATCGTAGTGCAGTGGGAAGATACCCAGAGCCAGTTATAGAACAGGGGGCAGAGAGGTAGCAGAAGTCAGCATAGTGCCTCCTACCAGCCTTTTCTGTTGTTGTTCCACTTAAAATGAGGCTTTACCCAGTGAAAAAAAAAAGTCATCCCCATGAAAATAGACAAATTCAGCTCCCGTACACCTTTGGTTTGAGTAAGAAAACCTGTAACGATTTTGCATCGAAATGTCTTTAACCACCTAGCCTATAATAAAAGATAGTAATAGATAATAGATTTGTTTACGCTAAACAAGTTTGGCAGACAGGGGCAGCTTACCCAGTGGGCACAGCTCTGGCTCCTGAGTGCCACTGGAGGGGCAGTGTGTTCCAGAGGGACAAAGGGTGCAGTTGGCAGCGCCCGTCCCCGAGCTGTGTGTGCCTGGCACGCAGGGCACCTCCACTGCCGAGCCTGGGGGGCAGCTGTGCCCTGGAGGACACAGGTATCCCATAATCCCATCGTCAGGGCGGGGGCTCACGCTCCCACCCACACACACATATCTGGAGGAAAAACAGAAAGGGTTTCGTTTGTTTTGTTGTTTTGTAAAAAGAGCAAAGAGCAAGAACAACACTAGAGGCATGCATGAGTGTGTAGTGAGGGTTACTCTCTAGAAGAACACAAACAGACTAGTATTGCACTTCAAAGGAGTGTGATGTGTTTGTGAGTGTGTGTGCGTGTGTGTGTGAGAGAGGGAGAGACAGAGTTGTTGTAGTGTCTGAGACCCACTACTGTGTTATTATTCACACACACAGACACACACACACACACACACACACACAATAACACACACACACACAATAACACACACACACTCACCCTCCCTCACAGAGCGAAGCCTCAGACAGTTGGGTCAGTCCGGCTTGGCCGCACCACAGTCCGCCTGGGCAGGGCTGGCACTGCTGGGGGCGCGTGAGCCCCGGGGTGCTGGAGAGGGTGCCGGGGGGGCAGGGCATGGGGTGGGAGGTGCCCTCGGGGCAGTAGAACCCAGGGGGGCAGGCAGGGCTCTCCGCAGACTCTACCTGCTGTAAAGAAACACACACACACACACACACACACACACACACACACACACACACACACACACACACACACACACACACACAATTAATGCTCAGACTCTACCTGCTGTGAGATATTGGTTAGTCAGGGAGAGAACCAGAGCACTGCACACAAACATCCTGATGCAAAGACAACCACAGTTTATTACAGGCATTCCTGCACACACACGTGTACACACACGCACACACCCACACCCACGTACACACACACACACACACACACACACACACACACACACACACACAGTTTCCACTGTGTCTCCAATGGATCCTCCTAAGCTCAAGTTCAGTCCCCCATCTCGAGGTCAAGATGAGCTGTTTGTTATCTAAGTGGGTATTTTACAGCTCTGCAGAATGCTGCTAAATGTTTCACTTGGCCAATCTCACTTTTGGGGCTCCAATATTTCTTACTAAGCACAACAGGAAATGAATGACTGCCACTGTATTATCTCTTCCTGACTCGCATCCTGTCATAACATTGTGCAGGTAGTCGGCTCACATACTGAGACCAAAGAAATTCTGACACACTGAAAAAATGTTTTGGTATTTGTTGTCAGTGGGCAAAACACTGCTTACACTTTAAAGCTCCATTTGTCTAAAGGCCTATTTTATGCTGAAAATTCCAAATTAAATGTCAACAAAACCATCAAACAGAAATACAATAAGAATTTCCTTCTATTACTGTACAATAAACCCAGCACAATATGTGCGTTCCGGTTCTACTCTCCTAAAGCACCTTTGGAACACTGGTCTGTGTGTGGAACAGATAAGTGCCATAACGATCCTGGTTCTACTTTCCTAAAGCATGTACAGCAAGAATGCATGGTGATGTCGGCTCTACTCTCTTGAGGCACGTATAGTACATGTGTGGAATGCATAAGTACCATGGTGATCTCGGTTCCGTTGGGACTGCTGGACCCAGGAGAGCAGTGGAACCCTTCCTGACACCGTCCAGTGGGCTCTGACAGGCCCGGCTGAGCACAGAACATCCCTGCAGAGGAATAAAACCCAAAACACACTCATTCAAAACACACTCAGTCAAGCACACTCATTTAAAACGCATTTACTCACATGCATTCGTCAAAAACACACTTACGTCATAGCACAGAACATCCCAGAAGATGAATAAACCCCAAACACGCCATTCAAAACACACTCAGTCAAGCAGACGTATTTAAAACATGCTCATTCATCCCAACAAAAATCACTCAAAAACACACATTCAAACCACACTCACTCAAACATATGCATTCAAACCCAAACACATTTACAGCATAGCAGAGGACATCTTTGCAAAAGAATAAAACCCAGACACTCTCACTTCCTTACCAGTCTGTTCAACTCAAAAACACTGGCACTGATACAGAGGCTGAATAATGATGTCTAGGCAACAAAGGCAATTGTTGCTTATCACAACACAAGAAGGACAATGATAAGAAAGAAAACTTTTGTTTGAACCCACTGTGCTCTCTGTTTCAATAACAAAGGGAAAGTGAAAAAAGCTAAATTAGCTTTTGACCATCTGAAAAATATAAAGACCTCTTTCATGTCCTTTCATCATGTCAC
>CM059285.1:6552946-6572946 GCA_030347295.1 Setipinna tenuifilis
TTTATGATTCAGAGTGCATTTGTTTCTGAACCAGGGGTGTGGGGTGATACCATTGCATCACTGTATCTGCGTAGGGTCTGTTATCTGTGTCCATACTTTATGTCAATAATCGTCTATTCTATTGTCAGAAACTATTTGTTTTTACCGCCATTTTGACCAGGAGTCTCTCGTAGAAGAGATGCTTAATGGAATGCTTAATGGACCCTTTCCTGGCTGGATAAAGGTCAGTTGCAAAAAAACATTACCTGCTATGAGCCCCTCCTTGCAGAAGACGCCGGGGGGGCAGGGGGTGCCGGTGCTGTTGTCGGTGGGGTTGGGGACGGCGGCCCGAGCGAGGCAGAGGAACCCAGACGCACAGGAGCCCGAGGGGTGTGTGAGGCCGTCAGACCCGCAGAAGGAGCCCGCGGGACACAGCAGACATTCATCTGGGGACACGCCAACAGGACAGGATCACACAGTATCCTCCGTCAGAGAATAATTAGACATGATCTCATTCAGCAGAGCAGCACAGCCTGACTAATGACCCTGAGTTATATCACTGGAGGTCTCTCTGACACTCTGGAGCAGTTTTAGGATAATGAACAGACCCTTGATTTAGCTTAGCGGTTGCTTCATGCTCTACACAGGTTAGCACATCACTTCATGACCTTTTTGCAGCACATACATACATACATACATACATACATACATACATACATACATACACACACACACACACACACACACACACACACACACACACACACACACACACACACACACACACACACACACACACACACACACACACACACACACACACACACACACATACATACATACATACATACATACATACATACATACATACATACATACATACATACATACATACATACATACAATTTATTGATTACATACATGGTGTGAAACATGTTAAAGGTATCTAATGTATGTGTGGATTATGTCATCATTTAGTGCCAACAGAATAATGTGAGGTAAACAGACCCCCCGCAACCTGCAGTGGTAGAGTACTGGAGTGTTTATCTACTATCATCAGTACTGTATCTGATTACAGAGTAGGTAAACAGTCCAGTCCTACCCCCCAACCACACCACCCTACAACCACCACCCCACTACCTGCAATGCTCAGGTGTTTGTGTGGGTGTGTGTGTGTAGACTGTAAATGTACACCCCCCCCCCCCTTACCTAAAGCGCTCAGACCCTCAGTGCTGCCCATGGTGTTCGTGTGTGTATGTGTGTGAGAGAGGGAGAGTGTGTGAGTGTGTGTGTGTGTGTGTGTGTGTGTGTGTGTGTGTAGACTGTAAATCCACCCCCCACACTTACCTGCAGTGCTTAGGCCCTCAGTGATGCCCTTGGTGTTTGTTTGTTTGTGTGCGTGTGTGTGTGTACGTGTGTGTGTGTGTGTGTGTGTGTGTGTGTGTGTGTGTGTGTGTGTGTGTGTGTGTGTGTGTGTGTGTGTTTTTAGGCTATAAATCGACCCCCTTCCCCCTTACCTGCAGTGGCCAGGCCCTCAGTGCCTCCATAGGTGCCCCTGGGGCAGGGGGCGGGGGTGTCCAGGGGGGCTTCACCAGGGCAGAAGAACCCTTGCGGGCAGGCTATGGGGGTAACTACCCCAGAGGAGGGGCAGTAGAGTCTTGGGGGACAGGGTTTACATTCTGTCTGACCCATCTGGTCCTGAAACCAGCCTACATACAATCAGCACAACACAGAAAAACACAACACTTTTGTAAACAACACAACATGGAAACAACACTTTCATATACAAGACAACACTTTTATAAACAACTGCATTTGCAGAGCACCAAAACAGTGATGCAGCAATAATCTCATAAAACGAAATGTACTGGAGATCTGGCTCCCAGTAGCCTACTAATGTATCCTACCCACCCTTCTTACACACACACACACACACACACACACACACACACACACACACACACACACACACACACACACACAAATAAACAAGCCTATACTTGACAATGCAGTCTGCTAATGCCTCAAACGGATAAAGATCAGCACGACCTTCTTGCTTGTTGCCTGTGTGGTCTCATGTGTGTACGTGTGTGTTTCACTGTGTGTGTGTGTGTGCGCATGTGTGTGGGTGGGTGGTGTATGGGCAGCTTAATAGCAGCAGGTTAACAGTCATCATGACCCCCCTGACACGCTCTTCTCATCTGCCCCGGTGCAACATGACCACACGCAGCTGTGTGTGTGTGTGTGTGTGCATGTCTGTGTGTGTGTGTGTGTGTGTGTGTGTGTATGTGTCCATGTGCATGTGTGTGTGTGTGTGTATGTGTCCATGTGCGTGTGTGTGTGTGTGTGTGTGCATGTGTGTGTGTGGGTTTAAGAGAGAGAGTGAGAGGGAGGGGGATGCTCTTGTGTAGGCTGTGTGTGTATGGGCTTGTGTTGGTCTGTGTGTGTGTGTCTGATATGATGTACAGTACATGTCAAGTTGATCACCTCTGGGGCAGGGCACACACTCATCTCTGGTGTGTGTGCCCATCTCTGAGTAGTGTGTGTATGTATCCGTATGTGTGTGTATGAGAGAGAGAGAGAGAGAGTGTGTGTGTGTGTATGTGTACACAATATGATCACCTGCAGAGCAGGGTACACGCTCCTCTCTGGGGTGTGTGCCCATCTCCAACCACTGTGTGTATATATTCGTATGTGTGAGTGTGTGTGTGTGTGTATGTATCTCCATGTAAGTGTGTGTATATGATATGATATGGTCACCTGCGGAGCAGGGTTCACACTCCTCTCTGGTGCGTGCGCCGGTCTCGGAGCGGTGTGTGCCAGGCGGGCATGCGGTGGGCAGGGCAGTGGCGTTGGCACAGTAGTAACCCTCAGGGCAAAGGTCACCATGCTCCTCCCCCACTGGGGCCACATGCGGAGAGCCCCCCAGGCAGAAGAAACCTGCAGGGGCACACAATTTGATTGTGTATCAGACATGACTAATACACAGACACAGACACACACACACACACACACACACACACACACACAATTTAGTTATAACATTAATCACCGATGACTGGGCCTATTTACTGATACTCAAATAGTCCTTTTTACTTTTCCTCTGAACAAAGACACACACACACAAACACACACAGAGTCAGACACACACAGCAGTGGTTCTGTATACTTACCTGCCAGGCAAGGTCCGCTCACTTCCGTCAGCCCCGGTTCCGCACAGTAGAACCCTGGAGAACATGGCTGGCACTCGGACTGATGTCCCAGTCCGTTTCTCTCACTGGAACACCGCACATCAGAGCCAGAGTGAATAACACCACACTACACCAACTCTCTCTTTCTCTCTCTCTCACACACACACACACACACACACAACAAACTTGCTTTGTCTCTGCCACTCTGACTGTGTGTGTCTAGTGAATGAGAGACTGTGGTGTGTGATGTTTGTCTGAGTTGAAGTGACTTGAAAAGACAGGCAGTTACTCTAAGCAGACAGGGAGAGATGGGCTTTACTTTTAGCAGTGCTGCATGGTGTGTGTGGGAGTCCAGCAAGAGGTGTAGCCAGAAATCATAAAATGGGTTCAGCAAAAAAAAAAATCAGATGGGCCTATCCCAAAACACATAGGTTATCATTATTCATAAAACAATCTATCAAACAAAGTGAGCCTTCTGATTGGGTGGGCCTGATTGACAAGTCGGTGTGCACAGGCCCACCCCCGCCCACCCGTAGTTATATATATGAAGCCCAGTGGTGGTAAGGGGGTTCATCAACCAATCAATTAAATAGTCCTGATGTATTTAGTGCCATTAAAACAGCACTGCACTTCAAAGCACTTTTCAAAGCAAAACAAGCAAAAAAATAAACAATTACATAAATTTACTATAGGAATGAACAATATGAATATGAATGAATTCAACAAAAGTGTGAAGGCCTTCACCTGAAGGTGCCTTTTGGGCAAGGCAGAGCGGTGTAACTGCCGGTGGGGCAGTAGAATCCCGCGGGGCAGATGGCGCCGGTCACCCAATCGGTGGGGGCAGGAGAGGAGGCACCGCCCAGACACAGGAAGCCAGGGTCACATGATCCAGTGGGGGACTCACTTCCTGTGAGGTCACATCAGTTGTTTACAAGCAACCCTCAGGAATGCACATCATAGTGCTGTGTGTGGGTGTGTGTGTGCGTTACGTCCTCCTGCACCCTCGATGTCACTGTCTATGTGTTGTGTTCTTGGCTGTGCTTATTGTGTTCCAGGTGTAGCTTGTGCGGTGGAAATGGTCTTGGTTCCATTTATGTCAGGGTGGCAGCCTGACATCTTTCCATCTCATCTTGGGTTTGGGTCCTCCACACCAGCCTGCCTCATCCTACTATTTGATTTATTGTTAATTTGATTTATTGCGCGTGTTTTGTATCCAAGATTGTATCTGTGTGTATCTGAGAGCACCTAGTGTATGCGTGTGTGTGTGTGTGTGTGTGTGTGTGTGTGCATACCAGGGATGGAAATTAACCACCCGCCACCCGCCAAATGCGGGTAAATATGAGTGTTGGCGGGTGAGTTTTGCCATTTTACCTGCCACTGTGGCGGATGTGCAAATGCATTTAGCCAAGGTCGACATAGTCTATGAATGCACTCCCTGACGCATGTTGTAGCGTAGCTATCAGTTAGTAGACAGCGCAGGTGCGTATACGTTTTCCATTTATTGATAAGCAACACTCACGGAGCGTTTCTTGGGATCCAGCACAGGCGCGCGTGGTTATTTCAAATATGATCTAGCCAACTTTCTGTTCACCATTTTGAGGTAGGCTAATGAAAGCCCAGTCATGATGATTATAGCCTAACTGTCAGTATATTGCCTTCTCACGTTGATGATAACGCCATATGCGCACAAGTTCATTCCAAAAACTAACCTGTGATTTTAACGTAACTTATTAATAGCGCCAACAAAACCGATTTCAGAACCCAAACAAAAAAACGCACCTTGCAAGACACATCTCTTGCATAGTCTAATAAAGAGTCTTTTCAAGGTGTTTGGAATATTTATTAATTCCATAGAAAATATAATCAAATGTATCCACATCTGCACTAGCCCTTTGATTTCCTAGCATCTTGCATAGAAACGAAGTTAGAACATAACTTTTTTTCACGTTAGGATCATAGGGGAAATTTAAAGTGACAGGCGCCTAATTAGACCTTAGCCTACAAACATCAAATACATTATGTCATCATGTCATCAAATACATATTAACATATGTAAAGCATGGATTTTCTTTCTACTGTCCTTTCACTTAGAAGGATAACATTAAGCTATCTAACAACCTGTTAAAATGCACCAGAATGCAGGAAATTACCGTTAATTTAGACTTTGGCTGCCTGCGACTATCAGCACAGAAAAAAAGTGCTGGAGCATGATGTATACATGATGCCCCCTTCACATATGACTGCCCCCTTATATATGTCTGCCTAGAACCGGCCCTGGGTGTTATACTTGGCATTAAAATGTGCGGAAGGGTTGAATATATAAAGTGGCTGGTAAAAATGTTGAGTGGCTGGTAGATTTTAGAATCTACCTGCCACAGTGGCAGGTGAACAAAAAAGTTCATTTCCATCCCTGGTGCATACCTGAGCCTCTGCAAAACATCCCCTGGTCACATAGAGTGCAGTCCAGCACATGTGCCAGCCGGCTGCAGTTGCTGTATGTACCAGGGGGGCAGGGGGTGGGTGTAATTACCCCAGGGGGGCAATAGAATCCTGGGCAACACGGGTCGGGTTGGACCACACCTGCAGCAGCACATCAGGGCTGGCATAAGTGCAGAGCTCAGGGAGAATAACTCACGCAGACACTGTGTGTGTGTGTGTGTGTGTGTGTGTGTGTGTGTGTGTGTGTGTGTTTGTGTGTGTGTTTGTGTGTGTGTTTGTGTGTCTACCTGTATGTGAGCAGTAGGAGCCTGCAGGGCAGGGCACACACTCCGCCTGGCCCTCCCTGGCCTGGTAGCTGCCCGCCGAGCATGGAGTCTCTCTCACACTGCCCTGAAGAGGAGGAGATAGCAACACTGGAGTGCGTGTGTGCGTGCGTGCGTGCGTGCGTGCGAATGTGTTTGTATGTGTGAGTCTTTCTGACACTGCCCTGAAAAGTAGGAAACAGCAACACTGGAGTATCTGGTGTGTGTGTGTGTGTGTGTGTGTGTGTGTGTGTGTGTGTGTGTGTGTGTGTGTGTGTGTGTGTGTGCTAATGTGTCTCTATGGTGACACTGATAAGGCAATGCTGCCCTACAAAGGCAAAGTACCGTAACTACCTGAACATAAAAACTGTGAAAAATGCTTTTAACATTATCTTACTGCCCAGTCAAACACTCTGTACATATACTAGTGGTGATACTTTTATGTACTTTCTTCGTAGAAAGAAGCAAGAGATTTAGTCACAAGACAAAGGAGTGTTGTAAAGTGAATTTCCAATATAAACTCAGTTGGTCAAAATATGTAGTTACTGCCTTTTGGCTTTGCAGGGCAGAAAAGTGAACACCAAAGCCAGGAGTTACCAAGGCCTTAGTTCAGCCTTAACGGTTGCCTCTTCATGTGAAAGTAAACTGTGTGTGACAAATGCAGCTTTTTTTGACAAATGCTTTTTTTTAAATGCAGGATATTAATCATATTCACTGTGGCAGCACTTTTAAATGACATGGCTTTGAACTTTAACTTGACACTGAGCATGTTAACATTCAAAGAGTTCCTGCCTAATCTTGCGACAATGTGGAAGTTTTAGCTGGTTTTGCTTTTCCACTAATTCTCTCCAATCTTCCTGACAGAACCTTAAGATTAGGACGGCGAAATCTAATTACTTACAATCGGCCTTCGAGCAGTGTGATCACTGGAGAAATCACACAGATACAGATTTCTCTAATTAAATATCACCTATCCTCCTCATTTAGTTTTTTTCTGTTTTTTTAGCGTGCTAATGCAAATCCCTGGTAGCCTCTGACAGGACGAGATTACACCGGTGTTATCTTGTGTGTGTGAATAGCTCTTACAAATTATATGGATCAAAAGGTTAATTAATTGCATTTTACATTTCACTGGATTTCTCTGCTGCTGAATGACAAAATGAACAGGTGAGTAGATATCTGAAGATAATCCTGACATCATTTGGATCAAGGCTAGCGGAAGAAAACTCTGAAACTGTTCCTTAAGGAAGTTGTGTCATATGGAGTGAAAATGTTTAAGTAGGCCTGATTGCCCTCTACACTATACTATAGGTGGGTTTAACTTTGGCAAGATGAATGCAGTCAACTACAGCCAGGGATGCATTCCGGGTTAAAAAGTGATGCATGATGAACAGAAATCATGTCAGACTCACTCAAATGATGTAAGGGTGTCACCAAAAGGCAACTATGTCATACTGCATGACCTGAAAACTTGTGGGAGAAAAATGCTTGAAGGCAAATCTTACAGACCCTTGCAGTTGGTTCCATACTGCAAGGAGCTAGCTAACTCCTCTGTGGTGATGCAATTTTGTCCTGATTGGTTTAAAGTTCACTGACGTCTGTGCAGAAGCGTTGTCACACACCACCTACCACCTGACAGAAATGACCACCTGAGGGAAAACACACACCACTGACCTCCTGACAAAAATGACCCACTCTGCACACGTGCCGGGGTGGGTCGGGGGTGCTTTGCCCCCCGGGGCAGAAGTAACCCCTGGAACACACCCCACTGGGCTCAGCCAGGCCAGCGCTCCCACAGAAATGCCCCGGGGGGCAGGGGTGGCAATCCTCCTCAGAAGCAGCACCTGTGCAGCCTTCAGCAGCAGCAGGAGACATGAGGTACACCACACAGAGATACATCACACACGGCCTTACAAAGGAAAACTTGACACACAACATTTAGATGTGCTTTAAATGTTTAGATGTGCTTTAAATGTTAATGTTCTAAAATACCTGGAGCTGTAAGGAAACAATAGAGTTTCACTCTTTTCTTTTTACACTCATTTGTGTGTATGTGTATGTGTTTGTGTGTGTGTGTGTGTGTGTTTGTCTGTGTGTGTGTCTGAGTAAACTACAGGTGCAAGGAGTGAGTGGGTATATGAGGTACAGGAGGGTGTGTGTGTGTGTTTCAGGTATACAATAGAGGAGCGTGTGCGTCTGATGTACAGAAATGTGTGTATGTGTGTTTGAGCTTACTCCTCATGGTGCCGGAGGGGCAGGGCTGGGGGTAAGGAGTCCCCAGGGGGCAGAAGTGTCCTGGGGGGCAGGGGGTGGGGGCCGGGTCCTTGGAGCCTCTGGGGCAATAAAATGCTGCGTCACAGGGGCCAGAAGGGGCTTGTAGCCCTGCTGCACCGCAGTAAGAGCCCGCCTCACAGGGCACGGGCAGGATAGAGCCCTCGGGGCAGTAGAACCCTGGGGCAGGAGAATGATAACATATCTCTCAGCTTGGGGAGGGCATCCATACAGCTGTCTTATCTCAGCACTATACAGGAATATTATTACCCTTCTATTTATGACAAGTACAGGTGGCGGTCATATAATTAGAGTATCCTAGAAAAGTTGATTTATTTCAGTAATTCCATTCAAAAAGTGAAACTTGTATAATGTATACATTCGTTTCACAAAGAATGACATATTTTAAGTCTTTTAATATTGATGATTATAACTTATTAAAATTAAGCATCTCAGAATATTAGAATATTGTGAGAAGGTTCAATATTGAAGACACCTGGGGCCACACTCTAATCAGCTAATTAACTCAAAACACCTGCAAAGGCCTTCAAATGGTCTCTCAGTCTAGTGCTGTAGGCTACACAATCATGGGGGAGACTGCTGATCTGACAGTTGTCCAAAAGGCAACCATTGACACTTTGCACAAGGGGGGCAAGACACAAAAGGTCATTGCTAAAGAGGCTGGCTGTTCACAGAGCTCTGTGTCCGAGCACATTAATAGAGAGGCAAAGGGAAAGAATGTGATAACCGCACCCTGGAGAGGATTGTAAAACAAAACCCATTCAAAAATGTGGCAGGGATTCACTTGGACTGCAGCTGGAGTCAGTGCTTCAAGAACCATCACACACAGACGTATACAAGACATGGGTTTCAGCTGTCACATTCCTTTTGTCAAGCCACTCTTGAACAAGAGACAGGGTCAGAAGCACCTCGCCTGGGCTAAAGACAAAAGGACTGGACTGCTGTCAAGTGGTCCAATGTTATGTTCTCTGATGAAAGTAAAATTTGTATGTTCTTTGAAATCAAGATCCCAGAGTCTGGAGGAAGAGAGGAGAGGCACAGAATCCATGTTGCTTGAGGTCGAGTGTAAAGTTTTCAAAGTCATTGATGGTTTGGGGTGCCATGTTATCTGCTGGTGTTTTTTTAAGTCCAAGGTCAACACAGTCGTCTACCAGGAAGTTTTAGAGCACGTCATACTTTCTGCTGCTAACCAACTTTATGGAGATGCAGATTTCATTTTCCAACAGGACTTGGCACCTGCACACAGTGCTAAAGCTACAAATACCTGGGTTAAGTACCATGGTATCCCTTGATAGTAATTATTTTTACTAGTAATTTTGTTGTACCATAGATTATGAAGGCTCAGTCAGCATGGAGGAGAAAGCAGGAACAAGGCTTTATTTCTTGCATTGATGCATCAATGGAGAGACAGAGTTGGTGTTGTTCTGCAGTCTATCTCTAAATTTACTGAGAGGTACACAATACTAAATAACAGGTCAACAGGGGGAGTAACCCCTTGGACCCACCCTACATTAATATGCATTAGACAACTGTGGCAAAGTCTCTTTGTTGACTTGGCGGGAATGAGCTCTTTGTTCGACGAGGAGAGGCTTCTTCCAGGTGTGACACAGGGGTGTGACACGTCTGGAGACAGTGAAAAGAATGGGACAGACCAGCAAGCTGAGAATACACATACAACCCTTCACCTCTGGAGGCAGACACAGATATGGCCATCACTTAGGAAAGTGTCTTACAGGGCTCTGATTGTGATAATAAGTTACAAAATAACAGGAATATAAATAATAATAATAAAGAAATGTGTCATGAAAATGTAACATTAAAAATGTTATGTACAATGTCCTTATTATTATTCAGATTCCTTCACCCTGTTCTTAATTGGCCAGCAAACTCGCCTGACCTTAACCCTATAAAAAATCTATGGGGTGTGGTGAAGAGGAAGATGCGATACGCCAAACCCAACAATGCAGAAGAGCTAAAGCCCACTATCAGAGCAACCTGGGCTCTCATAACACCTGAGCAGTGCCAAAGACTGATGGACTCCAAGCCACGCCGCATTGCTGCAGTAATTCAGGCAAAAGGAGCCCCAACTAGGTAGAGTGCTGTACATGCTCATACTTTTCATGATCATACTTTTCAGTTGGCCAACATTTCTAAAAATCTTTTTTTGTATCAGTCTTAAGTAATATATCAGTCTGTGTGTAATGAATGAATAAAATATACAAGTCTCATAATACATAAACATAATTACTGATATAAATCAACTTTTTCATGATATTCTAATTCTTATATGACCAGCACCTGTAAATCATGAGCTACCTCTGTGACAGGTAGATCATCACCTACCTTTGTGACAGGTAGATCATCATTTACCTTTGGGCCATGTAGATCATCACCTACCTTTGTGACCGGTAGATCATCATTTACCTCTGGCACAGGTAGATCATCACCTACCTTTGTGACAGGTAGATTACCACTTACCTTTGGGACAGGTATCTCCTCTAAAGTTAGCACACCCTTCCCCTGTAGACTGTAGAGGTGATTCAGACTCGCTGCCCATGAGTGTTGGTACTTCCACAGGTAACCCGCTCTCTACTCCACCTCCACCTGAAGACAGGGCTCCTTTACTGCCTTGTGTGCTCAGTGGTAACAACTTGTGTGTATGCATTTTTTTAAAAGATGCTTTTACTACTTTTAATTTAGTACAAATTAATTGTTTTCTAACACAGCACATATAACATCTTTCTTAGTACTCAGCACATCCTGTCTACCTTTATATCGATGATTTCTTTCCTAAATAAGTACTGATATTTTGTGATAATGATGGGTTGTGTGCGTCTTGTACTGTATGTGTGTGTGTGTGTGTGTGTGTGTGTGTGTGTGTGTGTGTTTGTATGTGTGTGTGTGTGTGTCTGTGTGTGTGTGTGTGTCTGTGTGTGCATACCTGAGATTTGGTGGGGGCATGTTGTATTGTGGCCATGACAGCAGATGCTGTATTCTGATTGGCTGTGTGGTGGGAGGAGGGGACAGAAGCAGATCAGCTGGGAGGCGTTGGCCTGGGGCTCAGGTGAGGCAGATGCACCTGTGCAGTAGTAACCAGGGAAACAGGCACCTGAAACAGGAAACAGTAAGTAGGTGAAAAGCCCTGCCTCCACTCGAGCAGCCTGTCTATGAAGGAAAATGAATCTAATTTAATCTTACAAATGAGTATTATTATTTTTGATATTATGTCTATATTCTTCACGGACATACAAAGCAAATAGCGTGACTTTAAATTTAGCTCCGTGGTAATTCACTCTGACACACTCATACATAGACACATTCATACTCACTCAAACACTATCAGACACACACACACACACACATAAACTGATTCCTTCTCCTACACACTCTATTGTGTGTGCAGTCTCACCAGTGGGTTGAGAGGAGCCTGGGGAGAGGCAGTATGCCCCCGGTGGACATGGATAGCACTGCAGGTGAGACGAGGTGCCCCGGTCTGGGAGAAAAGAGCCCGCAGGACAGGGCAGTGGGGCACTACTCTGCTGGGGGCAGAAGTGTCCAGGGGGGCAAATATCCCCAAACACCTGAGAGACTGGAGCAGGCTCAGGGGACCCAGACACACAGAAATGCCCTGAGAGAGGGCAGTTAGAAAGAGAGAACAGAGAGAGAGAGAGAGAGAGAGAGAGAGAGAGAGAGAGAGAGAGAGGAGAGGTTATCTGCAGGGTCATTCAAATCAAAATGCCTGAATTCACAAGGCTATTACACACATGTGCACACACACACACACTCACACACACACAATACCCATTCTTATTTTACTGTCCTTTTTCAATAACATACACGCACCTTGTGAAAGGGCGAACTTCTCCGTTTCCCCCTTTCACCGTTTTTAACTGTTTAAGAAACTGAACGCACGAACTTTGTACACCTGCGCACCCACACACACACGCATCTGCAATCATCAAACCCGTCATAATACAAATGTAACCGTTAAAGCATTTTTTTATTAACAACTCTGGCATGGGTGAGGTACCCATTCATGTCCCTCTTACAACGTCTTTCTGTCAATTCCTGGTCCAAACACTCCGACATATTTCATCTCCTGGACACTGGCTGCTATGTGGGAGCGCGCCCCGCTACGGTAGCATTTTAAAAACATTCATTGGGAGTTTGGAATCGTATGTAGTAGAGGGGTGTCACTGGGTTGGTTTGGGTTTGTGTATTGTCAATGATTTGTTAAATGTTTTGAATTATGGGTGCGGTGTGTGTGTGTATATATGTATGTGTGTGTAACTGCTGGGTGTACAAATGTGTCTTTAAATCGTGTGTTTGTATGTTTAGTATGTGTAGCGTCACTTGGTGGTGGTGTGGCCCAATCATCCAATGATTGGGCCAATTCACGTTAAGGGCGTTGTCTTTAAAAGAGCGTCATTTCTACCAGTGTGGAGACAGAGAGGAACACGAACAGAACGACACCGACACAGCAGAACGAACAGAGACGAACGAAACAAAAGCTGAGTAGTAAGGCGCTGCGAAATACCTGGGGGTAGCAGTGAGCCTAAAGGCTTTGTTTAAGTTCTCTTTGTGTGTAGTATGAATTTATTTTCGGTTTAAGTGTCGTGTCAATTTTCGTTATGTTTCTGTTTATGTGCGAGAGCTGCACGTGTTTTGTTTAAGTGTTTGTAGAAAATAAACGGAGATATATTTTTGTAGAAAACGTTCGTGAACCTTGAGGTCTTTTTGCACCGCTTCACCCTAACTTCCAGTCGCCGACATCCTGCACGAAGGAGCCTTCACCGGCTTTTTCACACACCTGTAATAGCCATTGTTATTATACAATCTTTCTGATTACATACACACTTTCATACCCATTGTCATTTTCCAATTTTTCTAAATCCCCCTTTTCTCCTAAAGATAATATCTGGACGACATTCTCTTTGTTGAAGGGAGGGGGGGGTTGAATCTGGGTGAATGTGTGTGGGGGGGACTGACAGGGTTTATAACAGTGTTTAGAATTGTGTGTGTGTGTATGTGTGTATGTTTAGGGGTGGGGGTGAGCTGGGTGATTGTGTTTGGAGCTGTGTGAATGTGTTGTGTGAATGGGATTGACAGGGTTTATAAGTGTGTTTAGAATTGTGTGTTTGTGTGTGTGTGTGTGTGTGTGTGTATGTATGTGTGTGTATGTATGTGTGTTTAGGGATGGAGGTGGGCTGGGTGAGTGTGTTTGGAGCTGTGTATGTGTGTGGGGGCGGGATTGACCTGGTCTATAAGTGTTTTTAGAGGAGCGTGTGCGTGTGTGCGTGCATGTGCGTGTGTTTGCGTGTGTGTGTAGTGGAGCTGACCTGCTCTGCAGGGTCCGGAGGGCAGAGCTAGCCCACTGGAGTTGCAGTAGTGTCCTGCGGGGCAGGGGGAGCAGCTCTCCTCATGCTGCAGACCTTCCGACCCCCCCACTGTACCCACGGGACAGGGCCAGGGCACAGATACACCCTCCAGACAGAAGAAGCCTGCGCGCGCACACACACACACACACACACACACACACACACACACACACACACACACAGAGTGAAACACAAGAAAACCCTCCTGTCCACACAGATATCAGTTAATTTGCATGCAACTTTCTAAAAATCTTGGTCTTTGAAGTAAACACACACACACACACATGATAAAACACAAGAAATACCCACTGTCCACACAAATATGAGTTAATTTACATGCAACGATCTTGGTCTTTGCAGTAAACACAGGCTTCATTCTTCAGTCAACAATCAACCAATCATTGACTTTATTCTTTAAGCTAACCAACCAATCAGTGTGTGAGATAGTAGTACTCTCAACTGTCTGTTCGTGCTGCTGTATGAAGAGAAACTCTTGTCCCCCCCCCCCCCCCCCCCCGTCCCAAAGCTGTTAGCCTCATGGCCAGGTCTCGGGCAGGTCAGTGTCTGACAGGCCCTGCCTGTGTCTGGGCATGTGTGCTGACCAGCATGGACACCTGCTGGACACACCCTACAGCTGGCATGAATGGGTGCCACGCATACACACACACACACTCACACACAGACACAGACACACAGACACAGACACAGACACACACAGACACAGACACAGACACAGACACAGACACAGAGACACACACACACACACACACACACACACACACACACACACACACACACACACACACACACACCAGGAGTGGAAATTGACAGCAGCCAAATGGTGGTAAAATCTAGTGCCTGGTAGAATTTGGACACAAAAAAATAATTCACTCCATTTCTTTATCAGTGGCTGGTAAAAGTCCACATTTTGCAAAGTTAATTTCCACCCTTGACTCACAGACACACTCACACACACTTGCACACACTTACACACAGACACACTCACACACAGACACACACACCTGCTGGGCAGGGCCTACAGCTGGCATGATTGGGCGCTGGCTGGTAGCTGCCCGCTGGACAGACGGTGGGCTCGGCACTACCAGTCGGACACGCATGGCCAACCTGGCACTGGTGGTCTGGACAGAGGAAGAGAGAGAGTGTTAAACACAAACAAACACACACACACACACACACACACACACACACACACACAAACATATACACAAACATATACACAAACATATACACAAACATACAGACATGCCTGGTACTGGTGATCTGGATACAGATGGAGTGAGAGTAAATTAACACATGCACACACACACATGCACACACACATAAAACAGAGACAGAGAAAGAGAGGGAGAGGCAGAAAGGGAGAGACAGGGAGGTAGAGAGAGAGAGAGAGTGAGAGAGAGAGAGAGAGAGAGAGAGAGAGAACAGTAATCAGAGAGCTAAAAATAGTCCAGACCAATCGTATCCCATGGCAACCAATCAGAGTCATCCAGGCTGCAGTGGTCATCCAGTACACAGAGAAGCAGCTTGCCCCGGGCATACTGACTACACACACATGCAAGCTCACACACACACGCACGCACACACACATATAAGCACACACTCATACACAAACACACATACAGGCACACATACCCATACACGCACACACACACACACACACACACACACACACACACACACATGCAGGAGCTCTCACGTATTATTTACAGCTCCATTACTGAGGACAGAGAGATGGAGAAAGAGGAGGAGGAAAAGAAAAAGAGAAAAGAGAGAAAGAATAAAAAAGACAGTTGGAGAAAGAGAGGGAACAGTAGGGAGGAATGCAGAGGTAGGAGGGGGAGAGAGAAGGGGGTGAGGAGATGGAAGGAGGGAGAGATTGAGAGAGAGAGATAGCAAGGGAGATAGAGAAAGGGGAAAGCGAGGAGAAGTGAAGATAGGGATGGAAGGAGAAAGGGAAAAAGCGAGTGAGAGAGATGAGGGGAAAGGAGCAAGAAAATGGCAGGAGAAAGAGAGATGAGAGAAGGAGAGATAGATATAGGAGGGAGGAGGGGGAGGTTAGATGGCTTGTGTGTGGACCTGGATGAACTCCAGCCCCCGAGCCAGCGGGGCAGAACCACCCCTCTGGACACAGCAGCTGAACTGATGTTTGCCCCCAGTCGGGGCAGTAGAACCCTGGACTGCAGGAGGTGCAGTTAGCCTCCGCCTCTGCCCCGCGCCGGCCCAAGAAGGTGCCTGCAGCCAGAGTTAGCAAATTATTGATTATCAATATGTCATTAGCAAATATACTACCATGACGTTATTAATGATCAATATGTCATTAGCAAATATAATAGCACACTATTCATTCTAAATACATCATTAGGACATATATTGTCAGACTATTAATTATCAATATGTCATTGGCAAATATACTACCATGACGTTATTAATGATCAATATGTCATTAGCAAATATACTACCATGACGTTATTAATGATCAATATGTCATTAGCAAATATACTACCATGACGTTATTAATGATCAATATGTCATTATCAAATATACTACCATGACGTTATTAATGATCAATATGTCATTAGCAAATATACTACCATGACGTTATTAATGATCAATATGTCATTATCAAATATACTACCATGACGTTATTAATGATCAACATGTCATTATCAAATATAATAGCACACTATTCATTCTAAATACATCATTAGGACATATATTGTCAGACTATTAATTATCAATATATGTCATTGGCAAATATATTATCACATTATTAATTATCAATTAATCATTAGCAAATATACTATCATGACATTATTAATACGGACAGGGCAGGGACTGTTTTGGGGTTACTTGATGAAGGGGGTCGGGACTGTTTTTTGATGGAAGGGGCGGGGGGTGGTTTTGGGGTTACCTGAGGGACAGGGCAATGGCTGTTTGTGGGCTTACCTGACAAAGACGGCAGGAGCTATTGTGGGGTTACCCAAAGGACTGGACAGGGGCTGTTTTGGGGTTACCTGGGGAGGCAGGGCAGGGGCTGTTTTGGGGTTACCTGGCGGGCAGGGCAGGGGCTGCAGAGTGCCACTGGGGCAGAAGTGTCCTCTGGGACACAGTCCTGCAGTGGGGGGGGCAGACGAGCGTGGTTCCACCTCAGCACCCTCCACAGCCGACTCACCGTCTGACAAACACACAGAGAATGTTTGTATGTAAGAGTGTGCGTATGTGTGTGCATGTGAGTCTGTGTGTGTGTGTGTGTGTGTGTGTGTGTGTATAAACTGTTCCCATGTCATGCGGTGTGGGAGAGGAGGCTTCTCATGAATGTGTGTGTGTGTGTGTGTGTATGTGTGTGTGTGTACTGTACCTGTGTATGTGTCATGTGGAGTGGGCAAGGAGGGTCGTCGTGAGTGTGTGTGTGTGTGTGTGTGTGTGTGTGTGTATGTGTGTGTGTGTGTGTGTGTGTGTGTGTGTGTGCACTGTACCTGTATATGTGTCATGTGGGGTGGGGGAGGAGGCTCCCTGTGTGCAGTAGTATCCAGCGCTGCAGGGCCCAGAGGGGGCGGTCAGGCCAAACCCAGAGCAGAACTGACCCGCAGCACACGCCTCACAGGCCCCCTCAGACACCGCTCCTGGAAATAACACACACACACACACACACACACACAATGAAACACACACATGCCTTACATGACATGTTGTGCTGCAGTAGACATGGAACATGTCAAGGTGTAACAAGCTTAAGGGGCTGACTGGCAGTTAAGCTGTGGGGACACAAACACAAACACAAACACACACACACACACACACACACACACACACACACACACACACACACACACACACGAGGAACCTACTCGCCCACTCCACATGACACACACACACACACACCTTCTAGTGTGCTGTAGGTGCCGGGGGGGCAGGGCAGGGCGTGGGTGATACCCGCGGGGCAGTAGGACCCAGCAGGACAGCGGCTGCCTGTCAGGTTGCTTGTGGGCTGGGGCTGCACAGAGCCCTCAGAACACAAATACCTGAGAAGGACAAGAAAGAAGGGATGAGATGGAGGGAAAAAAGAGAGAGAGGCAGGGAGAGGAAGTAGACAGAGGGAGAAAATGGACAGATGCAGAGAGATGTCAGATGGAGAGAAAGAACAGATGGAAGGGATAGATAGAGGGATGATGGATGGAAAAAAAGAACAGAGGTGCAGAGAAATGGCAGACAGACAGAAAAAACAGACAGATGCAGAAAGGGAAGGCAGTAAAGGAGAGAAGGGTTGGAGAAAGCAATGGTTGGGGAATCGAGGCAAAACAAAGAAGTAGACAAACACTGACAGCACATGGATGGAAGAAGCAGAGGGAAAAGATAGAATATGAGAAAGCACTCGTTTCAGACAGACAGAGAGGGAAACATGGCAATTAGACAGAAAAGACACAGAGAAACCAAATATTTGACAGAAACAGAGAGCAAGACAGATAGAAAAAGAGAGACAGAGAAAGAGACTGAAGAGAGACAAAGAGAGAGAGACAGAGAGAGAGAGCCCGAGAGAGAGAGAGAGAGAGAGAGAGACAGACAGACAGACAGACAGACAGACATTGCTTATTTATTGCAGAAGTCTCTAGGTGTTCTTGTGGACATCAGCTGGCAGTGTCACATTGAAAAGTATAATAATTGTCACATTGCACACTTTCAAATCAACCACCCATGGATATATACAATAGCAAAATATTCAATTCAGCAGGGTCCATAGCACAAAATTAAATAAATAAAAACAAATTTATGATATGCATATATACACACGCCTGAACAAAATCTTAAGACTGGGGAAAAAATTGCAAGCATTCGCATTTTACTGGGGTGAATTACAACCAGGTTGTAGTAACCGCTTCAAAATTCAAACAGAAGAGACAGGGGAAAGACATAATAATAGAGAGCAGGCAATTGAAAACTGCATTTACAAATGGGAATTTGAATACAAATACGAATATGAAAACTGTATTGTCCACAAGTGGAAATTTGTCTTCGGTTTCACCATAAAACAAAAATATATATACACATTTCATTTACTGGCATGGCACTACACAAGCATCACATACACATACAAACAGAGCATTTTATATAAAACAAAGGAAGAAAATGATTAATAAATATAACTATAATATATTAAATATAATAAATATGCAGCCTATAAAAGGACTGAGGTAATTCCGGTAAACCCTGATTCCACTGGGAACAAAGTAATTTTTTTTTATGTTCTTGTTGGCATTAGGCACCCTAAAATGCCTCCCTGAGGCTAGAATCGAACGAGTTGTTTATTGCTGATAGAAATGTTAGGACCATTGCCTTAAATAGCAAAATCAGCAAAAAAATATTACTTATTTTTAAAGCAGCACTATGCAACTTTTTTGAGTTAATTAATCACCTTCATAAGTCGGTAGGTGCTTAAATTAGTCATTACCAGGCGGATGAAGACTGTCTTAACTGTTCCTGCTGTCTGGGGACAGAATACTTAAATTCTAAAGAAATGTTGACTTTACTTACCTCAGTGGACATTACTACTTTCGTAGTTGATGGTTACTCTGATCAGTTCAGTTGAAAACACATGCACAGGGTGAGGGAAAGGGAAAACAGTCTATTTTTAAGAGTGTCCATTTACTTGGAGACACTAGTGGAAGCTCTGGTGAGAAAAAGCACTCAAAGTTGCATAGTGCTGCTTTAATATAATCATTAGTGCAACGCGCCTTTTGCAAAAGAGATATACATTTTACTTATATGAAATACTCTTTGGTTAGTGACTCTTCCTCTTGGAATAGGGGATTCTGGGTAAAGAAGTGAGTGCTCACCCAGGAGAACAGTCTCCTGTTGGCGCGGCTAGTCCCTCTGAGCTGCAGTACTGGCCTGGTGGACAGGGGGCGCACTGGCTTCTGCTGCTTAGGCCACGCTGGTCACTGAAGGTGCCCAGTGGACAGGGGAAGTCCAGACCAAACTGGGTGCCTGAGGACACACACACACTGCGTTAGTGTACTTCTCTAAAGAGACACACTGCAGTTAGAATGCTGCTTCATGGACACATTGTAGTTGGTGACTTACTCTCAGGACACACTGCAGTGTACTACTGTAAGGAGGCAAAGTCTTGTTAGTGTATTACTCTTAGGAGACACATTGTACTTAGTGTACTACTCTAAGGACATATACTGTAGATTCTCGGATTTGTCAGGTTCGCCCTTCCACAATCGATAAAAAAACAACATTCGTGAAAAATATCCTTGCACGCAAGTGGTGTGTGTGTGTGTGTGTGTGTGTGTGAAGAGTGGCCTACCTGAAGGGCAGTAGTGTCCCTCAGGGCAGGGTGTGGGTGTGTGTGAGCCTTCTATCGCACAGAAGAACCCAGCAGGACAGAGGCCACACTG
>CM059285.1:6577946-6590446 GCA_030347295.1 Setipinna tenuifilis
TGTGTGTGTGAGTGAGAGAGAGAGAGAGAGAGAGAGAGAGAGAGAGAGAGAGAGAGAGAGAGAGAGTGTGTCTGTGTGTTTATGTGTGTGTGTGACAGAGAGAGATAGAGAGAGGGGAGAGAGCGGGGGAGAGAGAGAGAGAGAGAGAGAAAGGGTGTGTGTGTGTGTGCGTGTGTGTGCATGTGTGTTTGTGTGTGTGTGTGTGAAACAAAGCAGAGTACAAATGTCATGTATAATGAGACAAGGCAGATTAGAGGGCAGCAGTGGGAGAGATATCCACATAGACTGCGCTGTAGTATTAGCTGAGCCAGTATGGATTTTACTGTATTATTATCTGAGTTAGTATGGATTTCATCACATCATTATAATCTCAGGTGTTGATATGGATTTTCATGTATCTTTCAGCCTCGCTGGAATGCTAGGACTTTGCCAAGTATCGACTGGTTTCATAGCACAGCTTTGTTCAGTGAGAAGTGTGTGTGTGTGTGTATGTAAGGTCAAAGTGCATTTATGGGTGTGTGTGTGTGTGTGTTTGTGTGCGCAAGCGCATGTGTCTGTGTGTGTGCATATGTACATGCATGCATACATGTGTGTGTTTGTGTGTGTATGTGTGTGTGTGTGTGTGTGTTTGTGTGTGTGTGTGTGTGTGTGCGTGCGCAAGCGCATGTGTCTGTGTGCGTGCATATGTACATAAGTGCATGCATGCATATATGTGTGTGTATGTGTGTATGTGTGTGTGTGTGTGTGTGTGTCTCACCTGTAGGGCATAGCCCCCCATTAGCGTCTCTGATGTGTGGGTTGGGGTATATTGCCCCCTGCAGGCAGTAGTGGCCTTCCCAGCATTCCCCACTGGGCGCGCTCAGACCAGCCATGCCGCAGTACTGACCAGGAGAGCAGGGCAGGCAGCTCACCTGAGTAGGGCGGCAATCTAGTCACTAATCTAGGCTAGTCACAGCTGTGTGTGTGTGTGTGTGTGTGTGTGTGTGTGTGTGTGTGTGTGTGTGTGTGTGTGTGTACTTACTTGTGAGTTTTACTCAGTGATGGTGCTGTTTGTATATATACAGGTGCTGGTCATATAATTAGAATATCATAAAAAGTTGATTTATATCCGTAATTCCATTCAAAAAGTGAGACTTGTATATGATATTCATTTATTGCACACAGAGTGATATATTTCAAATGTTTGTTTAATTTTGATAATTATAACTGACAGCTAATGATTAGAATATTACCATAAGACCAATACAAAAAAAGATTTCTAGAAATGTTGGCCAACTGAAGTATGAACATAAAAAGTATGAGCATGTACAGCACTCAATACTTAGTTGGGGATCCTTTTGCCTGAATTACTGCAGCAATGTGGCGTGGCATGGAGTCGATCAGTCTTCGGCACTGCTCAGGTGTTATGAGTGTACACAGGTTGTTCTGATATTGGCCTTCAGCTCTTTTGCATTGTTGGGTCTGGCATATCGCATCTTCCTCTTCACAATACCCCATAGATTTTCTATGGGGTTAAGGTCAGGAGAGTTTGCTGGCCAATTAAGAACAGAGATACTATGGTCCTTAAAGCAGGTACATGTACAGGAAGCATGAAGTGCTGTAAAACGTCCTGGTAGACGGCTGCATTGACCTTGGACTTAAGAAAACACAGTGGACCAACACCAGCAGATGACATAGCACCCCAAACCATCACTGATTGTGGAAACTTTACACTCGACCTCAAACAACGTGGATTCTGTGCCTCTCCTCTCTTCCTTCAGACTCTGAGACCTTGATTTCCAAAGGATATACAAAATTTACTGTCATCAGAGAACATTGAAGGTCTCAGCAGCAGTCCAGTCCTTTTTGTCTTTAGCCCAGGTGAGATGCTTCTGACGCTGTCTCTTGTTCAAGAGTGGCCTGACACAAGGAATGCGAGACCTGAAACCCATGTCTTGCATATGTCTGTGCTTGGTGGTTTTTAAAGCACTGACTGCGGTCCACTCTTTGTGAATCTCTCCCACATTTTTGAATGGGTTTTGTTTCACAATCCTCTACAGGGTGAGGTTATCCCTATTGCTTGTACACGTTTTTCTACCACATTTTTTCCTTACCCTTTGCCTATCTATTAATGTGCTTGGACATGGAGCTGTGTGAACAGCCAGCCTCTTTAGCAACGACCTTTTCCTTGTCCAAGATGTCAGTGGTCGTCTTTTGGACAACTGTCAACTGTCAGATTATGTAGCCTACAAAACTGGACTAAGAGAACATTCAAAGGCCTTTGCAGGTGTTTTGAGTTAATTAGCTGATTAGAGTGTGGCACCAGGTGTCTTCAATATTTAACCTTTCCACATTATTCTAGTTTTCTGAGATACTCAATTTGGGGTTTTCATTACTTGTCAGTTCTAATTATCAATACTAAAAGAAATAAGCACTTGCAATATGCCAGTCTGTGTGAAATGAGGGGTTTAACTTTTTAAATTAAATTACTGAAAAAAAAGTGAGTACACCCTTCACATTTCAGCAATTCATCTTTTCAAGGGGCAATACTACACACATACTGTAAAACTTGGATATGTGTTTGAGTAGTTAGTATAAAGCTTGTGTAGCAGTATAGATTTTCTGCCCTCTGAAAATAACTTAACTGAAGGGTGTATTCACTTTTGTGAGATACAGTATGTGTGTGTGTGTGTGTGTGTGTGTGTTTACCTGTGAGGATAATTGAGTTGTATTGCTGTATGTGCCTTCAGGACATGCATGGGGATGTGCCGTGGCCTCTGGGCAAAAGTGGCCCACTGGACAAGGACCTCCCTCATCTAAACACACACACACACACACACACACACACACACACACACACACACACACACACACACACACACACACACAAACACAAACACACACACAAACACCTTGCTATACCTGCTTTAGTCATTCGCATTGCTAAAGGAAATCCAAGAACCTGCATACACACACTACAAGTTCGTTTCAGCACTTTTAAAGTATCTGAAGCACTTTAAAGTAAGCAAAGTAAGTACTATTAAGTGTGTGTGTGTTAAGAGTGTGTTAGTTTCTTGGATAAAAGCGTCTGCCAAATGCAATGTAATGTAATGAATGTAATGTAAAGTTTCTGTGTATGAGTATGTTAAATACATACACATACATACACTTCACACATTCATATTCACATTCACACACACTCTAAATATACAGTACCGGTAACTTCTTCAGAAGAACTAGGAGTTCAGTTTTGCCCAGTAAACCAGGATTGTCTAAGCTCATACCTGCACTGTGCTGTGCTCTGGGACTCCACCTGTGCTGCCAGAGCTGTACCTGTGCTGTAGAACTCTACATATGCATAGGGACTGGGGGGGGGAGGACTGGTACCTGTGGTGAGTGGCCATGGGGAGGTGCTGCCAGGTAGGCAGTAGTAGCCCTGAGCGCAGGGTCCAGTGACGGAGGTGGCATTGGGGAGGCTGCAGTAGTGTCCCCCGTCACACACAAGACACTCCGACACCCCGCTCAGACCTCCAGCGGGACCGTACGTTCCCACGGGACACGGGCGCCATGTGGACCCAGAGCCCTCCGGGCAGTAGAACCCTGAGAGTACACACAGAAACACACACACACACACACACACACACACACACACACACACACACACACACACACACACACAGTAATTATCAGCAGCACACTATGTCCTGAACAGCTGCATTTTGCATTAATGATTATATTTATAAAAAGTGTACACACATACAGACATGCACACATACAGACATACAGTTCTCAGCAGCATAGCACTTCGATGTTAGTGTGCATCTCTGTGTCCACTAGATGGTGCTGTAGGCATTTCTATTGGACTATCTATCAGGCGTGTGAGCGAGTAATTAAAGGACCACCAGGTTATCACTTGTGGAGCATTTAAAAAGATTCCTTAAATGTATATACATAAAACATCATCTGAACATCTTGGCAAACATGTTTGTCAAAGATTCACATTTTTAGAGAGATACAGATACAGTACGCTTTAAAACACTATGACATTTGGTTTACACTTATTTGTTGTAAAGTTGTTTGCTGTGTGGTTGTGCGTTATACTGTATATATATGTTATGTAGCTGTGTGTTATACTTGCATGTTCTAAGTGCAATAATGTACAAGCCTGCCGTGTGGTTGTGTGTTGTACTGTATGTAGTATATAATTCTACTATAATAAGTGTGTATAATTTGTGTATTATGTGTGTGTTATATTTGTGTGGTTTAAGTGTGATAGAGTGCAGACTTGCTGTGTGGTTGTGTGTTATACTGTATATTTGCTGTGTAGCTGTGTGTTATCGAAAAGAGAGCAATTCCACGCGCTTCTGTGGTATTATCTGGTGCATCAACGGAAACCGGACTAAAGTTATACACATTTAGGAAAGTACATCGGAGCAGCACAGATAATTCCTTTTTAACTTTTTAATCAAGTGCACAACATAAGGACTAACGTTTCGATGGCGTTGCCATCTTCATCGGACTCTGATGAAGATGGCAACACCATCGAAACGTTAGTCCTTATGTTGTGCACTTGATTAAAAAGTTAAAAAGTAATTATCTGTGCTGCTCCGATGTACTTTCCTAAATGTGTATAGCTGTGTGTTATATTTGTGCATTTACTAGGCTACAGACCTGCTGGGCACAGTAGCTGAACACCAGAGGTGCAGTACCATCCTGCAGGGCACACTAAACACTCAGTGGCCTGTGTCGCACTCATATAGGTCCCCTGCTCACATGGCACAGGCTGAGAGGTTCCTATGGGGCAGTAATGAGCTTCTGGGCAAGGGCCTCCTGTTGTACCATCAGTAGGGGTGGGGACCAGTGCCCCCCTTGCACAGTAGAAGCTAGGAGGTGGACACATGAGGAAGCAAAACAGGTTGTGTTATATATTATCACAAGGTACGATACAGGTTTGAAGGAAGTGTGTGTGCATCCTGTCTGTTTGTTTGTATGGGTGGGTGTGTGCTTCCTGTGTGTGTGTGTGTTTGTTTATGTTTGAATTGGGAGAGAGTGTGTGTGTGTGTGTGTGTGTGTCTTGTGGTGTAGCAGTTCTTACCCTCCTGCGCAGGTTCCGGTGGGCGCTGTAAGTCCGGGGGCAGCACAGTAGAAGCCCCCTGGGCAGTGCTGGCACTCCCGCTCCTCCCCCAGACCCATCCGGCCCGCCCAGGTGCCAGAGGGACAGGGCAGAGGTAAGGACACACCTGCACAAGGGGACAGAGCACAGATAAAGACTTGCACAGGTTATGACACACCTGTACAAGTGACAGGCACAGAGCAGAGGTAAGGACAGCTGCACAGGGGACAGGGAACAGGTAAGGGGTGTGAGCAGGGCGTGTAAGGGGTGTGAGGGGGCATGGGGGCATGAGAACTGTGAGCATTATGGGGTGTGAGGATGACAGGGGGGTTAAGAGGTGTATTGGTTTGATGGTGGGGGGGGATGAGGGGTGTAAGGATAAGGGAATTTAAAAGGGGTATTGGTTTGATGGGGGGATTTACATTGAGCATTGGTATTGGTTTGACAGGGGTGGGGGGTGTAAGGGGTGAGAAGGGGTCATGAGGGTTGTGGGGGGTGCAAGGGCGGTCACCTGCGGGGCAGTAGTGTCCAGCGGGGCATGGGGAACCCCAGGTCCCATTTAAGGGGGTGCTGGACCTTGATGCTCCTCTGCACCAGAACCCAGCCTGGCAGCCACCTGGGGGTGGGGGGGGGGGGGGCAACATCATGGATGATATGATCACACAATACATAACACATAATGTTTTACATTTGAATACAAATTACATTACAAATAACATTACACAATACATCGGACATTACACCACACAACTCATTACACAATAAATTATACATAACATTGGACATTGCATTTATACATTATATTACGCAATATATGTAACAAGCATCACTCCAACCAAACAGAACTTAGATTTTCTTTCTGTTTTTCTTTCTTGCTGATCGTTTGCCCCTTTGTTTATTTGTTGTTTTTATTACAAAATATATCCATCAATTCTTTTTCCATTTCTCTCTCTGTCTCCCCCTTTCTCCCCCCTCCCTGTCTCTCTCTCCATCTCTCTCCTTCTCTCTTGCTTTCTCTGTTTCATCCACTCTCTCTAGCTCTCTCTTTCTCTCTCTATTCTAACCCCCCCTCACCATGAGGCTCAGAGAGCCCCTCTTCGGGGCAGTACTGTCCGGAGGGGCAGGGTAGGCAGGCGTCGGGGCCGTTCATGCCCTCTCGGGGGTTGTAGGTGCCTGGGGGGCAGGGGAACTGGGTGGCCAGGGGGGTCCCTGGGGGGCAGAAGTGGCCAGTGGGACAAGGCTGCCGCACGGAGACATTGCTGGAAGCCAGCCTGTGGTCACAGTAATGGCCTGGGACAGAGTGAGGACACACACACACACACACACACACACACAAACTAAGTATTCCAGGTCACTCTTATATGTCCTTCTATGAAATGACCTTAAAAGTTTACATTTTTGTCTTAAAGGTACTGTGTGTGTGTGTGTGTGTGTGTGTGTGTGTGTACATACACTGTGTGTGTGCATATACTGTATGTGTGTGTGTATGTGTGTGTGTGTGTGTGTGTTTGGGGGTGCTTGTATGAGGTGACCACTCAAGGACACTTAAGATCAGTGAGAGAGTACAGTGAGACACACATCCTCTAATGACTGGTACTGGCAGTGTTTTAGTGCTCCTGTACATCCAGACAGTGTCTACCAGCTGTGTGTGTATTAGTGTGAGTGCATGAGTGTTTGTGTGTGTCTATGGATTGACGTGTGTATGTGTGTGTGTGTGTGTGTGTGCATGCATGTGTATATGTGTGCGTGTGTGTATGTGTGTGCATGTGTATGTATGTATGTGATTGTGTGTGCATGTGTGTGTGTGCATGTGTATGTATGTGGGTGTATATGTGGGTGTGTGTGTGTGTGTGTGTGTGTGTGTGTGTGTGTGTGTGTGTGTGTGAGCCTCTGAGACTAGCCTGCTTCACACAGCGAGCAGTTGGCCTGCTTCTTGCTGTGCTGGTAGAAGCCGGAGGGGCAGGGAAGTGGGGCAGGGCTGCCCAAGGGACAGTAGTGGCCGACCGGGCACTGCAGCTCTCCGTCAGCCTCCTGACCAGATGGGCACCAGTACCCTGCAACACAGAGACCAGCACACGGAGACATACATCAGCACAGCTGAGACAAGAGACTGATGGGTACATTGGGAAGTGTGAGTGTGCAACTAGGAGTCAGATGCGCTTCCACCTTATTGGTGCTCACGGTCCAGGACACAATGTTCAATATTAAGACCTTCGGTCCAACTGTGGACTAAGGAGCAAGACCGGAGCACTCAGTTTGCAATGCTTTTAATGGTGCAGAAACAAAAAGTGACTAACGTTTCGACAGCACTGCGTCTTCTTCAGAGTCAAAATGTGTGTAAGTGTGAGTGTGTGTTATGTCTGTGGTAATATGTGTGTATGCATGCTGACCACTCTGTCTCTCCCTCCATGTACAGAAATGCTACTGCAGGGGAGGACATTCTCTGTTTTACAGTAAAGGCCAGATGGCAGGTGTTACCAACTAAACACAACCTGGCATTATCGTACCCTAAAACCCACCACCCACACTGCATCATGCATTCCGACCATGATGTGCACCTAGAATCTGTTCCACACATTGTAAACAGCTGTGGAATGTGCAAAGGCACGACTTGCACGTCACAACGTATTGTTATTCTTATTGCCAGTACTGTTAAAGCACTCTTCCCAGACAATGTGTCTATGTACAAACACTCACGCATAGTGCCAGAATGGTTTAACAGCTCTGATCAGGTGTTTTGTAACATTCCTGACACCCCTGATGAGACAGAATGCAGATGATGGTAGGGTCTGTCTATGATGGGTATATGGACACGATGGGTGTATGGACAATAAGATGACCAAGTACCAGCCCCTACTTACAAAGATCAGTGATGTGGGCTAATCCTGTAGATTGATTGTACTGATATTTTTTAGTTTGGGACATGTTTACAGACTAACTACAAGTGGGTTATGAATAGCGGTGTGTGTGTGTGTGTGTGTGTGCGTGTGTGTGTGTGTGTGTGTGTGTGTGTGTGTGTGTGTGTGTGTGTGTGTACCCTCGCTACAGGGTGCTGTAGGGGTGTGTAGTCCAGTGGAGCTGCAGTAGTGTCCCTCTGTGCAGCGGTGGCACTCAGATCGTCTGACCAGCCCCGTCGCCATGGAGAAGGTCCCCATTGGACACCACTCAGGCTCCTCTGACGCCTCACCTGGGAGGAGAGAGGGAGGAGAGGAGAGGAGAGAGAGAAATAGAGAATATAGAAATAGAGAAGGGGGGAGAGAAAGGAGAGAGAGACAGAGGAAAGGAAAGAGGAAAGAAGAGGAGAGAGAAAGGACAGAAGAGAGAGAAAAGAAATGGAAGGTGTACAGAGAAGAGGAGAGAGTAAGTGAAAACAAGAGAGACAGAGAGAAAGAGAGAGAGGTGTGAGAGAGAGGGTATTAGATAAAAAGAGACTGAGGTTGGGTGGGTTATAGTTGACTCTGGGGGGAGATGAGTGTGTGTGTGTGTGTGTGTGTGTGTGTGTGTGTGTGTGTGTGTGTGTGTGTGTGTGTGAGTGTCTCTATGTGTGAGTGTGTGTGAGTGTGTGTGTGCACGCATCTCTAGGTATGTGTGTGCGTGTGTGAGTTACCGCAGTAGGCTCCATGAGGACAGATGTTTCCTGTAAGTCCGTCTCTGGGATTGGGCCGGTCCGCCCCGCCCGTGCAGTAGAACCCTGGCTGGCATGGTCCACTGGGCAGAGACAGGCCTGCAGCAGGATAGGCTGGGTTAAACATGCCACACTGGGCAGAGACAACTAAGGCAATCTACAGTTAAACTAAATTACGTTTAAACTAAAATAATCTATAATTTACATAGTCATTTAATGATAATCCAGGAGCAAGCTTGGAGCAAAATAGGCTGGGTTAAACTAAGATAATGTAATAACTAATGATAATGAGTCAATTTAGGATAATCGAGACAGAGACACACTTGTAGCAGACATGCAGAGTTAAATTCGGTGGTCTAGGCAGAGACAAATGCTGAGTTTTTTAATTTCCCATGTTCATTTTACGAATTTTTCCTGTCCATATTTTTTTTACTGATCCGGATGAAATTTTGTGATATGATAGCGGACCCCACCACCAATGTGGCAATCGGCAAAAAATAAAGTGAGACATGATTTTTTAAAATCTCACCAATGATGAGAGATATGGATCTTCAAGATATTTGTGAGATAACCAATGAACTGATTTTCATTAAAAAGAAACACAGGCAAAACGAATAAGGCATACTGTAAAAACTTCAGAATGATATGACAGACAGACAGATAATTGCCGACAAAAACAAGAATACAAGGATGGTTAATTGTCACATGCATAGACATACTGGGTAGAGTAGGACATGCAGTGAAATTGGTGGTTGTTTGTGCAACTAAAACTGTGTTTGGGGAGGGGGCAGTAAATAGCATAGAATGTAGTTTGAGGATGGCTACCTGATGAAGGGCACAGGTAGAGGTTTGCGGAGGTAATCAGAGTAGTCTTGGTAAGTCTAGATGAAATGAGCATAGGCTAGGCTAACCTGTTGAGTTACAGAAGGCCCCGGCTGGGCAGGGCTGCGGCTCAGAGCTGCCAAAGGGGCAGAAGAAGCCCTTCTGACAGCGCCCCCCTGTGGACGTGGCGGGGCACAGGCAGTTAGCGTTGGTGTAGTTGTCCAGGTCGAAGGGTTGAGCGGTCCAGGCAGCAGACACACAGAACCAGCCTATGGGGATGATGCACACACACACACACTGTGAAAGGGTGAACTTCCCTGTCTCCCCCTCTCACCATTTTAAAAAACTGAACACGGTACACCTGCGCACCCACACACACGCACACATCCACAGTCATCAAACCTATCACAATGCAACTGGAACTGTTAAAGCCTTTTATTATTAACATCCCTGGCATGGGTGAGGTACCCACTCATGTCCTACTTACAACGTCCCTCTGTTTTCAATTTCTGGTTCATACACTCCCATATACTTACATACTTTCTCATCTCCGGACACTTGGCTGCTGCTATGCGGAAGCGCGCACCGCTAGGGCAGGGTTTTAGAACTCGTTGGGAGCTGGGATCTGTTATGTGGTAGAGGGGTGTCACTGGTGTTGGTTTGGGTTTATGTGTATTGCGAGGCACCAATTTGTAAATGTTGTCTTGTATTGTGTGCTGTATTTACGTGGTGATATTGTGTGTGCAAACCGTGTCTTCAAATCGTGTGCTTGTATGTGATTGTTGAATGTAGCGTCACTTGGTGGTGGTGTGGTCCAATCATGTAATGATTGGGCCAATTGTTTTTAATTGAGGGCTTTATTTAAGAGGTGCCTCAGTTTCCACCACGACGAAGAACGAACAGAACGAGACCAACGAGCATGTGAGTGAGAGCAATCGCTGAGTAGTAGGGCTGCTGAATACCGGAGCGGAACAGTAAACCTAAAGGCATTGTTTGAGTTCTTTTGCTTTTGGTAGAAATTTATTTCCGGATTAAGTGTTGTATTAATATTATTTACTTTTTGTTTTGTTTGTGCACAGGGTTTTTGTAAATAAAAGGAATATATTTTTCTACACACGTTCATGGATTTTTTGGAGGTCTTTTCGTACCACTTCTACCCCAGCTTCCAGTAAGCTCGCATCCTGCACGAAGGAGCCTCACCGGCAACTTCACACACACACAAGCACACGCATACACACTCACACACACACACACAGAAAAAACAGCTTTGCATTTTGTATACAATACTCACAACCAGGACAACACACACAATATACTGCATACATGGACATACAGACGCAAACATTGGTGCACAACATACACACACACACACACACACACACACACACACACACACACACACACACACACACAAACACACACACACACACACACACACACACACACACACACACACACACACACACACACACACACACACACGAACCAGCTTTGCATTTGCCAGAGACAGCGGATAGCCCCTCCCTTTCGCAGTAGTGTCCGGGGGGGCAGGGCAGGCAGCTGTCCAGACTCTGGGTGAGGGCCTCGGGGTTGTAGTACCCACGCGGACAGGGGAACTGACTGCCCTGCTTAGTGCCTGTCCAAAAATCACACAGGCCCAAACAACAGGATGGAGGAGCAAAATAATCAATCAATCAATCAATCAATCAATCAATCAATCAATCAATCTATCTATCTATCTATCTATCTATCTATCTATCTATCTATCTATCTATCTATCTATCTATCTATCTATCTATCTATCTATCTATCTATCTATCTATCCATCCTATCATCCATAATGTATGTACCTTCGGGACAGTAGAATCCTGGTGGGCAGGGGTATTGGAGGTAGTTGTGGGTGTTCTCGGGGCAGAAGTATCCGGGCTGGCAGGGGCTACAGCGGTGCTGGGCGGTGAGGTTGGCGTAGGTGCCCGCGGCACAGGGCACTGGGGTGGCGACGCCCTGGGGGCAGTAGTGTGCCACTGGACACGGCCCTCCCCCACTCCCCAACCCTAACACACACAAACACACACACACATACACACACACACACACAGACACACACGGCCATACTGTATCACTAACACAGATGGCCCTCACCCACTCCCCAATCCCAACACACACACAGCCACTCAGTAAAGCAGCACCACACACACACACACACACACACACACACACACACACACACACACAGCCTTTGCCCACTCCCCAGCTGTAACGCAGCCACAACACACACACGGACACTAAGTCAAAGCAGCACACACACACACACGGCCATATCTCTCTCTCTTACACACACACACATACACACACACACGCATACATACACCATACCCCACTTTATCAGTGTACAAGCGCTGTCAGTGTTGATGCATGTTAATCCCCACTGCGTAATGTAATTGGCCTGACAGTGGCAGTGTGAAAGATGACATTATCTAGCGTAATAAATGGCATTAGCGAAATAAATTACATTACCGTAATAGATGACATTAGCGTCAGAAATTTCATTAGCGTCATAAATGACATTAGTGTAAAGTACATTCATCTAAGTCACTTAGGCCCATCAGCGGTAGGTGGGCTGCCTAAAAGAGCACAAAGGAGTTACCCAAAGGGTGTTTGTGTGTGTGTGTGTGTGCGCGTGTGCGTGTGTGTGTGTGTTTGTGTGTGTGTGTGTCTGTCTGTGATACCAGTAGCTCCAGAGGTGCTGTGGAATCCCTGCTGACAGTCTGTATGTGTGTGCGTGTTTATGTTTGCGTGTGTGTGTGTGTGTGTCTGTCTGTGATACCAGTAGCTCCAGAGGTGCTGTGGAATCCCTGCTGACAGTCTGTATGTGTGTGTGTGTTTATGTTTGCGTGTGTGTGTGTGTGTGTATGTGTTACCAGTAGTGGTGGTTGCTCCAGAGGGGCAGTTGTATCCTTG
>CM059285.1:6592946-6730446 GCA_030347295.1 Setipinna tenuifilis
CATCACCTACAACATGTTTGACTGGGCAGTATGAGAACTTTGAAGGCATTTTTTTTGTGCTTGTGTAGTTATTGCACTTTCCCTTAGTAGGGCAGATAGTGTGGCTGTATTAGAGGCCTGCTGTGTATCATGCCTACCTACGCCCAGCCCTGCCTACCTATGCCAACCCACGCCAACCTGGGTCCAACCTTGCCCACCTATGCCAACCCATGTACACCCTTTGCCCACCTATGCCCACCTGTGCCCAGGTGTGTGTACCTGTGCTGTTGGAGAAGTAGCCCTCAGGACAGGGCGAAGGCGAGGCTGACCCCGATGGACAGTAGAACCCAGCTGGACAAAGGCCGCCGTTTTCTCCATCTACTGGCATTGAGCTCTTTGCCCCACCAGAGCAATAAAACCCTATTGGTGAAAGAGTCCTCAACGCTGCACTTATTAATGGCAAAACACACATACACACACACACACACATAATACACAACACACAAGCAGCCACATAGCGTGTGACACTACAATGTGAGAGAGGAACAGTGTGTGTGTGTGTGTGTGTCCGTGTGTGTGCGTGTGCGTGTGCATGCATGTGCATGTGTGTGTGTGTGTGTGTGTGTGTGTGTGTTACAATACTACCATGTACTTCTTTCCACAGCCTGAGCTGAAGAAGCTGCATATTAGTGGTGTAGTGCTGGTGAGGACACTGGCTGTGTGACAGAGACAAGGTCACTTTGCGCTTAGGAATGGGAGCGAGCAGGCAGAGAAGGAAGAGCACAGAGAGGAGCAGGCGGCGGGTGGGGAAAGAAGTGGTCACTCCGTGTGATGGTCAGTTAAATTAGCGCTCACTCCATGCAGGGACGTAGCTAGAAATCATAAAATGGGTGGGCCTAACTGAAAACACACAGGTTACTATTATTACTTAAACAGTCAATCAAACAAAGGGAGCCTTCTGATTGGGTGGGCTTGATTGACAAGTCGGTGGGTACAGGCCCACCCCAGCCCACCCATGGCTACGCCTATGAGGTCAGGGTGAATGGGGAATAGAGTGCTCACTCAATGTAGTGGTGAGCTATTTTGGGACTGTCATTGGCTATGGGTTAAGGAGTTGGACTTCCAGCCGAAGCAAAGGGTCACAGGTTCAGTTCCCCACAATGCTAGGTGGCTGTGGGGAGTGAATGACCAGTGCTCTCCTCCACCCTCCCCCCATGACTGAGGTGCCCTGAGCGTGGCACTGTCCCCACACACCAGTGATAGGTTAAATGAAGAGGTTGGATGTCATTCTGTGCACTGTGTGCTGTGTGATCACAATGACGAATGGGAATCACTTTCATTAGCCGTCACTCAATGTAGTGGTCAGTTAAATAAGCTTCACTTTATGTGGTGGATAGTTAGATAAGAAGCAGTCAGTCAGTGCAGTGGTAAAACAGATAAGTGGCAGTTTCATCCAGTGGTCAGTTAGATTGATATTTATTATGCACATAGACATAGACACACACACACACACACACACACACACACACACACACAGAACACACACACTGGGGAGGCAGTCACGGGGTTGGGGTGGGTGCTGGCGATCAGAGTTCCCGGGCGGTACCTGGAGCACACACACTGGTGGGCTGTGTGAGTGCGGAGGCGTTGCAGAAGAAGCCGGGGGGGCACAGCCAGCAGGTGGACATATCCTGCCCCCCCACCACATTGCTCCAGGTGCCGGGGGGGCAGGGCGTCTCGTGGGGGTGCATGGTGCCTGACGGACACACATACCCCGCTGGACACATGTCTCCTGACCGTGAGTTCACCTGGTGATGAATGGGCCACAGGAAGCTTATGTGAGTGCTTGGTGTTTTGGTTTGTATTTGTGTATGTGTGTGTGTGTGTGTGTGTGTCGGTGTGTTTACAGGTGTGTTTAGGTGTGTGTGCGTGTGTGTGTTTGTCTGTGTGTGTTACCGGTGTAGCAGTGCTAGACCCCCCGGTGCAGTAGAATCCAGGGGCACAGGGACCCTCAGGGGCAGATAGGCCTGGGCTCTGGCAGAACTGCCCCGCGTCGCAGAGACTACAGTGTGTCACATGTACTGCCCCAGTGTGGGCAAAGTAGGTGCCCTACACACACACACAGAAAAAGTAGGTAGATTAAGATGTCGTTCAAGCCTTGAAGACCTTTACTGTCATAGAACAGTTGCCTGTACAAAAAAAACAGATAATTAGATAATTAGAAATTAGATAGAAAAATTAGTTGTTGCTTATACGGTATACACAGCTGAAAGAGTATTGAGATGTTGGGGCTGGTTGTGGATGTGACAGGTGAGGTGGTTAAGAGATGTTGTGGGTGTGACAGGTGAGGTGGTTGAGGCAGGTCAGGTGAGGGCAGCTAAGGTGTTGCAGCTGAGACAGCTGGAGTGGTTGGGGTCAGGTGAGGTGAGGTCAGGTGAGGTGAGGTGTTGCAGCTGAGACAGGTGGAGTGATTGAAGAGTTTAGAGTGTAACGGGTGTGACAGGTGTGAATGACAGTTGGAGAGATTGGGGTCAGGTGAGGTCAGGTCAGATGAAGTGTTACAGCTGAGATAGCTAGAGTGGTTGAGGTGTTCAGGCTGTGACAGGTGTGAAAGGGTGGGACGGGCTACGTACAGGTGGGCAGGGCTGAGCGATGGAGGAGCCAGGGGGACAGTAATGTCCGGGGGGGCAGAGGGGGGGTTGCGATAGCCCTGTGTCATTGCAAAGACGTCCAGCTTGGCACTCCAGACACCTCCCCTGGCCTCTCGCCTGGACAAGGACACAAGACATGACCCCAAAATTATTACTTCCTCTTCTTCTTCCTTTTCTTCTTCTTCTTATTATTTGTACTAGTAGTGGTGGTAGTAGTAATAAATAATATAAAGCATTTTTCATACAAATGATGTAGCTCAAAGTGCCTGATTGTTTGTGAAAAAGAACACAGAAGACAATGGTTTCTCAGTAGTAGAATACCATAACAGAGAATTTAAATTAAAAAAAAAAACATTTCTATGGACATCTGCAAACACACTAGTAGACTGACTGGTGCACACACTCCTAAGTCACATGTTCATTCTCAGGAAAGGCAATGTTTTAAAAGCATCACATGCTTATTAGCAGTGCTGGCGATGTTCTAAAAGCATCACATGACCATTCTATGGACTCACAGGCTGGAAGGTTCCAAGGGGGCAGGACTGCGCTCTAACTGCCCCCTCCAGAGAGAAGTGCCCCTCCTCTGCCTCCCTCTGCACCGGGGAGTCTGCCCCACCGAGGCAGTAGAATCCTGCAGCACAGGGCCCACTGGGGGCAGAGTTGTTGGAGCCCAGACAGTAGAACCTAAAAATGAAGAAGCACAGAAGGTGAGGGGTAGCACAGGTGAGCAGTCAGGTCTGAATGGTTACATTATGGGTAAGTGAGGTAGAAATGGTGTGGTGGATTACAAATTGGTGTCGTAGATTATTGATACATGAGGTTTGATTGGTGTGGTAGATTATTGATATGTGAGGTTTGATTGGTGTGGTGGATTACAAATAAAATGTCGGGTCTGATTGGTGTGGTAAATTATTGATGGTGAGGCCTGATTGGTGTGGTAGATTACTGATACGTGAGGATTGATTGGGGTGCTTAATTTTTCATACGTGAGGTTTGATTGGTGTGCTAGATTATTGATATGTGAGGTTTAATTGGTGTGCTAGATTATTGATGGTGAAGTTTGATAGGTGGGCTGGATTATTGATATGTGAGATTACAAATTAGATGTCGGGTCTAATTGTTGTGGTGTATTATTGGTAGATGAGGCCTGAAGAGTGGAAATGGGGGGGGGGGGGGGGGGTAGTTATAAGGCAAGTTACCCTGGAGGGCAGCTGACACACTTCTGCAGGTGTGTGAGGCCGGTGCTGTTGCTGAAGGAGCCGGGAGGGCATGGGGAGGGGTGGGGTGAACCAGGGGGGCAATAACTCCCTGCTGGACACAGGCCACCTGATGGCCCATCCACAGGGGTCTGCAAGACACACACACACACACACACACACACACACACACACACACACAAACTAACTATGGTAATATAGCAAATGTACAGTGTGAGTGATACAGTGATAGAGTGAGGCATGTTTTAAGTAGGGTGATACAGGCATAGAGTGATAAAGGAATTTCTGTTTAGAATAATAGAGGGATAGAGACATGTTCTAACTAGAGTGATACAGTGATAGAGGCAAGTGTGTTTAAATGTGTATTTGTGTGTGTGTGTTACCGGTGTAGCAGTGCTAGACCCGCCGTTGCAGTAGAATCCAGGGGCACAGGGACCCTCAGGGGCAGATAGGCCTGGGCTCTGGCAGAACTGCCCCGCGTCGCAGAGACTACAGTGTGTCACATCTTCTGCCCCAGTGTGGGCAAAGTAGGTGCCCTACACACACATACACACATACACACACACACACACACACACCCACACACACAGAAACAGTAGGTAGATTAAGATGATGTTCAAGCCTTCAACACCTTTATTGTCATTGAACAGTTGCCTGTACAGTGCCTGACAAAAGTCTTGTCGCTTATCCATTTTGTAGAAAGAAAAGCTTATAACCTTACTTTTAATTAATCCATTGGTTTTAGAAATGTCTCATATGAAAGCTAAAACCCTCCTAAATTATGTTAATATACTGAAAATAAATTTGCTTTACTGAAGAAAGATTGATAATTTAATGAACACAGAAAGGTCAGATTTTGGCAAGACAAAAGTCTTGTCGCCTTGTCATATGACGCACCCAATCCTAGATTACAGCCTCACCTGTGATCAGTTATTGATCAATCAATTAGTGGATGTGTATAAAAAGAACCCCAGCATACCAGACCTTCACATCAACTCCAACTTGCCCTTTGACAACATGCCTAAGATGCACCCCCTGAGACCAAAGCATTAATTATCAAGAGGGTGAAGACCAGATCCACTGCTGAGGTGGCTGACACCTTCAATGTGTTTTAGCGTCAACTACAAAGAATAAGAAAAATATCTGAATAGACTGGAGATGTTTTTGACAAGCCCAGGTCCGGCAGACCCTACTAGACAACTGCTCGGGAGGACCGTTTGTTCCAAGGCCATCCCCTTTTCCACTGCAGCAGAGCTCTACCAGGCCTGGTCACCTCAAATCCCTGTGTCAACCAGAATAGTTAGTAGAATTCTGTCTCGAAATGTCCTCCATGGTCGAATCAGTGCACAGAAACCAGCACTAAACAAAAGGCAATTAAAATACATTTGGCAAGGCCCACAGCCTGCTAAAAGGATGGACGCTGGAAAAGTGGTAGAAGATTTCTCAGATAAATCTTCGGTTGAATTACATCAAGGCCACCGCAAATATTGCAGGAGACCTACTGGAGCCCGCATGGATCCAAGATTCACACAGAAAACAGTGAAGTTTGGTGGCGGAAAAATCATGGTCTGGGGTTACATTCAGTATGGGGGTGCAAGACATTTGCAGGGTGGAAGGCAATATCAATAGCCTAAAATATCAAAAAGTATTAGCAACCTCTTACATTCCCAACCACAAATTTTGCAGCAGGATGGTGCTTCATCGCATACTTCCATCTCTACATCAAAGTTCCTCAAGCCGAAGAAGATCAAGGTGCTCCAGGACTGGCCAGCCCAGTCACCAGACATGAACATCATTGAGCATGTCTGGGGTAGAATGAAAGAGGAAGCATGGAAGGCAAAACGAAAGAATCTTTATGGACTCTGGGAGGCATGTAAGACTGCTTTCTTTGCTATTCCTGATGACTTCATCAATAAATTGTATGAATCACTGTTGAACCGCATGGATGCAGTCCTTAAAGCTCATGGAAGTTATACAAGATATTAAATATGAATCTCACAGCACCATTACTTGATTCACTGATGTTATGCAACATATTTTTGTATTTGAAGTAAATTATTTGTTCAGTTTTCTGTAGGCGACAAAACTCTTGTCTTGCCAAAATCTGACCTTTCCGTGTTCATTAAATTATCAATCTTTCTTCAGTAAAGCAAATTTATTTTCAGCATATTAACATTAATTTAAGAGGGTTTTAGCTTTCATATGAGACATTTCTAAAACCAATGGATTAATTAAAAGTAAGGTTATAAGCTTTTGTTTCAACAAAATGGATAAGCGACAAGACTTTTGTCAGGCACTGTACAATGAAGCAAATAATTAGATAATTAGATGTTACTAAAATACACATCTGATAGTCAGGTGAGGGGGCTGGTTGTGGATGTGACAGGTGAGGTGGTTGAGGCAGGTAAGGTGTGACAGCTGAGGTGAGGTGTTGCAGCTGAGACAGGTGGAGTGGTTGAGGTGTTTAGAGTGTAACAGGTGTGACAGGTGTGAGTTGGTGGCAGGTGAGGTAAGGCGAGGTGAGGTAGGCTACGTACAGGTGGGCAGGGCTGAGCGATGGAGGAGCAAGGGGGACAGTAATGTCCGGGAGGGCAGAGGGGGGGTTGCGATAACCCTGTCTCATTGCAAAGACGTCCAGCTTGGCACTCCAGACACCTCCCCTGGGCTCTCGCCTGGACAATGACATAACCCCAAAATTATTACTTCCTCTTCTTCTTCCTCTTCTTCTTCTTCTTCTTATTATTATTGTTATTTGTACTAGTAGTGGTAATAGTAGTAATAATTAGAATAATATAACCGTTTTTCATACAAATGATGTAGCTCAAAGTTTGTGAAAAAGAATACAGAAGACAATGATGTGTCAATAGTAGAATACCAAAATAGAGAATTTAAATAAAAAAAAAACATTTCCATGGACATCTGCAAACACATTAGTAGACTGGTGCAAACGCTCTTCACTGCTGATCTCCTAAGTCACATGTTCATTCTCAGGAAAGGCAATGTCCTAAAACCATCATATGATTATTCTCAGGGCTGACGATGTTCTACAAGCATCACATGGTCATTCTATGGACTGGACTCACAGGCTGGAAGGTTCCAAGGGGGCAGGACTGCGCTCTAACTGCCCCCTCCAGAGAGAAGTGCCCCTCCTCTGCCTCCCTCTGCACTGGGGAGTCTGCCCCACCGAGGCAGTAGAATCCTGCAGCACAGAGCCCACTGGGGGCAGAGTTGTTGGAGCCCAGACAGTAGAACCTAAGAATGAAGAAGCACAGAAGGTGAGGGGTAGCACAAGTGAGCAGTCAGGTCTGAATGGTTACATTATGGGTAAGTGAGGTAGAAATGGTGTGGTGGATTACAAATAAGATGTAAAGCCTGATTGGTGTTGTAGATTATTGATACATGAGGTTTCATTGGTGTGGTAGATTATTGATATGTGAGGTTTCATTGGTGTGCTAGATTACTGATGGTGAGGTTTGATTGGTGTGCTGCATTATTGATATTTGAGGTTTGCTTGGTGTGCTGGATTATTGATATGTGAGGTTTGATTGGTGCGCTAGATCATTAATGGTGAAGTTTGGTAGGTGGGCTGGATTATTGATATGTGAGATTACAAATAAGATGTCAGGTCCAATTGTTGTGGTGTATTATTGGTAGGTGAGGCCTGAAGAGTGGAGTTTGGGTGGGGGGTAGTGTGTGGGGCAGTTATAAGGCAAGTTAAGTTACCCCGGGGGGCAGCTGACACACTGCTGCAGGTGTGTGAGGCCGGTGCTGTTGCTGAAGAAGCCAGGAGGGCATGGGGAGGGGTGGGCCGAACCAGGTGGGCAATAACTCCCTGCTGGACACAGGCCACCTGATGGTCCATCCACAGAGGTCTGCAAGACACACACACACACACACACACACACAAACTAACTACGGTAATATTGCAAATGTACAGTGTGAGTGACACGGTGATAGAGTGAGAGAGGCATGTTTTAAGTAGGGTGATACATGATGATGTGTTCAGGAGCATCCTAGAGATATATTTTATCAATCACTTTGCTGGCGAAACCAGTGGCGACCAGGAACAGACTGGTTGACAACCAAGAATATAGTGGTGACGACTGGAGAGACAGTGGACAGCACGGAGAGACGGCAACCTGGGTGGGGAGGGTTGCCAGCCCAAACCGCATCTTCTGAGAGGAGGAAACCCACAAAAGCTACGAATCAACTCATGGAAAGATACCCCCAGGGATGCCCGAGAGGGGGGGAGGATAAGCATCCCAGCCTGACGGACCTAAGGTTAACAAACATCGGCAACGGACAATTGACAACGAACATGAAGTGCAGATGTGGAAAGATCTGCAAGAACAGCCGAGGTCTTAAGATTCACCAGACCCGGATGAAGTGTTTAGAGGGAGAGCAAGCACCACAACGCACAGGTAACCCACCTGGTGAGACGCAGGAGGAGCCAGGCCCGGAGATACCCCACAGAGCCAGGAACCTCTAAGTGCCACAACCAATCTCTCAGAACAGATTTCCGGAGAGGGTTCGAGTCAAATGGCCACAGGCCTGCAAGACGGCAGTCTGGCAGCAGTTTGATGAGGATGCCAACTCTGTGCTGGAGGCAACAACGAAGGGCGATGCGGATCGAAGGCTTCAAACGATGACCACAATCATCGTCAGTCTGGCTGTGGAAAGGTTCGGAGCAGTGGAGAAGAGGGGGGAAAGAGCACCCTTCACCATGAACCACAGAGCAGCAAAAATCCATCAGATCCTGCAGGAGCTCAAGTCCCTCAAGATGCAGTACAAGGAGGCAAGCGAGGAACGACGCCCCCCCTTGGCAGAGCTGAGAACCTTCCTGAGGAAGAGGCTACTGACTCTTCGCAGAGCTGAGTGGCACCGGCAGAGGCGGAAGGAAAGGACCAGGAAGCGAGCATCCTTTATTGCCAACCCATTTGGCTTCACCAAGCAACTCTTGGGGCAGAAGCGCGGAGGGAAATTGACCTGCTCTAAGGATGAGATCGATCAGCATATACAGACCACCTACAGCGACCCTATCAGACAGCAGGATCTGGGCCATTGCAGCACCCTGATACAACCACCACCCCCCCACCAAGGAGTTTGACGGAAGGGAACCGCTCCTTAAAGAGGTACAGGATGTTGTGAGGAAAGCCTGATCTTGTTCAGCTCCCGGCCCAAGTGGAGTGCCGTACAAGGTCTACAAGAACTGTCCCCTGTTACCGAAGCAGTTGTGGAAGATCTTGAAAATCATCTGGAGAAGGGGGAAAGTAGCGCAGCAGTGGCGATACGCTGAGGGAGTCTGGATCCCAAAGGAGGAAGATTCCAAGACCATCGACCAGTTTAGGATCATCTCCTTGCTGAGTGTGGAGGGGAAAATCTTCTTCAGTATAGTAGCCAGGCGGTTGACCGACTTCCTCTGTAACAACAGCTACAGACACCTCTGTGAAAAAGGGAGGCATATCTGGAGTACCAGGCTGCCTTGAGCATACAGGGGTGGTGACCCAGCTTATTAGGGAAGCACAGGAGAACAAAGGAGACCTGCCGGTGCTTTGGCTCGACCTGGCTAATGCCTATGGATCTATCCCACACAAACTGGTCCAAACAACCTTGGAGAGGCATCATGTGCCAGGCCAAGTTGCTGAACTCATCATGGACTACTACCATCAGTTCAACATGAGAGTGTCATCAGGGTTGGTAACATCAGACTGGCACAGAGTCGAGGTCGGGATCATCACAGGCTGCACCATCTCTGTGATCCTTTTTGCTTTGGCAATGAACATGCTTGTGAAATCTGCTGAAACTCAGTGTCGGGGCCCAAAATCGGCAACAGGAGTGCGTCAACCACCAATCAGGGCATTCATGGACGACCTAACCATTACCACAGAATCAGTGCCAGGCAGCAGGTGGATTCTGCAAGGGTTGGAGGAACTGTGTGGATGGGCGAGGATGAGGTTCAAGCCAGAGAAATCACGGTCACTGGTGCTGAAGAGGGGCAAAGTAGTGGACAGGTTCCGCTTCAGCATAGGAGGGGCATCAATCCCGACTGTCTCTGAAAAACCAGTGAAGAGTCTTGGCAAGGTGTTCAACAGCAGCCTGAAGGATTCAGCATCTGTCCAGGAAACTTGTCAGGAGCTGGAAAGCTGGTTGAGAGCAGTGGACCGATCTGGGCTTCCAGGTAAATTGAAAGCGTGGATCTACCAACACGGCATCCTGCCTAGGGTACTGTGGCCTCTGCTCATCTATGAAGTTCCGATCTCGATCGTGGAGGGCCTAGAGAGGAAGGTCAGCAGCTTCCTCAGGAGATGGCTGGGTCTGCCAAGGAGCCTCAGCAGCATTGCCCTCTATGGACGTAACACCAAGCTCCAACTGCCCCTGACATCACTGGAGGAGGAGTTTAAGGTGACAAGGGCAAGAGAGGTGATGATGTACAGGGACTCCAGTGACCCCAAGGTAGCCCAGGCAGGGGTCAGAGTGAAAACTGGGAGGAAGTGGAGAGCCGATGATGCTGTATCACGGGCAGAATCTCGGATACAACACAGAGCCTTGGTTGGAGCAGTGACACATGGTAGAGCTGGTCTGGGGACATTTACAACACCACAGTATGAGAAGGCCAAGGGGAAGGAGAGACGCCGACTGGTGCAGGAGAAGGTGCGGGCAGAGGTGGAGGAGCGGAGGACCAGCATAGCTGTCAGCCTGAGGCAGCAGGGCGCCTGGACAAGGTGGGAGCAGGCCATGGACCGAAAAGTCACATGGACAGAGCTTTGGCGGGCAGAGCCACAGCATATAAAGTTCCTTGTCCAGACAGTATGACATTCTGCCCAGTCCTTCAAATCTCTCTATCTGGGGCAAGATAGAGTCTCCCAATTGCCCGCAGTGCCCAGGCAAGGGCACATTGAAACACATCCTGAGCTGCTGTCCAGTAGCGCTTGGGCAGGGGCGGTATACCTGGAACCACAACCAGGTTCTGAAACCCATCGCGGAAGCCATCAGCATGGGAATCAGCAGCAGCAGACGGTCCTCCTCCACTGCCAAGTCAATTTCCTTTGTAAAGGCTGGCGAGCGGTTGAGAAAAACGACTGGATCCAGGAACCTATCAGGGCTACTGGCGACCGCGAAAGACTGGCAGTTGTCTGTAGACCTGGAGAGACAGCCTGGAGACCAGACATCCTCCTGGTGTCAGAGGAGACAAAGAACATCTTTCTGATGGAGCTGACAGTACCATGGGAGGACCGATTGGATGAGGCCCATGAGAGGAAAAAGACCAAGTATGAAGCGCTGGTCATTGACCGCCGTAAGCAAGGCTGGAAGGTGCAGTGTATGCCTATCGAGGTGGGCTGCAGAGGGTTTGCAGGCCAGTCACTCTATAAAACCCTGAGTGCGCTGGGCATCAACGGCTTTGAGAGGAGAAGAGCCATCAGGAACATCACGGAGGAGGCAGAGAAAGTCTCAAGATGGCTCTGGATGAGGAGAGGAGATCCATGGGGGACAGCAAATGCCACCTGAACACAAGCCAGGTCTGATCAACCGCGGCTGGGTCGCCTGGGCGAGGATGTCTGATGTTGTAAGACCCGAAACACCCAAGGACCCCAGGTTACATCACTGATGATGTGTTCAGGAGCATCCTAGAGATGTATTTTATCAAATACAGGCATAGAGTGATAAAGGACTTTCTGTTTAGAATAATAGAGGGATAGAGACATGTTCTAACTAGAGTGATACAGTGATAGAGGCAGCTGTGTTTAAATGTGTGTGTGTGTTACCGGAGTAGCAGTGCTAGACCCCCCGGTGCAGTAGAATCCAGGGGCACAGGGACCATCAGGGGCAGATAGGCCTGGGCTCTGGCAGAACTGCCCCGCGTCACACAGACTACAGTGTGTCACATCTTCTGCCCCAGTGTGGGCAAAGTAGGTGCCCTACACACACACACACACACACACACACACACACACACACACACACAAAGTAGGTACATTAAGATGATGCTCAAGCCTTCAACACCTTTATTGTCATTCAACAGTTGCCTGTACAATAGAGTAACTAATTAGATAATTAGATGTTACTGAAATACACAGCTGACAGTCAGGTAAGGGAGCTGGTTGTGGATGTGAAAGGTGAGGTGATTAGGAGATGTTGTGGGTGTGACAGGTGAGGTGGTTGGGGCAGGTAAGGTGTGACAGCTGAGGTCAGGTGAGAGCAGCTAAGATGTTGCAGCTGAGACAGTTGGAGTGGTTGAGATCAGGTGAGGTGAGGTCAGGTGTTGAAGCTGAGACAGGTGGAGTGGTTGAGGTGTTTAGGCTGTGACAGGTGTGAAAGGGTGGGACGGGCTACGTACAGGTGGGCAGGGCTGAGCGATGGAGGAGCCAGGGGGACAGTAATGTCCGGGAGGGCAGAGGGAGGGTTGCGATAGCCCTGTGTCATTGCAAAGACGTCCAGCTTGGCACTCCAGACACCTCCCCTGGGCTCTCGCCTGGGCAAGGACACAAGACATAACCCCAAAATTATTACTTCCTCTATTACTTCTTTGTCTTCTTCTTCTTTTTCTTCTTCTTCTTATTTGTACCAGTAGTGGTAGTAGTAATAATAATAATAATATAACCATTTTTTATCCAAATGATGTAGCTCAAAGTTTGTGAAAAGAACACAGAAGACAATGGTGTGTCAATAGTAGAATACCATAATAGAGAATCTGAATTAAAAAAAAAAAAAACATTTCCATGGACATCTGCAAACACGTTAGTAGACTGGTGCAAACACTCTTCACTGCTGATCTCCTAAGTCACATGTTCATTCTCAGAAAAGGCAATGTCCTAAAACCATCATATGATTATTCTCAGGGCTGACAATGTTCTACAAGCATCACATGGTCATTCTATGGACTGGACTCACAGGCTGGAAGGTTCCAAGGGGGCAGGACTGCGCTCTAACTGCCCCCTCCAGAGAGAAGTGCCCCTCCTCTGCCTCCCTCTGCACTGGGGAGTCTGCCCCACCGAGGCAGTAGAATCCTGCAGCACAGGGCCCACTGGGGGCAGAGTTGTTGGAGCCCAGACAGTAGAACCTAAAAAAAAAGAAGAAGCACAGAAGGTGAGGGGTAGCACAGGTGAGCAGTCAGGTCTGAATGGTTACATTAGGGGTAGGTGAGGTAGAAATGGTGTGGTGGATTACAAATTGGTGTCGTAGATTATTGATACATTAGGTTTCATTGGTGTGGCAGATTATTGATATGTAAGGTTTGATTGGCGTGGTAGATTATTGATGGTGAGGCCTGATTGGTGTGGTAGATTTCTGATACGTGAAGTTTGATTGGTGTGCTAGATTTTTTATATGTGAGGTTTGATTGGTGTGCTAGATTACTGATGGTGAGGTTTGTTTGGTGTTCTAGATTATTAATGGTGAAGTTTGATAGGTGGGCTGAATTATTGATATGTGAGATTACAAATAAAATGTCGGGTCCAATTGTTGTGCCGTATTATTAGTAGATGAGGCCTGAAGAGTGGGGTTTGGGTCGGGGGCGGGGAGGGTGTAGTTTGTGGTGTAGTTATAAGGCAAATTACCCTGGGGGGCAGCTGACACACTGCTGCAGGTGTGTGAGGCCGGTGCTGTTGCTGAAGGAGCCGGGAGGGCATGGGGAGGGGTGGGGTGAACCAGGGGGGCAATAACTCCCTGCTGGACACAGGCCACCTGATGGCCCATCCACAGGGGTCTGCAAGACACACACACACACACACACACACACACACACACACACAGGCTAACTACGGTAATATAGTACATGTAGAGTGAGAGTGATACGGTGATAGAGTGATAGAGGCAGGTTTTGGCTGGAGTGGTACAGTGATAGTGTTAGAGTGATAGAGGGATACAGGTGTTATGACTAGAGTGAAAGAGTGATAGAGTTGTGATAGATAAAAATAAGCTGAAGCCTTACTGCTGTTGTGGGTCTGTCTTTTAGAAGAGTGTGATAAAAGCATGTTTGGTAACACTTTCTATGAAGCTTGTATTCACAAGACATTCATAGTGTAATACGAGTCTTATAATGCATTCATTAAGTATGTAAAGTATTCATTTCCCTGAGTCCTAAGGCATTATACGCTTTGTCATAAAGCCCATTCTTTGTGCATTCTTGGTTGTATATATTTACCTGCCTTACAAGTGAAGTCATGCTTATAAAAATAGTTGTGAATACCAAATTTTAACCATTATTAGGCATTATAACCCTTTATAAATGTGTTTATAGAGTCTTATAAATACAAGCTTCATAGAAAGTGTTACCGCATGTTTTGATAGGCCGATGGAGTGATATAGACATGTTCTGAGTGGTAGTAGTGATAGAATGACACAGTAATAGAGTGGTGATAAGATGAGGTAAGCTGAAGCCTCACTTCTGTTGTGGCTCGATGTCTGCAGTAGAATCCGGCCTCACAGATCCCTGATGGTTCTGTTTGCCCCACTCCGCTGCAGTACCTGCCCCCGCCACAGGCGGCGCACTCAGAGGCATCAGACAGGGCAGGACGGGGCCCATAAGTGCCCTCCTCACAGGGGGTAGGAATGGTGCTGCCCTCGGGGCAGTAGAAGCCCTGTAGCCATCATGACAAAGAGGTGGATGATGTGTAAGCCCTTCCTGTAATCTTTGTGATGTTTTATAACTACACAGGTGTAGTGTGTACTTGTAAAACAAGGGTTTTTAAACCAATACTCACTGCTTTAAAACTGGTTCTGGTCTGCATGCATGTAGCTTGATTTATGTTCTCTATTGTAGGTTGTTTTGGATAAAAGTATCTACTAAGTGTAATGTAATGTAATGTAAATCCACAGTGCTTTTGTGCTACCACTGCAATGCTTTTTTACATTGTTCACTTTGTCACATGACCACAGGTGTTCCTAATAAGTCCTTAGACCTTGATGGGCCTGAGTGGTCATGTGACAGAAGCTTGTTGTAGACCTGTGTGTAGTTTGTAGGAGTAGTCTGTTCCTGCTAAGAAAGACTTGGAGGGGTAGAGAATGGTTGTGCCCTTCCTAAAACTTTTAGGGTAGTGTGTGCTCCTGCTGAAGAAAACTTGTGTTTTAAAATAGCCTTTACAATGCCACAGTTGCCCTGAGTCTATTGATCACTGCCATTGCCCAGCTTGACCACATATGCAGAGGGACCAGGTCTGTATGTACTTTACTACTTTAGGGCTCATTTCTGTGTGTGTGTGTCTGTGTTTATATAAATGACCCAATTTGTGTGTGTGTGTGTGTGTGTGTGTGTGCATGAACACGTGTGTGTGTGTGTGCGTGTGTGTGTGTGTGTGTGTGTGTGTGCGTGAACATGTGTGTGTGTGTGTGTGTGTGTGTGCATGAACACGTGTGTGTGTGTGTGTGTGTGTGTGCATGAACACACGTGTGTGTGTGTGTGTGTGTGTGTGTGTGTGTGTGTGTGCATGAACACACGTGTGTGTGTGTGTGTGTGTGCATGAACACACGTGTGTGTGTGTGTGTGTGTGCATGAACACACTTGTGTGTGTGTGTGTGTGTGTGTGTGTGCATGAACACACGTGTGTGTGTGTGTGTGTGTGTGCATGAACACACGTGTGTGTGTGTGTGCATGAACACACGTGTGTGTGTGTGTGTGTGTATGCGTGTGCGTATGCGTCTGCAAGTGTGTATGCGTGTGCAAGTGTGTATGCGTGCACATATGAGTGTGTATGTGTGTATGTACCAGAGGGCAGCCACTGGGAGTGTGTGAGGCTGGAGCAGCACAGTAGTGTCTGGCAGGTGTGTGTGCATGAACACACGTGTGTGTGTGTGTGTGTGTGCATGAACACACGTGTGTGTGTGTGTGTGCATGAACACACGTGTGTGTGTGTGTGCATGAACACGTGTGTGTGTGTGTGTGTGTGTGTGTGTGCATGAACACGTGTGTGTGTGCATGAACACGTGTGTGTGTGTGTGCATGAACACACGTGTGTGTGTGTGTGTGTGTGTGTGCATGAACACACGTGTGTGTGTGTGTGTGTGTGTGTGTGTGTGTGTGCATGAACACACGTGTGTGTGTGTGTGTGCATGAACACACGTGTGTGTGTGTGTGTGTGTGTGCATGAACACACGTGTGTGTGTGTGTGTGCATGAACACGTGTGTGTGTGTGTGTGTGTGTGCATGAACACACGTGTGTGTGTGTGTGTGTGTGCATGAACACACGTGTGTGTGTGTGTGTGCATGAACACGTGTGTGTGTGTGTGTGTGTGTGTGCATGAACACACGTGTGTGTGTGTGTGTGTGTGTGTGCATGAACACACGTGTGTGTGTGTGTGTGTGTGCATGAACACGTGTGTGTGTGTGTGTGTGCATGAACACGTGTGTGTGTGTGTGTGTGTATGCGTGTGCGTATGCGTGTGCAAGTGTGTATGCGTGTGCAAGTGTGTATGCGTGCACATATGAGTGTGTATGTGTGTATGTACCAGAGGGCAGCCACTGGGAGTGTGTGAGGCTGGAGCAGCACAGTAGTGTCTGGCAGGACAGGGCATACAGCTGTCCCCCCTCTGGCGCAGGGAGTCGTTCCGGAAGGAGCCGGGGGGGCAGGGAAAGGAGTCTGGGGGGCCAGTGCCTGGGGGACAGTAGTGCCCATCTGGACACGAACCAGTCTAGCATCACACACAACACAACACAGGTGGGGAAACACAACAGCGGTGATGAGAAACAACACAGGTAGTAAAGCACACAACAGGTGATTAGACAACACAGGTGAAAAACAAAAAAGTATTAATGAACTTAACACAGGTGATAAAACACAACACAGGTGATCAACACAAGACAGGTGATGACACACGAGACAGGTGATGGAACAGTAAAGGTGAGACTAAGGGGGCACAGCAGGGCTGAAGACACTGTGTGAATGAAAGGAAAGGAAGAGGAACTCATTGCCTTATCTCACCTGCTATTGAGTTCTGTAGGCGATGAACTATTTTGTGTGCTAAATGATATTAGCACAGCCATCATATGGACATCAGAGAAGTAAAGGATACCACAGAGGAACCCACATGGGTCAGTGGAACACACATGCCAAAAGAGAAACACACACAGACACACACACACACACACACAGGTCAGTGGAGCTGCTGCTGTGTCTGCGTTAAAGCCTGCGCTCTTACTGGTTCTGTGATGGGCTGGTCCGGGTCCTGAGAGAAGCAGAACATCCCTGCTGGACACATGAGGCAGTCCGACTCATCCCTCAGGCCCGGCTGGGTTCCGTATGTTCCGTTGGGGCACGGGATCGGGTTTGGGTTCTGGAGACATACATAACTAGAGGGTCAACAATAATTCTGTTCTAACACATAAACAGAAAGCGAGAACCTCATACATGTTGGACCAGATGAGGCAGATCAGTAAGGGTGTTCCACAATGGGTGTAAGGGGTGTTAGAACACTAAAGATGCCCCTCTATGGGTGTGAGGGGTGTTAGAACACCTACAATGCCCCACTATGGGTGTGAGAGGTATAACTACTCTTACCATGCCCCTCTTATGGATGTGATGGGCATTAGAACACTTACAATGTCCCCCTATGGGTGTGAGGGATGTTAGTACACTAATAATGTCCCCCTATGGGTTTTAGAACACTTAGGATGCCCCCTACAGGTCTGACAGTCATAAGAACACTTACAATGCTCCACTACATGTTTTGTTGCATTTGAACAATAATATGGGTGTACAGGCCATTACACATTCTAAACCGCCTCTCTATAGGTGTGAGGGGCATTAGAACACTTACAATGCCCCCACCAGGGCAGTAGAAGCCTATGGGGCAGAAGACGGCGGAGCGCTGGGGCTCCCGGTCGAGGCCCTGGTAGCAGAGGAAGCCAGGGGGGCAGACCATGACGCTCAGCATCACCTCCTCACTCGTAGTCTCGTTACTGCAGTAGTGACCTCGCCGGCACGGCAGGCACTCCACTGAACCCTCATCCTGACCCACAGCATGACATACACCACACACACACACACACACACACACGCACGCACACAGTGTGTGTGTTAGCAACAGGTTGGGATGTCTGGAATCTGTATTGTTTGGTGTCATAATGGCCATATCAGAGCCATATCGGGGCTGAATTAGGGCCAGATGAGGGATTTGAGGGACGACAGAGATAAAAGGCGAAATGACTCTGGGGAGAAGGAGCTCACCGAGTAACTGCCCACTCCACACACTCTGGGCTGGACGGTGGCAGGTTTGGGGCAGTAGTAGCCTGCGGGACACAGGGGGCAGTCTCGAGGGCCCTGCCCCCCCTTCATCCTCCGGTATGTCGTCCTGGCAACAAAAAGAGGCACACTTAAACACTAATCACCACACACTCAAACACTGGTAACTGATTACCCACTCAAACACTAGTGACCACACACCCAAACACTGGTGACCACACACTCAAACCCTGGTCACCAGACACTAGAGTCAAGGCTGGGTGCATAACAGAAAAATAAAGTAATCTTTACAATACTTACTGTCTGGCTTATCTTATAACATGCTATGTCTTACTTTGGAATTTACCACTTCCAAATTCATAGTGTGTGTGTGTGTGTCACACTCACGGTGGGCATGGTGCGGGTTTGGAGGTGCCCTCCTTACAGAAATGGCCGGGGGGACACATGAGGCAGTCAGCCCTTTGCCCATTGCCCATCATGTTGCTGTAGGTGCCCGCAGGGCAGGGGTACTGGGTGCCATACATCGTGCCTGAGGACATACATACACACACACTGTATTGTAGGTGCTTGCTGGGCAGGGTGCCGGGTGCATTGACTGTACTGTAGCCTACAGTCTATGGCTGGGTGCTATACATTGTTTGTACAGACTTTCTCTCTCCCTTTGTTGCTCTTCCACAAGCTTTTTCTTAACCTGTAACGTAGGGTGTTTATATGATTAAAAAGTCTCTGGTTGACCAAAAGTGACGGTTCCATTACGGACCATTGTTTAGGTGTAACACAAAAGAATCGAGTGAGACCCATTATCAATTAGTTTGGACATGCAGCTATAGCAATAACTGAGCTAAATAGGGGAACCAATTGACACTGGACCAACGCACAAAACCATGCTTTGATAGACAAAGGCCCTGAGCCCTTATGTTATTGGAGGGAGTCTACGTTTAGATCGATATAGTAGTATGAGCGATTTATTTGTCTTGATTCATTAGCAGAAGCCATGTGTTCAGATTACTGTAGAACAAACACGCGATGTTTTGAGCTAACCGAATTACCTAACTACTAGCAAGCTAGCTAGCTACGGTCACAGGGTGTGTCCACGGACCACAAGTACACTTTTTGCATTTGTGGAACGATATAACAACACTTAAATATAATCTAGGCGAAAAAGCCATTGGAGTTGACCCAAATAAACCCTGTAGACACTTTTGAAACGACTTTGCAAGGTTGTCGTTAGACGTAGGGTAGCTAGGGGCATTGCCAGCGAAGTGATCACTGGCATGATCAGATGCATAGCCTCCCCGCCGAAGGCTAGCTGTGCCTGTGTAGGGGCTGATTGGCCTAAAAGGAGTCCTGTGCATCTGTGCTCGATTGCTCTTCCTCCATCCCTAGCTACCTGGATGTTTGTCACAGTAAATTGAAATTGAATTTTGGAAAGTGACTTTGAATTGTGAGAACTGTGAAGATAATAGAGAGTTAAAATGTAATTTTTAATTAGATTTCCTTTACCAACTACTAAATTCAATTTCAAGTTCATTTTTTTCAGTGCAATTATTCAAGTTTAGCCAAATATAAATTATTCAAATTTAGTTCCAATTGCACATACAGTACCTTAGCCCACAAGAAGCACACACACACACACACACACACTGTACTGATTTACTCACATAAACCAGACACTCACTCACACACACACACACACACACACACACACACACACACACACACACACACACACACACACACACACACACACACAATCCAATACACCTGGCAGTGTTTAGCTGCACCTGTGTTTGACTGATATGCATGTACCTTGCCCATTTACTTAAGAGCTGACACACCTGTTTATTTGAGTGATGAGTGTGTACCTGACCAGCTGCCTGAATGAGGTCTGTAGTTAAAACTGTGAACCAGACGTCCCAGCAGCCAGGTGTGACATGTGACACTGTGGGCTGGATCTTACTGGCATGCCAAAAGTCTGGTGACATGACCCTGGGCTAATTTATGATGTGTCAATGCCCTCAGGAGTAAGACAGACACAGTACTTAGACGGGCTACCTGACACCAAAGCAGCTTGTCCAGATCAAAATGGTTTCAGTAACACACATTATTCCAGCTACGAAGTGTCAGGCCACCAGCAGGCAATCAAGTCAGCTCGTCAAGCAAACCACCAGACATCAGCTGCTTCAGCTGTGCCTTGCTGTCTCGGCCTCTGGGGGCAGTAGAACCCAGACACCTATTAGTCTAATGTAATGAGGCAGTGCTGCCAAAACACCCAGAGAGCCATGGCTATAACCAGACACAGGGTTAGATTTAGGCACATACACCTATCTGCTTGTTAGCTGATTTGTATAAATTGAAGTGGTCCTTTGCAGGACTTTTATGTTGCTGCTTGGAACTTGTATGCTTTGTCTATGCTTTGTTGCTGTCTGACCTCTCTGATGTGGCGTGTGACCTGTGATGGTGTGCCTTTTGTGTCCTTACCATCAGGGCAGTAGTGTCCAGAGCTACACCTCCCCGAGGGCGCCCCCGTGCCGGAGAGGCAGTACCACCCCCGTGGGCATGGCCGGCACTCGCGCTCTGACTCTAACCCGCTGCGCTCACTCCAGGTGCCCGGGGGGCATTTGTGCTGCGTGGGGAACATGGTGCCCACAGGGCAGTAGTGCCCGGGGAAACAAGACAGGGGCGGGCGCTGGATGCCACCTGTACCTGTAAGGTTGAAGTGGGAGGGTTAGAGATATAGAGGCAGTGGGTCCATCTGTACACAGATGACCACTGTATGTAATGTTTGTATCAATGTGCATAGCTATAAAGAATAGAATGCAGAATACACAGCACTACTATATTTAGGGGGGGTCATTAGGGGTCAGATTTAAAGGCAACGGGTCCTTTTTTACACAGGTAACCACTGTAATCTGTGACAACTGTAATCTCCAATATTATCAATGTGTATACTACTTTACTATATAAAATAGGATATACAGAACTACTATGTTATCTATTTGTATATCAGCAACTGCATGCAACCTGTGCCTGTATTGGGAGTGAATTTAAGATTTAGAGGCAGTGGGTTTTTCTGTACACAGGTAATCACTGTATGTGAGCAGACATTAGCTGACCAAATGCAGTGGTAACACATGATTATAGACAGACTAGCTCATATAGTGATAACAGGTGCTGACAGAGAAAGACTAGCTCATGCAGCAGTAACAGATGTTGATAGACAGAATGGCTCATAGAGTATTTGTTAGAGAGAGTCCAGTGTTAACAGGTGTTGGTAGAGAGAGACTAGTTTATGAACACTATAGTATACCGTTTATACGGTGCTCAAACAGTGTTTACATTACACTTAGCAGATGCTTTTATCCAATGCAACGTGCAAAAGAGGACATAAACAAGCTACAGATATACAGAGGAACACAGAGTAAGCAAAGGCATTACAAAGTTAGTGCAGTCAGGGTAAAGGACAGTGTTGGCGAGTGGAGGTTAGTGTTAATAGGTGTTGGGTTAAAGAGAGAGCAAGGTAATAGATGTTAGGTGGTGAGGTACCTCGTAGGCAGGCGAAGCGCGCGGGGCAGAGCTGGCACTGTGTGTGGTCCGTGAGGTCGGTGCGGTTGCTAAGGGTGCCAGGAGGGCATGCGTTGCCAGGAAGGTTGGGTCGGGCCGAGCCGGGAGGGCACACAAAGCTGGCCATGGAAGACAGGGGGAGGAGAGTAAGGCACATTTCTTTATTTCATATAACTAGTGCAGAGCCTGTTGATGCAGGGGTGTTGTGTGAGAGGAGAAGTGAACATGGTGCCCACACAGACAAAAGGCAATTGAAGCTTGTTTTACCAATATATTTGACATTTGTTGCCCTAACAACATGAAACTTGGCACTGCACTCGTGCCATTAGAAAGACACCTACCAAGTTTGAACTCAGTGGAAAGAATGGTTCAACAGGTGTGCGTGGAACAGACAGTCACACACAAAGACACACACACACACACACAAACACACAGACAGATATTACTTGCATTTATAGATAGATAATATATTTTATATAGTAATTTTGTATCTTCAAGTGACTCAACACTGGCCTTCATGGAATTACATTACAAGTGTTTATCTTCACGCACATACCCTCAGGGTCCACACATGAGACGGTTCATAGTGCAAACTTTATTATGTCATTGTCCATATCTTATCCTCCAGACACCTGTGTCTCGTAAATATAATCAGTGGTTAAATTGGCTTTTGGAAGGAGGGGGGCCCTGTCTTTTTCACAGCGGTAAATATGTCACTCTATTGAATTGCTATAAACACTGTAGCAGAGGCAGCTTAGCTCCGGCTGGATGTATTGCTGAGATGAGGAGGTGGAACTGAGCTCCGGAGGGCTCAGGCCCAATGTAAACTCTGCATGAATGGGCCACTCTAACGTTTGGAGGTCCGATATTTTTGCATAATGACCGCTAAAAATGTACAATGACATCATTATGCCTATAATGACTGTCAATGCAATGAGTTCTGTACTTCATTCATACTTCATTCATCAATTCTATTACTTTAATGATCTATTTCTTGCAGTGGTAGCCTTTAAGCACCAATAAAGTCCCTAAAATGTAACACTGTTAGACGTTTGTAACTTTCTATCATCTTTTTTGGCAACTAGCCACTTAGCATTGGGGTTCTGATTCGTTCTGTCGAGGCTTATTCCACAGTAATGGCAGGGTGGCAGAACATTATCCCTCACATCTGTATTTGCACCAGTGGCACAGGATGCCAGTCCTGTTGCTGATGCATGTGTGCCCTGTGTAAGGTGCACCACATCACCCATAGGTAGTGTGTCCAGTGATGGGGAAGGGGTCAGTTTCACCCTGTCATTTAGAGGGGCAGTCGGCTGTGCAAAGGCGAAAAGACTGTAACTTCAATTTTGAGTTATTGTCATTTTTGAAACAATAAACATAAGTTTTATCATGTGATTTATCATATGTGGCCAAATATTTTGAGTCAATTTTGTTTGTTTTTTGGGTTGGTTTTTTGCCGTCACACTGCAAGAAGAAGATTTTTAAAGTCATTTTAATCAGTTTCACGGTCTTTTGCCGTTGTAGGCCAGCAATGTTACCCTGGCATGCAGTCCACGTCCGGAGCCCGGAGTGCCACCCTAGTGCAGGCCTTGCCCGGGTAGCAGGGCCGACAGTCCTCAGCGGAGTCCTGCCCATCCAGGGGGTTAAAGGAGCCCGGCTGGCATGGCACAGTGTCACTGGTACCCTCGGGGCAATAGAACCCTGCTGGACACCGCAGGCAGTCTTTTATGCCTGTTTGGGACACACACACACACACACACACACACACATAGTGTTGGGTTTTGCATTTGGTTGAGTAAATACCAGAATAAAGGTCCTGTGTCCTTACTTAGCGCCCCTTCATGAGGAGTGAAGGTACCGCGGGGGCATAACATCTCCCTCAGAGTACCAGCTGGGCAGTACCTGCCCCTCGCACAGGGCAGACCTGGTCCAATAGACCCTGGTGGAGAAGCAATGTGATGAACACAAAGTAATGTGATTGTGTGTGTGTGTTTGTGTAAGCATCCCAGTAAGTGTATGTGTGCTGCCTCACCTGCAGGACAATAGCGCCCTTCCACACACCTCTTGCAGGATGCTCTACTTGTCTGGCCCAGTTGTCCTCCTGCGGTTCCGGCAGGACAAGGTGACCCGTGCGGTACCGCGGTTCCCTCCTCACAGTAGAACCCTGCCGGGCACAGGAACTGGGGGCTGGGCCGTCGAGAGCTGCCCTCCAAACAGTAGAAACCTGCAGAGAACCGGCCATGACACACTTAGAGAGAAACATCCAGTTTGCACCTTTCAGTGGTCTAAAAAGTAGTCACCTGCAGAAAACTACATTTCCCATCATCCCACAGAAGGGAACAGCAGCGTTCATCTTCTCACCATATTTATCATAGAGAAGATCAGCTTTCCTTTGACAACACACTTTTGGGTAACACTTTATTTTATGGGTCCTTTTTTAGTGTATCTACATGTAACAACATGTAATATCATACGTAACACTAACACTAACCCTACAGTACAGTGTAAGTACATAATATTACATATTGGTACATACTTTGTTAGACAGTACCGCCATGATGTAAAATAAAGTGTAACCTATACTAACAATCTAGCCTATACCATTCCACAGTACACTATACCACTGTGTAAATGTGCACCTGCGGGACAGGGGAAGACTCTACATATTGTGTGAATGTGTAACCTGCCTCTATGCGTGCATGTAAGTGTGTACCTGCCTCTATGTGTGCATGTAAGTGTGTACCTGCCTCTATGTGTGCATGTAAGTGTGTACCTGCCTCTATGCGTGCATGTAAGTGTGTACCTGACTCTATGCGTGCATGTAAATGTGTACCTGCCTCTATGCGTGCATGTAAATGTGTACCTGCCTCTATGCGTGCATGTAAGTGTGTACCTGACTCTATGCGTGCATGTAAGTGTGTACCTGACTGTATGCGTGCATGTAAGTGTGTACCTGCCTCTATGTGTGCATGTAAGTGTGTACCTGCCTCTATGCGTGCATGTAAGTGTGTACCTGCCTCTATGTGTGCATGTAAGTGTGTACCTGCGGGGCAGGGGGAGCAGTCCCTCTCTCTCTGCAGCCCCTCCTTGGCTCCGTAGCTTCCAGCTGGGCACTGTATGGCCACGCCCCCAACACAGTAATACCCTGCACACACACACACACACACACACACATTCACATTTCAATATTCATACCTTACACAGGAATACCCTGCACACACACACACACGTTTCAACATTTACACCTTACACAGTAATACCCTGCACACACACGCTTCAATATTTATACCTTAATACCACGCACAAACACACACACACAAACACACACACACATTTCAATATTCACACCTTACACAGTAATACCCTGCACACACACCTTTTAATATTCACACCTTACACAGTAATACCCTACACACACACACGTTTAAACATTCACAACTTACACAGCAATACCATGCACACACCTTTCAATATTCATACCTTACACAGTAATACCCTGCACACACACATACACCTTTCAATATTCACGCCAGGCTAAGGACACAGTACATTTTAGGATATATGCCAATTGCAGTATAGCAGTGATCCTGTATGCATGGTGAATGATTCTGCCTGCATGACAACCTTTGACCTTGCATGCCTAACATGCACCTGGGCCTTCGTCACCGCAGTCTTTCTCCTGAACTGGCATCCTCACACTCACCCCCTGGACAGGACACACACCCCGCCACCTCATCACGGTGCATGCCAGCAGGACAGTTCTGCTGGGGTCGCGACCTCTGACCCCCAGCTCTGTTCCAGAGCGGCGACCTGGAGGACTGGCAGCCGGCAGTGCCGTTGCAGCGTTGGCATGACGACTGGCCGGGCTGGGTGGTCTGCTCGCCCGGAGGGCAGCTTAGGGGCTGGCTCAGGCCCTCCTGTGGGCAGAAGGTACCTGCAACACAGAAGCCAAGGCCTCACACACAGCCTCACCAGCTACACATACAGTCTCACACACACACACAGAGCTTCACACACACACATAGCGCCTTACACATTCAGTCTCTCTTTCTTTCTCGCTCTCTCTCTCACACACACACACACACAGCCTCTCGTACACACAATCTCACACACACACAGCCTCTCATGCATTCAGTCTCCCACACCCACACACATACACACACAGCCTCATACAGACACACAGTCTCTGTCTCTCTCTCTTTTTTCTCTCTCTCTCTCTCTCTCTCTCACACACACACACACATACAGCCTCTCATCCATGCAGTCTCACACACACACACAGCCTCTCATCCGCAGTCTCACATACACACAGCCTCATACACAAACACAGCCTCTCACACATTCAGTCTCTCTCTCACACACACACACACACACATACACATGCTCACACATACACACATTCTTATCGGACAGTTGACCTGGCGATACCTGAGAGTGTGATAGCACTGAGCACCTGGGAGTGTGACATGTGGGGATAGGTGAGAGGCAGCTAGCACAGACAGACATTTAGCCATTTAGACCCCAGTGCCAGAGCTCTGCTTATCTGATCATGGGCTAGAATCTAGATGACCGTCACCGAGCCCATCGGAACAGTGACATCTACACCTGTCCACCTGTCCACTTGCCCACCTGTCTGTGTCCAAGAGTCGCCTGAGGTCATGTATACTCTGACACAGGTCTTAAGGTGCACTCCAACTCTCATTATAAGGTCTTAAGGTGCATTCAAACTCTCATTATAAGGTCTTAAGGTGCACTCAAACTCTCATTATAAGGTCTTCAGTAACATTCAAACTCTCATTATAAGGTCTTAAGGTGCACTTAAACTCTCATTATAAGGTCTTAAGGTGCACTCAAACTCTCATTATAAGGGCTGTAGGTGCACTCAAACATTCATTTTAAGGTGTTAAGGTGCACTTGAATACTCATAATAAGGTGTAAAGGTGAACTCAAACTCCCATTATAAGGTCTTTAAGCCCCTTTCACAATTGGCTCACGAGCACTTTACAACACTTTGTGATCAGAATTTTTTAGCCTCGTACTAACTGTTGCATACATTGTACGATGTCTCGCATTCGTTGCATGCCTTTTAGTGGTCGCGTCATGTCTCTTCAGAAAAGTGGGCATGCACACTATTCAGACGCGACCTAATACGATCAAATTTATCGCAATGCAAGGCACGAACATTATAACGAACGTTTTGCAACGTTTTGTGTACTCACAAGAGTGATGCACGATTTGTAAAGGTTATAAGATGAATCGCAGCTGTCTATGCGTCTGTTTAACGACAATGACACTATTGCCCAACATGTCTCATGTAATCTTGCAAAGTTTTACTATCAGTGCACGATTTATCAGCTTCGATTTGCCATGCTTTGCCACTACTGTAATAACTAACTTGTGGGTTCGTTCACTCAGGCTCACACGAACTGGTTGGCTCTTCAATGTAGGAAAAAACGAACTTTATTAAATTTCCACTGCCAACATGAACATACCTGCGGGCTTTCAGACGGACAGACTAATCCAACATTTCCACACTGGGCTGCTCTAACTCTCCTTTTAAAATAAAGGACTAGGAGGGTAGATTCCGTGCTACACTACTATAGAAACTCTGTATAATCACCTGTTTCAGACCAGCATTGACAATGGATGCTGCTGCACCAATACCTCGTCGCCATCTGCTGGGCTTGCTGAATGTCCGAGCACAACTCCCCTCTGACTCGTACAGGTGTTCGTACCATGGACTGCATAATTCCGCGAGCGCCGCGCGTTGAAACGTCCAACAATTACCATATTAATCGCGTGACCATATTGCACTATCTTACAACACCTGCTTTCATTGTACAATATCCGCAAGATACATGGCAAGATTTAATGCGTGTGCATTGCACACCGGTCGCTTTAGATGCGCGAGTTTTGTACGAATACTTTTTCATATGTGATTATTTTGGCAACAGTTAACGATCCATATCAAAATGTATCTGTCGCACGAATGTTTTATCGCTTCTGCTCGTGAGCCAATTGTGAAAGGGGCTTTAGGTGCACGCAAGAATCATAAAAATGTGCAGAAGTAATAAATCAAAAACTAAACCTAAAAAGTGAATCAAGTGGAAATTAAAGAAATATATCCTACTTTGTTACAGTAAGATAGGGGGTATTGGCCATTATGTAGGTGTGATTGTTTGTGTGTGTGTATGTGTTTGTGTGTGTGTGTGTGTGTGTGTGTGTGTGTGTGTGTGTGTGTGTGTGTGTGTGTGTGTGTGTGCCTGTGCAAGGGGAAAGTCTAGATCAAATAGATCTAAATGAATAATGAGCATGCGAGCCACCTCACCCTTTCACTCTCTCTTTCTATTTCACTCACTTCTTCATTCTATACCTCCCTAAATCTTTCTCATTCTATCTCTCTCATTACCACCCCCCTTTATTCTCTCTCTCCCTGTCACGCTCTCTCCTTCTCTTGCTCACTCTCTCTGTCTCTTTCTATTTTGCTCTTTGTCTTTGTCTTTTTCATTCTCCATCTTTTCCTCTCTCCTATCTCTCTTTCACTCTCACTCTCTCTCTCTCTCCTCTCTCTTTGTCTCTCTCTCTCTATCTTTCCACTTCTCCCCTCAGGTACTTGCCTGTGGGGCACAGGAGGCAGTGGGACGCGAATGCCACGCTGTAGGAGCCCAGGGGGCAGGGCACACACTGGGTCTGCTCTGCGTTGGGCTCCAGCCCGGGGCCACACTGAGGAGGAGCAGAGAAGAGCATCAGAATCAGACCATCAGGCAAGACGAGAGTAGATAAGTGAAACACTCTTGAGCACTGGGCTCTCTTTCTGACACAGTAATGGGTAAGCCCCAGAAGGGTTGCTACCATATTTGCTGTGTGTGTGTGTGTGTGTGTGTGTGTGTGTGTGTGTGTGTGTGTGTGTGTGTGTGTGTGTGTGTATGTGTGACCCTAACCTGGTGGTGGTTGGTGGAGGCTGTGTCTGTGTGTTTGTGAGTATGTTGTGAGGATCTGTGTGTGTGTGCGCACGTGTGGGGGAGGTATGAACGTGTGTGTGTGTGTGTGTCAGGCACTGTGTGTGTTTGTTGGTTTTGTAATGTGGGCCATAAGACGTGTGTGTTGAGTAATGTGTCTTGTGAGCGTGGACGGGCAGATAGTACCCTGCTCTGATGGCCACCCTGGCAGATATACTCGGTGGGGCACGGCAGGCAGGAGGAGTGGCCCTCGGGAGAGAAGGTTCCAGAAGGGCACAGAGACAGAGTGCCGTTGGCAGGATCACAGGCGTAGCCATGGGGACACAGTCTACAATCAACCCCATTGTCAGAGCTGATCAACCCCAATGCACAGGGCTGGAGAGACACACAAAAGGCAGGTGTTAGGACCCTGCAGACCCACCTCAGCCCACCCCACAACATTCTCAGAGCCTATAACAATAATTATGGAAGGTTAATGTGTGTATGAAACAGTGCGGCAGTTTTTTTGCCGTATAGCATCACAATCAAAACTGCCTAAGGTAAAAATATAAATGTCATATCGACAGGGCAAGCAACTAGGCAACATATTGTGTTATTGTTTTTAGATCTATGTGTACTCAGACATGTCACAAAGAATGACACAGCTGTCAAAAGGTAGCTTTTGCGAGATGTCAACATTAAGCCATATGCACTGAAGTCTTAGGAAATGGTTCATATAGCTTATCTGAAAACAACTATAAATAATCAATAAACTTGTCATGGACATCTGTAGTCATGCCCACACTCACCTCTCAAAAAATCAAAACTGAAGTTCCAGTATTTTAAACATAGTCCATCCATGTTAAGCATGTTGGTTTTTAGGTGCCTGTGGGAAAATATTTAATGTTGATAGTTCATACAATATTGGGATTTTGTTTTAGATTTTTGAAGTGGGGAGAGTCAGCATGACTACAGATGTCCAATACAAGTTGGTACTCATTGATCGGCGTTTTCACACATGTTAAACATATGTTTTTTTCTCTCTATGCGCTCATTATAAAGAAAAACTCCTGGTAATCCACATCCGTAATATTCGGATTTCATGCCGTGGCCTCACAATATGGAGAGACGCACTGTTTGTGTCCCAGAATACACTGCACAGCTGACTTCCATCCCCATTCCCTATGACAGACCCCTAGAATTTTTAAGCAGTAGTTGTACATTTCAGAGATGGTATTATGCCCATTTTAGAAAGATGTCATGATGGTATAAAACCAACTTTAATTCAGGTGTGCACCAAATTTATTTTTAGTGTGCGGTAATAGCTACTACAGCCAAACGCATCAATGACACGCATCAACAACAGCCTGGAACTGATCTCTACTTTGTTCCCATAGACATGAACTACCATTAAATATCTTGCTCTGCCTATCAACCATCTTTGTCTATAACTCCAATGCACAGGACTGGAGACACACAGGGGGCAGGCGTTAGGACCCTGCCCCTACACTATCTTATCCCTGGCCTAGACATGGCTGTATGTACATATACCTGGCAGTCCTCCATGCTGTCCTTGCCTGGGTACAGGTTGTATGTTGCAGGTGGGCATTTCCTGGGTGCAGTCAGGTTGCCAAGACAGCTGAGGTAAAACAATAACACCCACTTGAAGTATTTAAATTCTGCCTAATACATTATTTCGATAACTCCGATATTACATACAGATTATAAACATGCACATTATAACATTATAAACATGCACACTTTGTAAACAGACATAATCTCCTAAGGGCTCTATTGATGGTACAGTAAAGAATCCACAGACAACCCTGAGATCAAAAGGTTGGCCATTTAGAATTAAATCACCATCAATCACAAAAATCATGGAAGTCCTAAAACTTTTCTTTTTTGTAATGAAAACATTACACATTACAGTCATAACAGAAACTGAATTTGCAGATCAGAGCCCTAAATTTGCATAAACACAAATGAAAATGAGATCGCAAAATCTGAAGGACTGAAAATACTGCTACAGTTTCAGCCAAATGATAGAAAGGCAAGGTGCAATGCTAGCTTAAACAACTCCAAAATCACAAGAACTCCACTCACTGTTTTTGAATCTTTCAATTTGTGTGTAACTTACTAATATCCTATGTTGTACTTTTCCATAGCATATTAGCAAGTAGAATGTGTGTGTGTGTGTGGGTGTGTGTGTGTGTGTGCGCGTGCGCGCACGTGTGCACGTGTGTGTCACTTACTAATATCCTGCAAAGCATTCCACACACAGCCCAGAGGAAAAGTAGGACCCTGCAGGACAAAAGACTGGGCTAGGCTCCTCAGTGTTCGCCAGCAGCCCTGTAACACACACGTTAAAGAACATCTAGCACCCTGTAACACACATGTTAAAGCACATCTAGCAACCTGTAACACACACGTTAAAGCACATCTAGCATCCTATAACACACACGTTAAAACACATCTAGCAACCTGTAACACATACGTTAAAGAACATCTAGCACCCTATAACACACACGTTAGAGAACATCTAGCAACCTGTAACACACACGTTAAAGAACATCTAGCACCCACACACACATCAAAGCACATTTACCACCTTATAGCACACACATTAAAGCACATCTAGCACTATACAAAGCATGTTCAAGCACATTTAGCACTCTATAAAACACATGTTAAAGCACATTTACCACCCACACACGTGTTAAGGCACGTTTAGCATCCTATAACACACATGTTAAAGCAAATTTAGCACTCACACACGTATTATAGCTAATTTAGCACCCTGTAACACACGTTAAAGCATATCTAGCACCCTACAACACACATGTGCAAGCACATCTAGGACTCCCACAAACCACCCACAAACATGTTACAGCACATTAAGCACTGTATAACACACATGTTAAAGCAAATCCAGCACCCTATAACATACATGTGAAAGCACATGTATCACCCTATAACACACGCATTAAAGAACATTCACTACTGTATAATACATATGTTAAACCACATCTAGTAGTCTATAAAACTCCAGATAAGCCACATTGGCAATTCATCATTTTCCGCATTTCAAAAAAGGTGACACGCAGGTAAACAAAAACAGCAGTGCTACTCACCAAACCCAATTAGAGGTGTGAGAAGGAACAGAACAAAGGACCTGAAAGAGAGAAAGTGTGGCACAGTCAACTGTAGCATACTGATTCCTCCACAAAGTTGGTATTGTTGTTGTTGTTTGTTTGAGCCTGTACATGCTCTGCTGTGTGCATCCCTGTGCTTGCGGGTTGCTAAGAGGCCAGGTAGCTGGACGGCAGAGAGATGGTGACGACTGAATAATTGAGAGTGAAAGTGACACCCAGTAACCGGACTCTGATGGCACTTATTCAAGCACACAGTCACACAGTGGGGTGGATGCACAGACTTACACAAACCCTAAAGCTGGACACACAGACTGACCAACATTTTATCCAGATAGGTGGTAGGCCTAGACATGCAACCTAACACACCTTCAGATATGCTACATGGCTGAACATACACACTGACCAACACACAGCATTCAGAAGTACTTTATGCCTGGACACATAAACAAACACACTGTTCACATGTACTGTATGATGGGACACACCAACTGACACAGATGCTCACACAGCTGGACACACAGTTACATACATACTGCTAAGATAGGCAGCAGTAAGTTTCCACCCATGACCTGATATAAACCCTATTCAGATTGTTGGATACTCCCCCCCCCCCAAAAAAAACCCTCACCCTCCCCAGCCCCCACCCCCACCAACCCCACACACACACAAACCACCCATTCATATCTGTTGCAGGCCTAGACACATAGCCAAGACAGACACCATACCAGTATGCAGTGAAGCAAAAATACAGTAGCCCCGTTTACATGGACACAAAATTTCACTTTTAATCTCTTTATTTACAGAAACCGATTAAAAACGTCCCATATATACAGTCAAATAATCGGATTCAAATGAAACCGTTTAAATTTTCAAACCGATTAAAATAGGTGGTTTACACCTTTCTTGTAACGCGAATCTCTTTATTTGAGGCTCATATAAACAGTTCGGTAGAATTCTAATAATCTGATTAAATTCAATCGGATTCAAAAAAGGTGTCCATATAAACGGGGCTAATGAGACATACACCACTCATATATGCAGCAAGTCTTAATACACAACCAGACACACCATTTATGTGGAGCTAAACACACAGCACAACACATACCATTTAGATATACAATGGAGCTAGAGCCACAACCAAACACACACCATCCATGTTAACCTAAACACACAGAGACACACACAGCCCCAGCACGCACACAGGAGGCAGGCTCAGTGGCAGAGTGACTGCACGAGGATCAGGCTCCCATGCAATCCTAATCTGACCTGGACCGACTAATTCGGCATTAATACTGTACACAACATGGGTGTCATTAGCTCATTGGCACTGTGTTTGACTGGGCTTAGGTTTGGTTCGTAGATGAGCTCTACATTTGTCAGATGTCATTACAGTAGACTAAGTGGATCTTGGTGAAATGGAAACTGAATCAGGCAGCTCTCCCTTGTCCTTTGCTTGTCTCTCACTTGTCTCTTATTCCCTGTCAATGTGTGGGTCGAAGAGTTAATTAAGTTTACACATTTATATTTTTATAATAATGTTTGGTTTGTTGTTTACTGTAATTGTATTATTAATAATGTATTATTATTATTGAAAATGTACCACAGTCTATGGTTATGAGTGGAATTTGTAATCCGCTGGTATTACAGAAAAATTTAAAGGGATACAGTTGAAAGAGACATAACACCCTTCAAAATGTTTTTTTTTGTGCTAATTTTCAGAATTCCATGGTATTTAGACAAGTTGATTTGCAACAGTGGATGTTTTTTAAAACTACTTACCTACTGAATGTTATACTTTTAAAACTACATAATACTTGATTGAATTGAAAAGTAATACTGAATGATTTTTGTTTTGTATTTTAGTAGTGATTTGCCAACATCAAAGCTGTGACATTTCTCGTCAATGCACCCTGTATTTGACAGGTGTCTCTGTGGAAATGTAGGGACTGTAAAAGAGTCTGTGTGATGCTTTCTCAGAGGAGCCGTTGTGTGTGTGGTTTTGTGGGGGCATGGGCTTCCTGTTGTCTCTCACCCCCCTACACACACACACACACACACACACACATGTGTGTGCACACGCACACACTTCTCTTTTTGCTTTGTTCTGCACACTAGATTGTGCACCATTCCTGCAATCTCGATGTTTCCTTTGTCAAACAGCCGACATGTTAAAACAGATCACAGCGCTCACAGCCATACAGGCTCACAGATGAAAACAAAGGCCACGACCTCATTTGTGTGTAAATGACTATCAACACTAACACAAATCTTGTAATGTGTCCAGTCTCCCAACCAAGATCTGAAGAGAATTTGTGGTTCTAAGATCTTACAGTGTGGCATAGTCAATTGTAAATGACAATCTTTTAAGACAAAAAAATCAAATAATCTGACCCTGCCATTAGGAACAATGTATATAGATTGGTAGTATAAAAAGTGTAACCGTCACACTGTTACAATTGCCTTATTTATGGAACTATGTTATTATGTGACTATAAATTCTAGCTATTTATACATTTCTTTGTTCTCATTAGAGAAGAAAGAAGTTACAAAAAGTAATTGCAAGTAAATGCAGGAATGTAGTAATACAATATAGATCAGTGTTTCTTAAAGTGAGGACCATTGATGGTCCACAAGAAATCCCAAGTGGTCCGTGAGCAGTTGTGTTAAAATATTATTTTTTTCATGATTCTTAAGTTACCTTGAGGGTAAGAGAGGGAGTGGTTTTCTGCCTGAAAAACATTGATAAACAATGATATAGATAATGTATAATATATAAAGTATATACAAACAATATGTATTCTTAAGTAAAAAAAAAAAAAAGGTCTTCAGGTTTTTATACTCCCTTTAGGTTATGGTATCTCCTATTTCCAGGGACAGGTGTTCTTCAGAAAATTTCCATGTGAAGATTAAGACAAGAGAAACATCCTGTCACATGTCACTTCCTGTTTAACGTTAGTAAGGTGGGTGTACTGCCAGTGTGGCACTGCATCTTTCTTTACAAGCATCACCCAGGGCTAGACAAACTCATGTCAAGAAAACACAAGACAGAACAAAATAACCTTGGATCAACAAATGGCAATTTAGGACCAGACGATTTTATCTCAATAAAGTACCAAAGAAGACTGGACCATTTGACTGGGACATCTTGCTTTAGTAAGGAACCAGCTACAACCAGCAGGACATCTCATCTCAGTAAGAGACAAGCTAGTACCAGGACATCTCTTCTCAAGACTGTGCATCCATGGCAGGAAGGTCAAAGTTCATTGAATCTCTCCTGGTGTTTCTTATCAAGTGTATTGTGCAAGGTAATCATACTTTCCTTCAAAAAACAATATTTTGACTGGACTTAGTGCTTGTAAATTGCTCCTTGTGAATTACATCTATAATTGATCATAGTCTGACCAAAATGAATCAGTGCTCTCCCCCTATCGAATGCTGTTTCCACTAAAGGCAGTATGTATCAGGGCTCTCCCACTAACCAATGCTGTTTCTCATGAGGCCATTATCAATAAGTGCTCTCCCACTAACTAATGTTGTTTTCCTTAAGGGTAGTATGGATTAGTGGTCTCCTATTAATGAATGTTGTTTCCCTCCCCAGCCTGTGTGAGCTGTAACTCGGGCGGCGAGTGGGAGACGGTCGCTGTGGTCCTGGGGGCCTCCCTGACGCTAGACTGCACGTACAACTGCTCCTCGGGGTTCGTCCAGGGCCAGTGGAGCAGGGCGGGACAAGTGGTGGGATGTACAAGCTGCCAGACAATGTTGTTAGGCGACCTTTGCACCCTCTCACTGCGTGTACATATGGATGAGCTGTCCAATCAGACCCCGCTGAACTACAGCTGTCAGTCATGCCAAACCGATCAGCCATTGGTTCCCTGCAGGACAGAGCGCCGGGTTGTACTTAAGATCTGCACATCTCCTAAAGGTAAGAGGATAACCACAGGGGTCATGGGAAGGTGTTGTCACGGCCAAGTCCAAAGCCACTTCCAAAAAAAATATATTTTTAATGCTACTTTTTAAATTAGGCTACTTACTAAAAAAGCTTTGAGTGTACTAAAACAACTAAGGAGCAAGCAATAAAAAGGGTTTGGATTCTAGTCTCTGATTGCTGAAAGAAGGCAAGATGACAGTAGGTACAGTTGTTTTTTAGGCTTAAGAAGGTGTAACATGAAAGTTTTTGCCAAAAGCCAGATATATAAATAAAAAAAATAAAAACAAAGTACAGTAGGCCATTGCCAATGGTCATTGTCAGAAACAGAATATTTTAGTGAAAGTATTTGGATACCTGCTATTCAGTATCCATAGTAATTATCTAACTATTTCATTTCATATTCCATAGCCACCTCCCTCCCGCCTGCTACCTCAAAGACAACGACTCCTGATGATGGTGCACCTAATAACACAGAAGGTGGTTTCTTGTCGCAGATGTTGCTATGATTACTTATATGTCTGCTTCTCAAACCTAACTGGCCTTACAATAGTTATTAATTTTAATCAACTACCTCTTTTGGCAGATGAGTACAAAGTGGTCATGGTCCTGGCCATTGTCACATTGGTTGTTGTGGTCGTCCTGACTTCATGTCTGTGTTTCCTGAGATACAAAGGAAAGTGTGCAGGTATGACTCATTCTGGTGTGCAGGTATGACTAGCTCTGGGGTACAGGTATGACTAGTTCTGGTGTGCAGGTACTAGTTCTGCTACCGTCCCACTTACTCTCTGATTGCAGGCTCTGCTGTCTGAATGTGTAAGTGTGTAATATCTCTGCTGATGTCTCCTTCATTTTCAGCCCATACAGAGAAGACTCCTGCTCGTGACCATGACAGGTAAGATCACACAAGTATAAACCAACACAGTGGGAGAAGCAGCTATGGGAAAATGTAACGTGAAAATAATAATAATACATATATTTGTCATTTCCTCATTATAGACCAGGCTCTGATAAAGATTATGCATCTGTAACGTTCACCAACACAGGTGAGTACTGTAGGGCTTCCCGGCATTGCCAATTCCATATTGTATGGTACCTCTGACATTAATATTTTACGTAAAACATTAACTGGGAACACTGCTCTTAAGCTAAATGTGTTTTATTGAAGAATATATCAAATTATCCAAGTGTATATCATGATTAGTATTTTCATGTCTCATCTCATGTTTTTTGAGGAAGCATGGCTTACTAGGAGCTAGGACCGGCTTACTAGGACACAAACACAAAACACAAACAGTCCTGCACCGCCACTCCACAAACAAGTACTACACCGCCACCTTACAAACATCAAGTTCAAGTTAGCGTTATTGGCATTCTGTTACATACAGGGAATGCAGATGAACGAATTATTGTACTATGCCAACCCCGGGTATAATACACACCACACTGTGAAACACTGTAATACACATACAGTAACACTGTACACAACTCTGTTAATATACACACAACACTGATAACATGTCCACAGTTCCATTAAAAAAATAGTACTGGACTGCCAGCTGTATGGTTCATGATAGAAATCCAGTGTGACCTGATTGACCTGATTGTTTTTTCTCTTCTCAGACTGCCAGAGTGACCACGAGGTGCCGTATGCTGAAATAATGATTTCTGTGCCAGGGGTGAGCACCCCCGAATTAAGGGCCCTCCCTTCAGGGGCCCCAGGGCCACCCAGACCGGTGAGCAGCATCTCTACTCACCTCTAGTTATGTCCATTAACCTCTACTCATCCCTACTCATCTCCACTTACTGTGTCTCTACTCATCTCCACTTACTACTCTACTCCTCACTCTACCCCCACTGATAACGTCATGGTGCACATACATTTGACTCACTCTCACTCTCTCACTCTCTCACTCTCTGCCTGTGTGTGTGTGTGTGTGTGTGTGTGTGTGTGTGTGTGTGTGTGTGTGTGTGTGTGTGTGTGTGTGTGTGTGTGTATGCGTGCGTGTGTGTGTTTAATTGCAGAGGTGGAGAGAAGATTCGGGGCTTGGGCCCCTACAACACACTTCCCGTTCAGCTGACCGTCTGCACGTGCAACCTAGAGACGTGTGTAGGAAGATGAGCAGCACCTCAGAGTACGCCATTATCACGTACTCCAGCGATGCTCTCCACTAACACCCAGTGGTTAAATTGGCTTTTGTAGGGACAGTGTACTCACAATATTTCTCTTTATTGTATTACTATAACCAATGTCCACCAACCAATATCCACCAATGCTCTTAAGGATTCAAGGAGTTTTATCGTCACATACATTGAAATACTGGTACTGGTCTGGCGCATTACCTAACCTACTACACAGACGCTGAAACTGTACAATAAAACTTATAAGGCTCTATAAAAATTAACTGTGTACATTTCTAAAATATAAACGTTAGGCCCTATACCTTGTAAGAGAGAGGCTCCTTTATAATTACTGTTAATATCACTTTTATTCCTTTATTTTTCTTTATATTCTGTTTAATATTACCATTAGGCCTACTACTATTGTAACTTGTGGTATTTGTGTCATGTAATCTGTAGGGATTCTGTAATCTATCTATCTATCTATCTATCTATCTATCTATCTATCTATCTATCTATCTATCTATCTATCTATCTATCTATCTATCTATCTATCTACAAATTTAATGCAAATGCTATTCATTAAATAACGTGATTGAATGTTCAGATACAAATAAATAAATAAATAAATAAATACAATTGTCACAGCGTGAATTCTAGTGCAACGTGCAACCATGTATTATGTCCTTCAAGACGTCCCGTAGCTGAGTTTGTGGTGTTACTAAGCAACGGCTCAACACATACGACACTGTCAACATTTAAGTATTGTGTACACATTTTGTAGACTAGGGAACTAAACTATATTTTAACGTATTGTTAAACTTGTATTTAAAGCCAGCACACACGTTAACAATAAGAGGTACGTCACTGTTGTTACAATCTTTATTTTATTCTTACAGGGGAACACAATTACAAGCTTAGGTTGTTACTAAGGAAATGTGTCCAAGCTAGTTTTTACATTGAGCAACTGCAGGATAGTTTGAAAGTCACTTTTATCAAGCCACCTTACTAGGTTGCATGTCTGTTTGGCAATACAATAACTTGAGGTTAACACATTCTTAAAAGAAACCATTTCAAAGCATGGACAATTATAGAATAACCTAACACTAATGACACTGAGGTCAGGTGTTTATAAAACACTGGCAGTAAATGTAGATGTCAGCTGAGCCAGATTGTTTTAGTTAACGCTACCGCTTGATGTCTTACTTCTTGTGTAAGCCTTACACCTCCTGTCTGTGGAGGCTATCGCTGTGCCCAGCATTCTGGCTGGGAGGTAGCGGCGGAGATGTCCGTGCCTTTCTCATACACTCACGTCCGAGTGCCCAAGGGCTTTGGGGCGATCCTGGAGGACCTAGCGCGAGAAGTGTTAAGAGACCAGCCTGATGATATCCCCACCTACGCAGCTAAACACTTCAGTGTTCTACTGAAAGCCAGAGAGGGTAAGAACAGTTAAAAAAACACTTCAGTGGAAAAAAATACTTAATCTGTGTGTGTTCTGCAGCAGAATGCCATTACATACAGCCAGTGTCTTACGACAGTGCATCTGGAGATTAATTAAAAAACTGGAAACAATGCACATTTGCCCCTCGGTCTTAGAAGCCTCAGTCCTCTGATAACAAAAGATTCTTAGTGCATACATGTATGTTTTCCTCAACAGAATGCTGACATTCAAGTTAGGCCTATTCATTCATTCATTCGTTTATTCATTCATTCATACTCGTTCTCCTTCATTGATTAATTGACTAATGAATGCTAATTAATGCACTGAATAATTACTAATTCATTACTTTTATTATTATTACATTACACTTAGCAGACACTTTTATCCAAAGCCACTTACAAAAAGTCGCACAATAAAAATAATAACATCAATAACAATGTAACTGATATTACAATGTAATGTGTGTGTGTGTGTGTGTGTGTGTGTGTGTGTGTGTGTGTGTCTGTGTGTGTCTGTGTCTGTGTGGTTGTTTTGCAGAAAGTGGTGAAGATCCTGTAGAATGGGCAGCAAGACTGGAGAACAGGTTTAATAATAAGTGTTCCTTTAAGGTGAGACAGGTTTAATAATAAGTGCTCCGCAAAGGTGAGACAGGTTTCATAATAAGCGCTCCGTTAAGGTGAGACAGCACTCTCACATGGCCAGGTGTGCAGATGGGTGCAGGTGTAACTGAGATAGTTATTTAAAGCACTGAAGTCACTACCTGGGCAATCCAATCTGGTCTGACACGGGGAAGGTTATACAAATTATTTATGCTGTGTGGAATTCTCAGCGCTTATTGAGGAGAATCAGATGAGACATTAGGATTTATGTATTTTTCCTATGTGATTCCTCTGCTCATTTAAGTATTACTCCTGTGCTGATGTATTATTCCTATGCTTTTTAAAGCTTGATTCTTGTGCTGATTTAAGTATTATAATTATTCCCATGTTAATATTCTTTCCTCTTGAAACAGAGCCCTGGGAATCAGAACTCCACAGCTGTGAGGACCCAGGTGGAGTAAGTGGAACTCCCTCATAACACATCTGCCTGCTGGGAAGGTTGGGGTTACTACATCTGCATTCTGAGAAGGGTGGGGTTACAACAGGGGGGGTGGCAGGCAGTTTCCTGCTGCGATTCTGAGTGGTGTTAGAGCAGCAGACAAGATGATATGAGAAAAAATCCTCCTCAGGCTTCAGTAGCAGAACCAGCCACCAGAATAAACAGATGTACAGACAGTTTTTAACACCTCTGTCTTGTGTTTGACTCTCTGTTATGGTGTCATTATCATGTACATGTTTTGGGAGTAATAATGGTTGAGGAGAAATAGTCACCAAAAAGCAGCATAAAAGAAATGATAAAACAGTAAAAATAGAATTAAGGGCATAAAACAGCAGTAAAAAAAAAGAGAATCAGGGGCCTAAGACGGTAGTTTTAGATGGCACGTGTGGCACCCCTGTGCCAATAGATGGTCAGGCAGATCCGAGGGAGCTGTCATCACAGGGTTGTGTGGTCGATCCAGACACTGTCACCTTCCTGAAAGTCGTCAGCAGGGACAGAGAATTGGACAATATTAGACGAGGATTTTAATTAAGGCCACACTGGCTTCCCTGTCATACCATTGCTACCTCTGGGGAGTGAAGCTTAAATTACAGTGCTATCCTCCAGAGCACCTCTGGGCACTCTGAATGGGCTCAGCCGTTTCACTGACACCCATGTCTGAACGAGTCTAACATTCATTACCATACATCATTAGAGTGACTATGAAAGCTGTATTCATTACTATACAGCATTCGAGTGAATGTGAAAGCTGTATTCATGTTGTCAAAGCACTGAAGCAATGTCCATGTCTGAAGTAGTAGGACTTGCACATGTACAATCAGGTTCAGACAGGTGTATTTGCTAGTGGACTACTGTGCCTGTAGATCAATGATTTCAGCCCTTCCACTGGAAGGTACAGTAGGATGAGGCTAATAAACAGCTGTGTAGAGTGGCCACTGAGCAATCTGGTGAAGTATTTGAGTCGAGTAAGGTCAGTGCAGTGGAAATCTGTAGAGAAATAAACTTGTCTGAATATATTTGTCACACTCCTCCTCAAAAATATAAAGACAACTTTAGCCACGTCTCCATGGCATTCTGTACATTTATTATTTAACATTCACAGTTAAAAATGTGAGCTACGTTGATGTACTACCAACTAGTCTGACTTTTGTTTGAAGACTGTTTTTGTCAAATGACTGCAGCCACTTCTGAAGAATATGATGCAGCTACATGCTAATTCACCTACATAGGGGTATGGAGGAGCACAGCCAAGAAGCACAGTCCAGAAAGAGCACAGTAGAGTTCAGGTGTAAGTGACCCAGCAGCCAGGTGCAGTTATAACAATCACCCACCCCCACACCAGATGGTCAAGGTCAGATGACAACGGAAGCACAGCCAGATGTAGTTATAACAGTACCCCAACCCATGACCTTAATAAAGGTCAGATGGCAACAGAAGTACAGCCAGGTGTTACTTACACTTATCACACTCACACAGTGTGTTTTTACTCCAATCTGCTGAATTTAGGGTAAAGTCCACACCACCTGATCATGTTGAAGACAAAGAGCCTGAGGACACTCAGCCCACGGAGACCTTCACATTGTCCCCACTCGCCCCTGACCAGGAAGAGGCCCTGGACAGCACGGCTCAGATGGGGGTCGAGACAGCAGATGAGACTGAGCCTCCAGCCAAAGGCCAATATTGGCGAGTCGCTGATGTTGATATCAGTGCAGAGGAGCTGAAAGGAAGAGTAGGGTCCACAGTGGGAGGTGTAGCAGAGGAGGAGGAGGCCAGAGAACACGTTGAGAATGTGGAACAGGCCAAAAAGGCAGATGGGGAGGTGAAAGAAATTGTAGTGGGAGATGGTGAGGAAGAGGAAGGCAGAGGAGATGAAGAGGGGAAGGAGGCTGGGGAGAAAGATGAGGAGGTTGAGGAGAAAAACAGGGAGGAAGACAAGGAGGTAGAAGGAGCCAGGAAGGGGGATGAGGAGGTGGACGAGGACAAAAAGGGAGATGAAGAGGTGGACGAGGCCAGAGGAGGAGATGAAGCAGAGGCGGAGGGGAAGGCTGGACAAGGAAATTACGCAGACGTGGAAGAGGGAGAGTCTTGCACTCACATAGATGCTGATATCTGCAGGTCTGAGCTGGAGCCGTCCTCAATGGTGTCCATTGGTGGACTGGCCAACGTTGACGTATGCGCTACAGAGCTGGAGGGCCAGCCAGATGATCAGGATCATGTGTCTGAGGGGAGTGTAAAAGAACACAGCTCCCTAGAAGCTTCTGAAAGCCAGCTAGAGAAGCAAGAGCTGTCTGCATCCCTGGGGGAGGTGGAAACCCCTGTGGGATTAACAAACCTCAGAGCTGAATCCCCAGAGCACAGTCACACTTCACTGGAGAAGCGTCCTGCTGTAGACAGGCCTGAGGATGATGGGAGTGAGGTCATAGCTGAGCAGGAGACATGTTTGGAAGATCAGCATGAGGACACACAGGAGGCCTCAGCCACCTCTGAAGTCACTCAGAAACCCATGTCCAGACAGGAAGAACACACAGAAACAGAGGCAGACACAGCAAACAGTGGTGGTGCTTCTGATGGGCGATTCAGCCCTGGGGGCACTGACAGGAAACTTGGCATTGCAGATGGTGATGGGGAATGCAGCCGTGAAGACGGTGATAAGGAAGAACGCAGCCATGGAGACGGTGATGGAGAACGTAGCCATGGAGACGGTGATGGAGAAGGTAGCCATGAAGACGGTGATGGAGAACTTAGTCATGGAGATGGTGATGGGGAGCCTGGCCTTGTACAGAATGATGGGGAGGTGGTTGTAGTAGGTGGTAATGATGAACCTGCGCATGCAGAGGCATCCAAAGAGGAGGGTGTGTGTTCGGAGTTAGACTCACAAGTGGAGGACACAGACACAGATAAACCTGATAGTCATGAGCAAGTCAGCGGCCGCAGGTCTGCAGAGAAGAGTGCGGGACACACATCGACCACTGGAGCTCAAGGTGGCCATGGAGGTGAACTCCCAGGGGCCTGTGAGGCGGACACAGAGAAAGACAGGAAGGCTGAGAAAGAGGAAGAGGATGAGGATGATGATGAAGTGACGCAAACAGATAAAGATGCCCACACGTCCACACTACAGGATGTGTCTGAGATAGAGTCCACACAGAGGGACGGGAGTGACGATGAGTGTGATGTCACACAAGCAGCAGGTCTGCTGGATGAACACCAGATCTCAGATCAGAGGGAGTCTTCAACCACACACATGAGGTCAGGGGGCACAGGTCATGACCCTGAAAGGGAAGAGTCAGGGGAAAGTGTTGAGCAGCCAGGTAGCACTGAACAGAAGAGTGATGAGAAATCATATGGTGAGGGCAGGGAGCCAGAGAAGGAGAGCCCAGAGAAGCCAGAGGGGGTCACAGGGGTGTCACTCTCAGCCCAGCCAGATGCTTCTGAAGAGGTTGGGGGGACAGACAGGAAGCAGGAGGCAGATTCTGAGGAGCTAGGTGGAGGTGAGAGCACAGGTAAGCAGGAAGGAGAGGTTAAAGGGGACCAGAGGGTGCAGGAAGCAGGTGGTGAGGAAACAGACCTTACAGGTGAGGGTGAGGGCTCACTGGAGCAGTCCCTCTCTGACCCTGCTGCTGCAGGCTCGCTGGGGCAGTCTCTCTCTGGTGGGCTTCTGGATGCATCTCACTCGGAGGCACACACAACAGCCGAGGAACACTCTGTTCATGCTGGTGACAGCCCCCAGACTCCTGACCCAGAGCTAGATCAGAGTGAAGAGCACAACCAAGACCAATCAGGAGACACACAGGAAGGAGTGGCGGGGGAAGAAAAGTCATGTGACGACAAATGTGACCCCAAGGTAATTTTTCCTCATATATATATATATATATATATATATCATGATTGTGTTTCTTGCTTAAAACCTTTTAAAAATTTCACTAATGCTTGCCTGTCCAGCAAATGTAAAATGGGATGAGGTCCTTGTAGCACAGTGCCACAGACTTATAGTTTTAGAGCCCTACATCTGTAAGAACCAAACACAGGACTATATAGCAAAGATACTTGATAACAGCAAAAAAAATGTCTTGTGAATTAAAAATTACACAAGATTGCATTGCAAGAGTAAAATCTGTTTAATGCCAAATATAAAGAAAGGACTTTGAAAATCGTGTTTTGGTTTGGCCATTTCCAGTTTGCACTAAATACTACAAACAATTTATACACTACTATATAAATGAACTTTGGCCAATTACCTGTTAATTGGTCATCTTGAAATTCTTTGGACGGAATAGTGGCAGTTAATGTGTACTGGATTTCTAAGGTAGGTTTGTTTATTGTCTGGAGAAGTGTTAAGTTATTTTTGTAGACCCTCTTGGCAGCTTCTCCAAAAACTGAGTATGAGTGCAGATTTTCCATCTATTGCACTTGTGCATAACTTGCTAAGTAGAACTGTCATATTGAACCTTTACTTCGTCTCTTCACTTATTTACTGTTCACAGGCAGAGAGGGATAACTTCACAAACAGATGTATGTCAGGGGAGCTGATGTTTCATAATGTGTGGAGTGTCAGTGGCTAAACATAACGAATGCTGAGAGATGTCACATCCTGCCGTGGCACCAAAATGTCATGAAAAATGTTATGTATAAAATATTTGTGGTAGAGGAGGTAGGAGGGAGAAGGATTTGTAAGAGTGTTTCCATGGAAACATATGCTTCTTTTCCATCCCTCCTGTTGTTGCCGTGGCGCGAGACAACTGGGGATTAGGAGGCGCACGGTTAGTGGGATTAATGCCTTCACCTCTGCTGCAACCGCTTCCTCAAATCCCTCTTGGTGGTGTCCATGTTTGCTCTGAGTCTTCTTAATCACACGCTGACTGTCCGGGGTTAACGACTATCTATAGTTCAGCTATGCTCCCTGTATGGGGTGGATGCTGCCAGTTGTTTTCCATAGTAACAATCTCCCCTCACATATAGTGAAATTAGAAATTTGATTTGATTCAAATATAATATATAAGACATAAGTATCAGGACAGCACATCTCTAGGGCTGTGCCAAAACCAGCTGCTGAGTTGGTTCTGTGTAAGTTCGATGCAGATAAATCAGAACCAAAGTCTGGGCTAAATGTCGGTGACAGTTAAATGTTGAAGTGAAGCTCCCCAGACACAGAAGCACACGTGGACAGGCAGAATGTGGTCACATTATTATGGTGTTTTTATCTGCATACTCATGGTCTGGAACTCTGGATTTACATTTAACAATTTAGTCAAATTTTTGCATCCTAATTTTGGCCCAACACCCTACCCAGCGCTAACTCTGGATGTTTCTCTCCTCTCCTCTTCTCTCCTCTCTCTCCTGGAATGTAGGTCACTCTAATGTGACCTATATCAAATGTCTTGTCCAATGACTCTCTACTTTGGGAGAAGCAGGGGAATATGCTGCTATTCTGAGGCACCTTATTCGCAGGCTTCATCAATCTCAGGCTGTTCTGTAAAGTCACCTCAGTGCTGAGATCCTGAGCACTGAATGAAGCACGACTCCATAGCAGCCTCACTGTGAGGAGCAGCTCAGACACACATGGCTATGTCTATGTGCAGCTCAGACACACCTGGCCACGAGTTGAGCTCACACTTCACACCACAGAGAGACAAATACCCCAGGCAGTATTACTGCTAGTTGGAGCTTCTACAGCGCAGAGGTGTCAATCATTCAGAAAGTCAAAAAAACTGACTTTTGCACACCTCTACAGACGACAGGTGCTTCGGTCTAACTTAGGGAAAAAGGAAGAACTGCCACACTCTGTCCATTCCACAATCATTATTTTATTCACAACATTTCGGTCATAGACCTTTGTCAGGTTGCTCCTTGTGAATAAAATCCAGTTTGCGGAATGGACGGTGTTATTCCTTTTTCCCTCGTGATTCAGAAAATACAATTCCTGCCGCATATTTTATCTAACCATTTTTTTTTTGACCAGCTGATTTTAATAAGCACACAAATCATCAGGCAGGTAGATTGGCTCATTAGCAAAATCACCTGTGTCAAGTTCCTCGAGCAGAAGGAATACATGGCAGGGTTTTTAGTTTCTGAAGCTGGAATGGACACCTCTGCTATATACTTGTAGGCCCTATAGAAATCTAGATTTTGTCACCCTCCTTCCATTGCCTGTAGGTGTGATTATGTTGTATGATGGGCCCCCTGAGACGAACTGTCATAACTTCTATTGGCTTCCCTTATATTGATTTACATTGCAGCACCTCTAAATAGAAGGTGTTATGTAGGTTTTATAAATATTGGTTGTTTCAGCCTGTACATTTAAAACAGGCGATTTCACTGATCCTGTACATGGGTGTAACAAATGTGTATTGGATTGTAACTTCTGAAGGTGGGTTACCCAACACTGAGAATCTTACAGTTGTTCATCACAGCCTCTGTAACAGCAGTGATTGGTTTTTAGTTTGCCTAATTATGTGAGATGAGTTTCATACTGAGTTGTTTCGTTCTAAATAAGCCATGAGTCAGTGCAGTGCGCTGGAGCGAAATAAGGGGTGCGGGCGTTATCCAGATTGATTAATGTAGTCGCGGTCCATACGCCTTAGAACGCGAGCGTTATCTAGATTGATTTGTGCAGTTTCAGGTCCCTGCGCGCCAGGACGCGGGCGTTATTCAGATTGATTTGTGCAGTTGCGGGTCCCTGCGCGTTGCCTGCCTGTAGTCTCCGTGTGGAGGCGGCGGGCAGAACGCTCTCCTCTGGGGATGGACGGAGTATCTGATATTTGGTACACTATGATTATAACCATTTTCAAGTCTTTTGAATGTGAAAGAGACAGCTGCGTTTGGCTATGCATGACGCTCTATAAATAGCATTATTTATTCATATAAATGGCAGTGAGAAATAAGCAACAAGTCAAGCCTCTCAGTGTTATTTAGCAAATCACCTTTTACATACACCTTACCGTTTGATATAAAATGTACTTGATGGCTTTAGTAAAGCAAGGCAATCACGATAATTAGTTAAGGTGGAGCAGCATGCTGCTGTTAATCCCGAAATACAATCAGGTCATCTCTCTCTCTCTCTCTCTCTCTCTCTCTCTCTCTCTCGCTGCAGTCGCGCTAGTTTTGGAGAGGGAGATTCATACGCGTAGAAGACAGTTCCGCGAATGCCGTTTTCCTTGCGATAGCGGACAATAAACTCTCTCAGTGCCGACACTCTAGCGCGCTTACCTGACAGGTGCGGAATCATGGACTGTCACATCGTAAGTACCACTTCTAATAACGTCTTTTAAACTTAGTACATTTCTCTTTCCTGCCACGAATGCGCGACCGAGAATGTGATAAGATGTCATTCAAAGACGTCCGGTTTCAGTTCATTCTTTCAGTGTTTCCGTGCGTTTCTGTCAAGAAGTCCGCTATGCTGTCTTTACTGTCATTACTCTTTTTTCAACTTTTGCTGTCAATCCGGGTGGTTTTTCTTTGCACAGGAGTGGCACGACTGCATTCAGTGGAAATGGAACCCAGGCACGGACACCCGCCTAATATAATATAAAGCTGATATGTCAACAACTATGGTGTTTATAATAATGTGAACCAGGATTATATCTATAAGTACTTTCCAGTACTTTTCTCTCTGTTTACTAACATGTCGCATAGCCTCAGAAATTGGATTGAAAATTCAAAGAATTTAAGCATCTGAGGAGAAACTCTTCTTAAATGCCCCTTTTTACAGAAGCAATTGCTACTAAGTTCGTGAGCCCAGTGTTTGTGTGGGTCAGGGGGTCCGAGTGAGCAGTGTGTGTGTGTGTGGATGAGAGGGTTTAAGAGGGCTGTGTCCCAGTGCGTGTGGGTCTGAGACAGCAGTGGGAGATGGAGCCCTGTGTGTGTGTGTGTGTGTGTGTGTGTGTGTGTGTGTGTTTGAGTGCGTATGCGTGTGTGTGAGACAGAGACACAGTGTGAGACAGCAGTGAGAGCTAGAGCTCTGGTTTGTTTGAGGGTTAGGTTTCACAGCCTCCTCCGGGCATGTGGGATGGCCACGAAGAGAAGAAGAAGCTGAGGAGAGGCACAGAATGTGTGTGTGTGTGTGTGTGTGTGTGTGTGTGTGTGTGTGTGTGTCCATGTGTCTGTGTGTGTGTGTGTGTGTGTGTGTGTGAAAGATAACAGTGTGCGGGCGCAGTGTTGAGCACTGCCAGCTGAGACAAATGAATTTGGGCTTCTGTACAGTGGGTGGTCACACTCCCACTCTGGAGGGGGTTTCATAGCGGACATGTACACAGCCACACACAAACACACACACATGCACGCAGATACACACAAACTCACTCCTTAAAAACACACATATACACTCACAGATACTCAGCTCTCACTTCAACACACACACACAAACCCACACACACGCACACACACATACACATTCCTGAGTGCAACAGATGCACACCCACACACATAAACACATATACATGAATATATTACACCCCTGGTATTAATGCATGCAAGTGTTTCTCATTTCTAACTTTGAACTTTGGTATTCATCTACACCACACAGACCTTGTCTGAGCTGCTCTCTGCCTCAGCTTGGGAAGCAACACACAGCTGCACTTAACAAGGTGTGTGTGTGGTGAGGGTTTTGGAGAAAGAGTTTTTGTGTGTGTGTGTGTGTATATATATATATATATATACATGTCTGTGTGCACAATAGGACCAAAAGAGGCACAGTGTGTATATGGGAAAGAAAAGAAGAAAAGGTATGTGACAGTGTGTGTGCGAAGCAGGATTTATTTGGTTGGAGTGGGGCTGCCAACCAGGTGTGCTGTGCTGTGCTGTGCTGTGCTGCGGAGAGGAGAAGAGTGGTGACAGGTGTAGGCACTGACAGGTAGAGCGGAGGAGGTGGAGTGATCATCCTTCCGCACGCCCACGCGTGTCCTAAAACCAGCACCTCGTCTCCTTCCTCCAGCTCATTACCGCCTCAGACACTGCTCAGGACCGAGGCATCATGGGATATCACCTTCTGCTTGATGGGGAGCGATTGCACGGTCATCGCCGATAAGATGCAGATTCTTGCTGATAAGTGTGTTTACGGTGCATATGAATGCAGGACTTGTGCTGTGTCTCTTAGAATGCAAGAGAACAACGCCAAGGAAAAACACAACGAAATCATAATTTAACATTAGTTACGAAGTGGAAAAACACAACAAAGTTACAATCTAGCATTAGTTACGCAGTGGAAAAACACAACAAAATTACAATTTAACATTAGCTACGCAGTGAAAAAACACAACAAAATATCAGTTTAACAAATGTGTGGTGCTGCATGATTGATTGGATACATTGGCAATTGGGACCATAGTGGTGCTAACTGTCTTCATAATTTGGATTTGACTGACTGGTGTTATAACTTATTGATCAGTTAATGGTTGCTTGATTCTCTCACTCATGTTCTGATAGTCCTATGATAATTGACAGCAGAAATTAGGTGCTAAAGATCTAGCAGGAAGATTCATTGATTAATTTATTGATTATTTAATTGGTAGTGTCTATCTGCTGCTGAAAGGAGTGCAACCAGCCCCAGAACGATTAATTGAGTGATTGATTAGTTGAATGTCTGGATTGCCGCATCGGGATGATTGATTGCCTGATTGGTTGTTTGATTGATTCACAGGAGGAGTGCAACCAGCCTAAGGATATTGATTGATTGATTGTTTGATTGATTGATTGATTGATTGATTGACAGGAGGAGTGCAACCAGCCCCAGGATTAGGAGTACATCATTGACATGATTGAGATTGATTGACTGATTGATTAATTGACAGGAGGAGTGCAACCAGCCTGGGGATGAGGAGGACATCATGGACATCCCGCTGGACGACCCCGAGGCCAACCGAGCTGCCGCCAAGATCCAGGCCGGGTTCCGAGGTCACATGACCCGCAAGAAGATGCCTCGCAAGGACGACAAGCCGAGCGAGGAGGTGAGCAGCAGCGGAGAGGCGCTCAACGGTAACCAGGGCAACACAGGTCAGTACCCGCCAACGTCCAGAACCTTCACAACCTCCTTCATACACCCTTGTCTGTACTGCTTCTCAGTACTCTACAGCTTCTACAGATAAGACAGAAACTACAAAGCCGATAGATTTGAGTTATGACTTTTAACACGTTTGTATGACAGGCTTCTGAAGAAAACATATAGCCAAGGGCTTATCAATGCTAATATCAATGTTTATTATCCCTTTTGGCCATCCCGTTCCACAGAAGCGAACCTTAAAGTGATTTTTGTAGATAATCGTAGATGGTAAAGCCCCACCATAGACATGATCTCTACATCTAGCTTCTTTCTCAGCTCACATACATTTTATTTGAAGTGCCTTTTAAGACATCTAAGGACACCAAATGACTATATGTGAATACTATCTTCCTACATCTAGTTTCTTTCTCAGTTCACGTGTATGTTGTTGATTGACTTGACATTTTTAGATGACTTTGAAACATGGCTCAGACAATGTGAAGTCTGGGGGACACGCCTAAATAGCCCATTGATAATGGCATTTATCTGTCACCTTTGCTTCGAAGTGGCGAAATAGACTTTAATTCATTTTTAATTAATAGAAACCAAAGATCTTACCATGCACAAGAGATCCTAATGACCTAATTTAGCATCTTAGTTGATGAGCTACGCACTAAGATATGTTTTAATTACCCTTAAAGTCATGTAGCGTCTCACTTATTAATGCCTTCACACCACACTGTGCTCCTCCAGAGCTGTCATTCATCACAGTAATGTTCCGAGCAGTTCAGTGTTACACAAGAGACTCGTGAGAAAGAGCACAGCTGATGTGTGTGTGTGTGTGTGTGTGTGTGTGTGTGTGTGACAGACTCAGGGGATGCAGGACAGCTGATGTGTGTGTGAGACTCAGGAGGTACAGCACAGCTGATGTGTGTCTGTGTGGCGCGGCGGTGGCCAGCTAAGGTAAAGCACATCAGACATCAGTAATAGGTGGCTATGCAGAAAAGAAGGTGGTGTAGATAGGTGTGTGTGTGTGTGTTGAAGTAGGTGGATGGTGATCCCTAGCAGATGTGTGTGTGTGTACATGCATATGTGTGTGTGTTTGCGTGTATATGTGTGTGGGTAAGTAGGTGGATGGTGATCATCCCCAGAGACCTTGGGAGTGTCACACAGGTGGGCTGGTTAAGGGGTGCCTCTAGTCGTGGGCTCCTTGGGACACTGCAGTGTCCCCCAGTGTAGGCTCCTTGCTCCTTGGGCCTGGTGCTGCATGCAGCTGGTGGGTATGGATGCTCCAGCGCAGCTCCATCAGAGTGACCTAGAAACGCGGCCCAAGCAGCCAGCCTAGGGTGGGGCTGAGCTCCGCGCCACTCTGCTCAGCTGTGCAGGGCGGCCATCTTGACGTCAGGGGGAAAGTGGGGCATGCAGGGAGACTGACCGTGTCCCTGTGTGCTTTATGAGGCCTACATTTATGTGTGTCCTCACACACACACACACACACACACACACACACACACACACACACACACACACACACACACACACACGCACACACACACACACATTCTCTTTGTGTTACACAAGTACACACATGGTGTTAGTGTTACACAAATATGGACACACAAACACACACACACACACACACACACACCTCAGCCCTCCTGTGCTGCCATTGGCCGGCCTGGTTGCCCCGCCTTCAGCAGCAGTTTTTGGGTGGAGGACCCTCCTGAGCACCATCAACCCAGTTCCTGGTTGCTAAGCGCTTGCGTATGGAGGGGATATTTTTAAACACAGGTGCATCTTTCTTTTTTTTTTACCAACCTCCCTCGCTCTATCGCTCTCTCTCTCTGTCTCTGCAACCGAGACAAAAAGATGTTCTGTGTCTCAGACGCACAGTGGACCCAATGAGACATGGACATGCAGGTCCAGCCAGCCTACTTTACAGAGGGGAACAGGACAGCTGCAACCAGGGATGGGGAGCGGGACGAATGGAGAGCACGAGAGAGAGAGAGAGATAGAGAAAGACAGAAATAAAGAGAGCAAGAAATAGAGAGAGAGAGCAGATGGCAGAAAGAGAAAGACAGAGAGAGGCAAAAAGAGAAAAAAGAAAGAGAGAGAAAGAGAACTACAGAGAAAGATAGAGAGAACAGGGAGCCTTACACACTACTGACTAACATACTCTGCCTTTCACACACACATACACACAGAGAGACACATATACACACACACACACACTCATTGACGACAATGATTTGCACAGCAACTGGGTGTACTTTTTATGTTCTTATTTGGTCTCTTTTCAGTGTCTGTGACAATGTAGCATTTTCAGCTGACATCTTTGGTGACACCCAGTGTGTCCTATAAGAACAAGTGATCGGTCAATCAGCTGATTAATTAATCAGTGCAGTCATCAATGCATCATGTGTATGTGTGCATGTGTTTGCCATGTGTGTGTGTGTGTCAGTCTGTCTGTGTGAGAAAGAGATACATGGGCTACTGATGGTAATGATGTTTTGGTTTTAATGGTTAATGGTTTCACAGAGATGTGCTTTTTTAAAACAGGGGTTTAGTAAAACGCATATAACACCATCTGTGAAGATCCTCTTTTCATGTGTGCACAGTAATTTATTATGTCGGATCGCTTATGTTTGATTGGTTATGTCTGATTTCATATGTTTGATTTGTTATGTTATCAATTAGAACAAGGGTATCCGGTGTGTGGGTGCTTAATTCTATGTCTGATTCCTATCTGGCACGTGTGTGTATGTGTGTGTGTGTGTGTGTGTGTGTGTGTGTGTGTGTGTGCGTGTGCTGTTCTCTTTCTCAGGGGCGTCAGAAGAGGCGGAGACAGAAGGCACATCGGCCCCCGAGCAGTGAGGTTGTGCCGTAGTTCCGACTCGAGAGCGCCTCCACCCCTGTACCCTGACCCCATGACCCCCTATCCCGGACCCTGCGCTCTCTCAAGACCAACTTTTTATCTAGACATACCAGAGCACAACGTGTAGGGCTAGTTTGGGCTGGGAAAGTGTGTGTGTTTTTCTGTGTGTGTGTTTGTGTGTGTGTTTGCCTGCCTGGTGATCTTTCTCGCTCTGTCTTTCTTGCCCCCCCCCACCCTATACTGTCCTGTTCAGACCCCAACAATCCCACCATGAGTGTGAGACTCACACCAGCATGCACACCTTTAAAGCATGCCATGTGACCCCGCCTGCTGCTTGCCCCCCTAACATTAACCCCATTTTAGACTGTAAAACTGCCCTCTTGGCCCTTTCAGTGTCCCAGCCACCCTCTCACCCCTGTGTCCCAGCTACCCTCTTACCCCTCCCTTAGCTTTAACACTCAACCCTACATCTCTTCTTCTTCCAGACTGTAACTCCACCACATCACCCTCTTTTTTGCTTTCTCCAAACCACATAATGTTCTTGTGATTCCCACATCTGATACCTCTGATCATGAAAATTCTTTCTCACACCTTCTAATCCACCCTTCCGCATCCAAATCAACCCTATTACTCCTATCTCACACACACACACACACACACTCAGTTACCCTATCAGCCCCTCTTACACACTTACTCAAATATAGACTTACACCCCCCTCCCCAGTCAACGCTATTCGCAGTCACAGCCACCACAAGCATGTTTCCACAGTTCCAAACACAGATGTCATTCCTAATCCATATGCTGTTCCATCAACCTTAAAAAATGCCCCAGTTTATCCCTCTCTGAGATTTATGTACAGTTTTATCACATGTGGAATTTCCTTCAGGTTCTGGTGTAGCTGCTCTCTAACATTTGAATTGCTGTTTAGCTTTCCTAGCAAGGTGTGGCTAGATTGTTAAAATTAGTTGACCATCAGATAAGTTACACATCACCTCTCACATGGATTATTTCAGATTCTACACTGTATATTTCTTGCTAACTTTTTTAAAATTAGAGCAAAACATTTCAACTTACATTTATACACAAAAAAGGGAGTTCAAAAGATGTGCTCCGCCATTTTGGATCAGTCGAGATCCCCATCCTTTAATTTGCATATTGTGATCTGATTGGCTGATGCATGCACTGCCACTTCCAAAGTCGAACTTTTCTTAACTTTCTCGAGTGACCAATGCTTGCAGTGCGCTACAATGAACCCATAACTTCTTCCTGCAGTGTGCCACCATGATTCAATAATTCCTTTCTGTAATGCCTTACGTAAGCCCATTCAGCGCTGATACACACGTGCCATCAGGCACATAGGGTTATCCTACTATCTAATTACCTCATCAGTAAAGTTTTAAAACCTGTCACCACCCCCTCATTGACAATCACAACCCAACTCTGTCCTCCCTCTTAATTGTGGTCTCGAAATGCTCAGTGTTAATCAGAGCACACCTCCCCCCCATACATAGACCTCAACCTGCTGCCAGGCCTATATTCCCCCTCCTAACTGTAGTCTGGGAGTGCTCAGTGGGAATCAGACTGGGCTGGGGAGCAGAGATGGTCAGTGTTAGCCCAGGGGATACTGGCAGTGAGTAGACTGGCTTGTAGCTAACGGCTAGGGTTAGACTGGACTAGCTAGCAAATGGCTAGGGTTAGACTGAATGGGCTAGTTGCTAATGACACTGTGTTTTGCAATACCACCTCATTACACTTCTACTGTCTCCCAGGATAGCTAGCACCTCAGTTAACTTTGAACTCTAACCCAGATTGTACCACCACATAGTTTTCCTTTTATCTGGCCTTTCATAGTTAACCTTTGAACTCACATAAACCCCTGACCTCTCCCAGCCATGCAGCCTGCCCCTCCAATGCCCACACCATTAGCTTTAGACACGTCTATCGCTTTTAAGTGCTAATTACACCACCTTCTCAACCCCAGCCTTTCAGATCCTCTGAGCTCCCTCATAACCTGCCTTCCTACCCTCATTCATCCCCTAACCGCCACCCTCAGTGTGTGTGTGTGTGTGTGAGATAATGTAGTAGTGTTAGTGCTCCAGTGGTTTTGACCGATGCCGTGTGTGTTATAATAGCTAATAATCATGTTTTTATGGTTGTATTGCTGTGTGCTTGTCAAGGTTATCAGGAATGTAGTTTTCCTTCTAGGCTTCTTTCTTCTCTTTACAGCTGAATGACGCAGACCCTAATTTGTCCTATTATGTGTGTGTGTGACGTGTGGCACTTTAAGTATTTAAATGGTCTTTAAATAGTCAATATTAGCAGTTAAAACAAAATCAGAACTTCCAACTACTCATTAAGCGGTTATTGCACTTTCTTTATCTTTATGTTAGTTATGGAAATCGCTGAGGAGCACAAACGGGGATGGCTGATCCAATGTGGTAGTGCCGAATGCGCTCATTCTGTTGCATGTTCACTTGGGAAAGAGATGTGGGCTGGGAGATGAATAAATGCCTTCAAAACCGGCGGCTGTGCGGCATTCATTTCTAGCCTCAATGGGATGTCTTTTTAAAATGACCCAAATAAATAATAAAACACCTCTCCCACCGGGGGGCGCTGCCGATGAATCAGAGTGCAGTAGCCAACGCTGAGGTAATTATGGGGTGAGTGTGTGTATGTGAAGTGTGTGTGTGTGTGTGTTTGTGTGTTGTGTCCTGGTGAGGGGAATGTACATTTTCACAGGGGGGGTTGTGGATAATGACCCTCCACGGTCCAGCATCTGAACTTAATGATGATCCTCCCACTATAACCCAGACTCCATCTGAAGGAGAGCTATCACCCCTCACATCACACCTGTATAGACACACACACAATGAAGTGGACACATACACAAACACACACAGACAAACACACAAAGATCCAGCAAGATCCAGCATCTAAACACGATGACGATGTACCCATTACTGCCGAGACCCCATCTGAAGCAGTGCTATCACATCTGAGAGATGGTGCACACAAAAATGCACCGATGATGCAGTGGGCATAGACACACACACACACACACACAAAGATCCACCATCTAAACAAGATGTTGATATCACTACCACACAGACCCCATCTGAAAAGTCCCATCACACACCCCCTCTTGTGCAGTTTAACACCGTTCTTTGATATTTCAATATTGTCTGAGACATATTCCACCCAAATGCCCTTAAGCATGAACATCTACTGTACAGCCCTATCTACAGCTACAGCCCTATTCAACTCCTTTCAAAGGAGCCTAGTTATTTGGTTTACCATCTGACCTTTTACTCTCTATGGGTCTACCACAGAGCCTCTCCCAGGTTGTAGTGCTTTTATCTGTTGTGTGCTAATTTTTCATCATGGGTAACTGTTACTCTCATACATTTTCACAACAGATTATATTTTACAGAAATATTCATGATTATTTTAGTGCACTACATACCTAAACAAATATACATTTAGACAGAAATTACACTCTGTAACATTCCAAACTCATACTACATGAGAAAGTATACAGTAGCTGAAGTTGTCAGACTGACCCTGGAGGCGGTCTCCCCTGGAGCAGCCCTATTTCCCCACAGTTCTAGAACATTTTCAAAATTAGGTGTGTTCCTACATTTCCCTCCCACAAGATTTTTGAATGAATGAGTAATTTTATTTTGATGAAGAGCAGCAGAAATCGCCACAATCGCAATCACAAGAAAAAAGAATATAGGCTGATCAAGAGGGGTTTTGGCTGAAACAGAGCTTATAGATGCCGAACCCTTGTTTTCATTTCCTTAACTCAGACAAACAAAAACATATATATATACAAAGTACATGTAATGCAATCACATGCCACATATACATATACATACCTACATACACATTCCTCTCCATCTCAGTCTCTACTCCACTAAGCCATATGGCTGCACCTAACCAGTCTTGCATGGCAAATTAATCCCTACACCTCAAGGCCTCCACATTGGCATTCCCTACCTTAGGCCTGAGGTGTGTGTGTGTGTGTGTGTGTGTGTGTGTGTGTGTGTGTAACAGAAAGAGAGAGAGAGAGAGAGAGTGTGTCTTTAGTGTATGTGTGTGTGTGCGTATGTGTGTGTGTGTTTGAGAGAGAGAGAAAGACAGTATTTTTGCAAAACACAATAGTTGTGTTGCTTATTGGTTCCATTGTTAGTGCTTAACGCAGTAGTGTTATCATTGGCTAACACATGACCTCTTCCAGCAGCACTGCTATATAAAAAATACATATACATATAAAATGGTCCCTCCCTGCAGCCCTGCTTCCTTACCAGTCTTTTTATGTAGTCTACACACACACACACACACACACACACACACACACACACACACACGAACCATTCCCACTGTACACACAGACACACATACACACAGCCTTCCCACTGCACACACACACACACACACACACACACACACACACACACACACAGGCACACAGGCACACAAGCACACAAACACACACAGCGTGCACACACAGCTGTCTCAGAAAGAGTGCTGTCCCCACTACAGGAGTTAGTGCTTCTGGATGGCATTTTGCACTGGTTTCCCCTAGCAACACAAAGCCACCCTAACAATCCGCCTGAACTCCATCTCATCACACACACACACACACACACACGCACCACACACACACACTACACACACATACTACAAACTCTTCAGGCTGTAAAGGAAGGTTTCTTTTTTCAGCAGTTAAACAGGAGAGAAGTTTCAGGCACTCCTGACACATAAAATGTTGCAAGCCCCTAGGGAAGCACAGTAATACAAAATAGCATAGCAAGAGCATGATTCTGACATCATGAATTTACTTAAGTTTATTATACTTGTTATTTTCGGAAGATCATTACTTGTGATCAGTGGCTAAATGTTGCCTTTGTAAGGAGGAGGAGCCCTTTTTACTCACAGTGGTCAATATGTCACTCTGTTGTATTATTATAAGTACTGTAGCAGAGGGAGCTCAGTGCCAGCTGGCTGTATTACCAAGATGAGGAGGGGGAGCTGAGCTCTGGAGGGCTCCGGCACAATTTAAACTCTGCTTGTGATAAAAAAAATTCTATGTTGTGTAATTCTAGGCAGAATTAAAGTATAGATTAAAGAGTATAGAATCAATTTTGCAGACCAACTAGACCATCTGACTTAGCAGGCAAACCCAAAAATAGGATGACTGACTCAGGAAATAATAGTATTGAAATAATGACACTGTGTTTGACTGTGTTTCCAAATAACAGTGTGTTAGAGTAAGTAGTCAGTAAGGCTTAAATCTCTTCTAAACTGCCACATTTTGGCAAAATTGGGAAAAATCCATGAAATCTAAGGATGAAAGTTCATATATATATGTATATGTATATATTAAAGTATTTTAATGTCAGATGCTCCTTCCTGGGAGAAAAGGTTTGTGATCAGTTAAAATGGGCCCACTTCTGCAAACTTGCATAGCAAGGTTATAGCCCATAGAGGGACGCAAAGTGAATTCAGAAGTGCCGTTCACCCTGTTACAAGTTGTTACAATTAAAAACGACTTTGGAAACATTGTTTTTAAAAAACTACTTAAAAAAACTTAAACTTAAAAAAACTACTTAGTGTTGCTTTGAGCTTTATCTAGCCTACACAGAGCATATGTCTGCTATTGCGCACATAAAAGTCTCCTCAAATATGGTCACATTGTTTTTTAAAAAGTAGAAAATACTTACTTGATACATTTTACCTTAGTATTTTCAGCTAAAACGGGCCAATATGTTTTCTGAGTTTTTTAGGTATTTAAAAATGTGTAATGTAACTATAACTACTGAAGATTATATCATCCTTAATTTAAGAAGAAATGTTCTTGGAGAGACTGACCATTTACTTTTTTCTGCCACTGTCCATATAAGGGTTCAACCTGCCCATTACAAATATCAGGGCATTCAAATGACTTGAAACACACACAGTAATGATGTTACAACAATTTAAATATATTTTTTTGATTATTCAGTAGGATTAAAAGACATGAGACATGTAATGCTTATCCGTCCCATTTTACCTGATGGCCCAATTTACCTGAATTCAACCTACTCTTTCTAGGTGCATAAGTATTGTGTGTTTCTCCAAAGTAGATAGCAATCACTGATTCTGCACAAATTCACCAGTAAAATAGCCATTGATGTTACAGTAATTAATATGGCAACTGGAATCCTTTTTCAGCTTAAACAAGCTCCTCTATTTGGTCTTACAACTGTAGAGACCTGTTAAATGAAGTCTTCCTGCTGAAAAAGATGTGCAGTTGCTTATGACCCAATAACTAAGATTACCATGACATGGAGGACTGACAATCTACACAGACATTATCACCTGTAAAATGTTAAAGACACAGATTCTTTTCTTCTTTTCTGTTTGTGAGATCATGTAAATGGAAATGTTTTGATGAGACATGACTTTTAACCACAATGAACACCAGAAGGCGCCATTCAGTTTGGAATACTAGTAAGCTGCAGTCAATCAAGACAACTGAACTACCATATTAACAAATTGCATTTACGGAAGAGAAACACAGTCAGGTGGTCAGATTACTGGGGCTGTAGCATAATATAAACTTATTGCTAAACCGAGTAAGAGCCGAGTAAGACCAAAAAAATCTTTCATTAGCCAGAGGAAATATCTTACAATAACTATGTGTTTTACAAATGACTCATCAGGTCCATGTGTGTTGTGGGCAAGGGTCAATCAGCCAATTAAGTGTATGGTTTAAAAATGTCTTGTCTGACAACACCAGAGCTAATTACCCACCCAGTGGAGAGCTGCTCTGCCCAGTAATCCACTTACAGAAGAAGCTTTTGAACAAGACCACACAAACACACACTAATACTCTCTCGCTCAGTCACACACACACACACACAAAGACAAAGACACAGACACAGACACACATACACACAAACACACACACGCACACAGTGCTTACTGTGCTCCTCCTCCTTGATGTAGTTCTTTTGAAGATGAGAGAAACACTTAAGGAACTTTTTTATCTTGAGCACAAAAGCTTTGAGTGTGTATGTGTATGTATGAGAGAGAGAAAGACAGAGACAGAGAGAGAGAGAGAGAGAGAGAGAGAGAGAGAGAGAGGGAGAGAGAGAGAGAGAGAGAGAGAGAGAGAGAGATACTTTGAAGTTCTTTAACAGAGAAGACCTTTCAGTGCCCATATAGAGTCTAACTGTCACCCACATCTGCATGTCCTCCTGATGGCATTCCATTCTGTTCCCATACTTCAGCATCACATCTAAGAGCAAAGGCTCACCACTGCAATGAAGGTGTGTGAGCATGAATGTGTGTGTGTGTGCATGGTTGTGTAAGTGTGTGCATGGTGCATGCGTGTGTGTGTGTGTGGTAAATGTGTGTGAGAGGGCTATTGTGTGTGTCGGCTAGACATCCAGCAGTGACTACACTCCTGAAGTCAGTTGACCAATGACCTCATTCTGCGCTTCACCCATGGCTGGGTGCAAGATGTGTATGTGTGTGTGTGTGTCTGTGTGTGTGTGTGAGTAGTGAGTGACGTGGTGTTGCTGTTGTGTGCCCTGGAGGCTTGTGTATACCTCCCCTGATATCCTGCCACCTTCCTGAGTCCTCCACTAGCCCAGAATGCACCAGGGCAGAACTAATCCACTCTTTGTCGCCACCGCCTGCTTTTGTTTGTGCATTAAATCACATGCACCCAACCACATCACCACTCCCAGCTCCCTAATAGAGAGACAGGCATTTCTGATGTGTGTAGTGGGCCAGAACAGTCTGAGGTAAAGTGTTTATAGAAATTTTCTATTTGAAAGCTGCACATTAAATTAAAGCACATTCGGTTGCCCTGTGTATGAAATGTGCTATAGAAAGCTGCCAGACACACACAACCTCTAGGCAAGGCAAGGCAACTTTGTCACAAGCTGGACTCAGACAGTCTGTCACTTCAAACCTCTCAGTTCCTATTCTCCATCAGTACCCCTCTCTTCCTCTCCAGCAGTCCCCTTTCTCACACTCTTACACACTCACACACACACTCACACTTAGAAAGGCAAGGGGGTTAGGAAATAATGAGTTTCCCTGGGTTACTGGCAATAAACAGAACACCTAAAAGAGGTGAGTGAAAGAGAGAAGGAAGAACAGAAAGAAAAAGGGGCAATAGAAGAACGAAAGGAGGATCAGAGAGGGAGAATGGGAGGGGGGAATGAAGGATCAGAGATGGAAAATTAAAAAGAATAAGATGAAAAGAGGAGATGGGACGGCTAGTAAAAAAAAGATTAAAAGGGAAAGAGGGTGAGTGAAGGAGAGGGCAACAGAGAGAGAGAAAAGACAAAAAAGGAGGAAGAAAGAGAGGAACACAAAAAAGATGGAAAGAAAGAAAGAGGGGGGATGGATTGGAAGAACAAGTGAGTGGTAGCGAAGGGAAAGGGGGGTCCAGTGGAAGGGAGGGGGTGTGTTTTTCAAAAGCTGCCATGGTGTTTTATTGAGGCTGCACTCTCTCTCCCTCCCTCCTTCCATTTCTCTCTCTTCTTTTCTCTCCATCTTCCCTGCTCTTTCTCCTTTTCACCTTTCTCTCTCTTTTTCTCTTTCTCTCTCCCCCTTTCTCCATCTTCCTCCTCCCAACTCACTCCCCTCTCTTTCTCCCTCCCTCTCTCTCTTTTTCTCCCTCCCTCCTTTCCTCCCTGTCTCCTCCTCACCCTGGAGACTGTGGTCAGAATGCGAAGTCCCCCTGCAGGGCCCCATGTGTCCAGTGCAGCCCAGTCTGCCCATAAGAGCCCTTCATTAACGACCTTCACACAATACCCCCTCACCAGCCAATCAAATCCAATTACAGGCACAAACCCTCCTCCTCTCTTGCACACTCAGAAAAGCCAGGCACGGAATTCCCAGAGAGACAAAAGCTTTGCATGACACTGATTTCTGTACAAGAGGAGTTTTGAATGTGCTTGTGTAGACGTTTGTCCACTGGCATGTCTGTCCAGATGGTGAGCCCTCGTTTGGAACTTTTGACTCCCCTGCAAGTGGCCATTTTAAAAGCAACACAAACCAGCAGTTAACTAAACAACACTACAGTTAAGTGCACAACGCTGCAACATGCTCCCACAGTTAACTACACAACACTGCAACACCCATCAGCAGTTACCTACACAACACTGGCGGGTGGGGGTGGGGGGGGGGGGTTCAAGAAGACCGCTTTAAGGCCCCAGCAGGACTGGGACTGCAGCCCATCCCTGATGGCGTAAGCGGCACTCTTTGTGAGAAGGGCAGGCTGCACTGCCGTGCACTGCCAAAGACTCTTCTCAGAAAAAGACAAACAAACATTTAGGGGAGAGCGGAGAAAGGGGGGGGCTGCGGGGGTTGGGGCGATAGACAACTAGTGTATCCAACAGACAAAACATGTGAGGCACGCACACACACACACACACACACACACACACACACACACACACACACACACACACAAACACACACACACAAATACACACTCAGGCTTACAGCACACAAAAAGTGCACTTTCACAAAGAGTTCACATGGAGAATGGGTGTGTGCACATGCTGGCGTGCGTGCACACGCAAATGCAGACACACACACACACACACACACACACACACACACACAGGGCTGTTGTTCAGGAGGAGAGGGGTTCTGGGAGGAGAGGGCTTGAGCGCTCAGATGAAGCTCTGTCCCGCAGGAAGCAGTGTGTGTGTGTGTGCGTGTGTGTGTCAGTGTGTGAGTGTTGTCAGGGACGTGCCCAGAGTAGGCAACCATGCTAAGAGTGTGTAAGCGCAGCGCAGCCCTGCACCCAAGATGAAGGCGGAGAGGGAGGCTTCCTCCGCATACACACACACTCCTCTCATTGCCCACGTCCTCATCCTGGTCATCGTCTGCTTGGCAGGTAAGAACCAGGGCGACATGTCAAATCTGCTTTCAGCATGCGAGAGTCCTTACAGACGCTTTTTGAAGGAGATTGGTGGCAGGTGTTAGCATGTGGCTAGCAAGTTGTCAAAGTTCAAAAGTTTGTGCCAAAAAAGGTGACACGTTTTTTGCTCATGTTTTTTTCATCTTTTCTGTCTTTTGAGAGTTTGCATAAGACAGAAACTTTTGTATGTTTATATATAAATATAGTTTAGCATTTTGTTGACCTTTTTGTTGAGACAGGGAAACACTATCCAATATTTTACCATTATTTTAATGTCAATATGAATGTGCCAGTTCTAGTTGTCAAAAGTTAAACAATTAATTGCTGTTGATCACAGACACAGACATAGACACAGACACACACAGACACACACAGACACACACACACACACACACACACACACAAATGGAGCTGCCAGAGGAAGAGAGTTACGAGGAGTCATACCAGTCCCAGGGTCAAGCAAGGCTGCACTGCAATATTGTCTAGCAAAGTTAGCTTGTCCTGCATTGGACGACACTCCTGGCAAAGTCTGGTTGTGAGACACAGAGTAGGGTGCCTCCAGCTGGGTTACACTAGCTAGTATAGGTGGGAGGTGAGTATTGGGATAGCTTTGGCTGGGGGTTATGGCTGTGGGTTTTGCGATGGGTTGCTGTAGACAATGATGAGTTTGGTTGGTGATTATACATGTTGGCTATGGGTTTGATTGGTTATGACTGATGTAGGTTGTGTTGGGTTTAACTGGCTATGTGATGTAGGTTATAATGACTTATGTAGGCTATGATAAGTTTAACTGGTCATGACTCATGTAGGCTATTATGGGTTTGGCTAGGCTGTGGTTAGGGTTGGTGATTGTAAGTGTATGTTGTGAGTTTGGTGGGTGATTATAGATGTAGATGATGATGGGTTTGGCTGGTAATGACTCTTATAGGCTGTGCTGGGTTTGGCTAATTATTATAAATGTAGGCTATGATGGGTTTGGCTGGTGATGACTGCCGTAGGCTATGATGGGCTTGGTTGGTGACTATAGGTGTATGTTTTGAGTTTGGTTGGTGATTATACATGTAGGCTATGGGTTTGGCTGGTTATGGCTGTTGTAGGTTGTGTTGAGTTAACTGGTTTTGACTGATGTACTGTAGGTTACAATGACTTTGACTGGTTATTACTGATGTAGGTTATAATGGCTTTGACTAATTATGCCAGATGTAGGTTTTGGTGGGTTTGGCTGGTGATGATAGGTGTAAGCTGTGCTTATGGCTAGTTATGACTGCTGTGGGTTTGATGGGCGATTATAAATGTAGGTTATGATGGGTATGGCTGGCGATGACTGCTGTAAATTATGATGGGATTGGCTGGTAATGACTGCTGTAGGTAGACTGATGGGTTTGACTGTTGATTGTAGATATGGGCTTGGCATGTGGGTTTGGCTGTTAATGGCATAGTTGACTGATCTTTTTCTTTAAGCTAATAAAGTATCCAGAGCTGGAAAAAAACTAGAATACCCTTATTCAAACTGGGATATACTGGGGATTCTCAGCATATGACGCCAATTCAAACTGGGGTATACTGGATTTTGTATGGGGGTTTACTGTAGTGTGATTATGTTGATGTGATCAGGATACATTCACCTCAGACTCTAAAATGCTCCCATGCGGTGTGTTAAGAGGGTGAGTGATTGGGTCCTATACTGTGTGTGTGTGTGTGAGTGTGTGTGTGTGTGTGTGTGTGTGTGTGTGTGTGTGTGCATGTTGAGAAGCTGTGTGACTGTGCCCTATGGTGTGTGTGTGTGTGTGTGTGTACATTGAGATTGTGAGTGATTAGGTACTATAGGGTGTGTGCATGTGTTAGAAGGTGGGCAAGTAGACCCTATATGGTGTGTGTGTAACGAGGGTGAGAGACTAGACCCTATGGTGTGTGTGTGTGTGTGTGTGTGTGTGTGTGTGTGTGTGTGTGTGTGTGTGTGAAGACTGTGAGTGAGTAGGCCAAAGTGCTGTGTATGTGTGAAGAGTGTAAGTAATTAGACTCCTGGTTCAAGTTCAGTTGAGCCATGTGTAGACTGCCAGCCCAATTAAGATTTTTATCATATTCAGATGCTACCTAGCTTGAATTTCAGTAGCCTGCGCAGCTGGAAACCACAGGAAATGCAATTTTTCCAAATCTGATTTAATCAACATTCACATGTGGTTCCAAATGCTGTTCCAGTTAGATTTGTGTGTGACAGCCAAACCACTCAAAAAGGATTTGAAAATATAATTTGTATTAACATTACAACATGTTGTTCTGAGTGCCTGGAGAGTGCTGAAGTGTTTGACTCAGTGCACTAATACCCAAGGCATAGGCTATCCATATAGTTTCCTCCATTGTAAATGTGTTCTTACCTCATAATCATTTGGTGAAGACGTGAAGTTAACTTACTTACTGCTCTTTGTCCATTGTGTTTGTGTGTGTGTGTGTGCGTGTGTGTGTGTTTGTGTGTACACATATGTAAATCCTAAGCTTGCTAATGGGGTTGATCACTGCACAATAGGGATGCACAGATGGGATCTGATCACTTGCAGTATGTAGTGGGAGTGGTCAGTCAGTAAGAGCACATTCTGATCATGTACAGGTACTGGTCATATAATTAGAATATCAAAAGTTGATTAATTTCAGTAATTTCATTCAAAAAGTGAAACTTGTATACTGTATACATTCATTTTACACAGACCGACATATTACAAGTGCTTATTTCTTTTAGTATTGATGATTATAACTGACAACTAATGAAAACCCCAAATCAAGTATCTTAGAAAACTGAAATATAGTGGAAAGGTTCAATATTGAAGACACCTGGTGCTACAATCTAATCAGCCAATTAACTCAAAACACCTGCAAAGGCCTTCAAACGGTCTCTCAGTCTAGTTCTGTAGGCTACACAATCATAGGGAAGACTGCTAACTTGACAGTTGTCCAAAAGACACCTTGCACAAGGAAGGCAAGACATAAAAGGTCATTGCTAAAGAGGCTGGCTGTTCACAGAGCTCTGTATCTAAGCACATTATTAAAGAGGCGAAGGGAAGGAAAAGATGTGGTAGAAAAAAGTGTACATGCAATAGGAATAGCCATACCCTGGAGAGGATTGTAAAACAAAACCCATTCAAAAATGTGGGGGAGATTTATAAAGAGTGGACTGCAGCTGGAGTCAGTGCTTCAAGAACCACCACAAACAGACATATGCAAGACATGAGCTTCAGCTGTCGCATTCCTTGTATCAGGCCACTCTTGGAACAAGAGACAGTGTCAAAAAGGACTGGACTGCTGCTCAGTGGTCCAAAGCCATGTTCTCTGATGAAAGTAAGTTTTGCATGTCCTTTGGAAATCAAGGTCCCAAAAATCTGGAGGGAGAGAGGGGAGGCACAGAATCCACATTGTCTGAGGTTGAGTGTAAAATTTCCACAGTCAGTGATGGTTTGGGGTGCCATGTCATCTGCTGGTGTTGGTCCACTGTGTATTCTTAAGTCCAAGGTCAACGCAGCCATCTACCAGGAAGTTTTAGAGCACTTAATGCTTCCTGCTGCTGACCCACTTCATGGAGATGCAGATTTAATTTTCAAACAGAACTTGGCACCTGCACAAAGTGCCAAAACTACCAGTACCTGGTTTAAGGACCATGGTATCCCTGTTCTTGATTGGCCAGCAAACTTGCCTGACCTTAACCCTATAAGAAATCTATGGGGTGTGGTGAAGAGGAAGATGTGATACACCAGACCCAACAGCACAGAAGAGCTGAAGGCCACTATTGGAGTAACCTGGGCTCTCATAACACCTGAGCATTGCCAAAGACTCCATGCCAGGCCGCACTACTGCAGTAATTCAGGCAAAAGGAGCCCCAACTAAATGTTGGGTGCTGCACATGCTCATACTTTTCAGTTGGCCAGCATTTCTAGAAATCTTTTTTTTGTATCAGTCTTAAGTAATATTCAGATTTTCTGAGATACCGAATTTGGGATTTTCATCAGTTGTCCGTTATAATCACCAAAATTAATTTGTGAACAAAGTTACTGATATAAATCAACTTTTTCATGATATTCTAATTATATGACCAGCACCTGTATATGCAAGAAAAAAAGCAAATTTGAGCTGCAGTGTAAACACAGCTGACGTCACACTCCTCAGGACCTTACCCACCCTGGTGTACACACACACACACACGTGCACACACACACCCCCTTCTGTCTAATGCAGGTGGAGTTTGCAGTCACCCTCAGGTATCATAAGTGGTGTCTACTGTAGTTAGTGCTCAATGATGAATTACGCCATCATGCATTCAGTCATGCATAATGCATAAAGACTGAATACAGGTTACACACACACATGACACATGACAAACACACACACACACACACACACACACACAATAAAGATAGAATACAAGATACACACACACCCACACATACACTTACACACACACACACACAGGATGAAGATAGAATGGAGGTTACACTTGCTGCAGGCTGCTATCTGAGAGCCCCAGTTGCTGGCAGTGCGGGTTGTCGTGCACTGGAGGGCCATTGTCCCTGGGGGCTGATTAGAGGATCAGAGGGGCCAGTGTGTCCTGGTCCCTGTACACACACAGGGTGTCTCTCGCCTCGACCCAGCCCAGCCCGGCCCCTTGGAGGAAATCAGGACCCACAATTGCCCCCTTTGTTTTTTCTGCCTGCTCTGGCAACAGTGCACAACCGGTAGCGCCAACCAGCCCTGCCACGCTGACTTGCTTGCACCATAATAGTCCGCCATGGCCAAGCATCACTATAATAGCCCGCCATTCTGACTTGCTCACACCATAATAACCTGCCATGGCCAAGCAGGGCCATAATAGCCAGTCATGCCCGAGCAGGGCTATAAAAGTCTCTCATTCTGACTTGCTGGTGTGTGCCTCACCTCACTTTGTGTTCATTGTGTGCAGTATAATTCACTAATTCACAGATTGGGATAAATGCAGAAACCAATTTCACTCAATAGATCAAAAAAAGTATATAAGTTAAAGTTAAAGTTAATAGCCTGCCATTCTGACTCGCACTATAATAGCCTGCCATGGCTAAGCAGGGGCATAATAGGCCGCTATTCTAAATCGCTGAAGCTGAGCAGTGATTGTGCCCGGGCCTCTTTCCAGTGAGCACACTCAGACCAAGGTCTTCACAAAGACACGTGGGCCTGCTGACGGTTGCTTGTGGTCTTAAAGGGAACTTTGGCTGCTTGTCTTTATTAGTGTTCATTTATTGAGGAGCATTGCATCAGATTTAGCATCAGAATCATGACGAGTGCTCCTTTTCCCTTTAATATGACCAATGGAGATTTGTCTTTTCCTTTTTATGTCCTAATTGCACTGACTTTGTCACATGGAGAGAATCCAAATCCGGGACATCTGTCTGGGACTGCCCCAGTGGTGTGGTCAGCATGCATATGTGTGACAGGTTCTCACCATCGGAGTGTCTCTGCCTGGGCACATCTGGTTCTTACTAGTGGACCGGTACTGGGCCTACCAGGACCAACATGGCTGCTAGATCACCACCTCAACAGCTATCTCTCTTCAGCAGTCCTTTACCTGAGCTCAACTTCTTAACCCCACACTAGCCCAAATATAGAAGAAAACTTCAAAAATGTTTAACCTTTTAGATGATGATGTAGGAGATGCAGGAATCAGTGTCTTTTTTTGTTCAATTTTGACCTCCAAAATCCAAATGCCATCCAAATCCAAAAAAGAAAATGTAAAAGTTTATTTTTGTAGAATTCAATGTGATTAAATATTACAACAGGGGGCTCATGGGGGTAGCTCCTGTAGCACACATTTTTAATTTACTCTGAACTCAAAAAGGGCTTCACAACCCTCTGATCTCATTGTGCCTGTGTGTTTGTATGTGTGTGTGTGTGTGTGTGTGTGTGTGTTTATTCCTGCGCTAAGCTGGTGTTGAGAGTGTGAACATCACCAGCCAATCACCGGTGGTGCGGGGGGTGCTGGGAGGCTCCGCCCTCCTGTCCGTCAGCTACACGAGCTCCAGCGCTGACAGACCCGTCATCAAGTGGCAGCTGAAGCGCGACAAGCCCATCACCGTGGTGCAGTCCATCGGCACCGACATCATCGGGAACCTGCGGCCAGAGTACCGCGACCGTATCCGCGTGTTCGAGAACGGCTCGCTGCTCCTGCACCGCCTGCAGCCGTCAGATGAGGGCGCCTACGAGGTCGAGATCTCCATCACCGACGACACCTTTACTGGCGAGAGATACATCAACCTCACTGTGGACGGTAACATTAGCATTAACATTATGTCAACCTTACCAAGCATGGTAACTTTAGCTCAGTATATCAACCTCACTGAGGATGGTAATGTTAGCTTTAATATGTTTGTGAAGATTTTTATTCATCCAGGTCATGGTAGTCAAAAGTGTGTGTATGTGTGTGTGTATTGTGTGTATGCATGTATCTGTGTGTATGCGTATCTGTGTGTATGTGTGTGTGTGTATTGTGTGTATGTGTATCTGTGCATGTGTGTGTGTATTGTGTGTGTGTGTGTTTTCAGTGCCGGTGTCGCGTCCATATGTGCACATGGTGGCCTCGTCTGTGCTGGAGCTGAGTGAGTCCTTCACGCTGAACTGCTCCCACCTGACGGGCACCAAGGCCTCCTACAGCTGGACCAAGGGCGGCAAGTCCCTGACCAATGACACGCGTCTCCTCCTGTCACATGACCAGCGGCTGCTGACCATCATGAGGGTGCTCATGTCAGACGATGACGTGTACAGCTGCAGCGTGGAGAACCCCATCAGCAATATGAGGAGCGTACCTGTTAGGCTCACTGTTTACCGTACGTACACGTACACACACACACACACACACACACGCACGCACATACACACCCACACACACACACACACACAGCTGCAGTGTGGAGAACTCCATTAGCAACATGGGGAGTGGGCCTGGTAGGCTCACTGTTTACTATACATATACAAACACACAGATACACTCTTTCACAGACATACACTGTAGCGAAGCAAAGGAGAGGTCACCCCACCTGGCTTCGAACCCAGGTCTCCAGGTTACCAAACATTCACATTGACTGCAACTCCAAAGAGCCGGGTTCATTGGTGTCAGACACACACACACACACACACGCACACCAGGGGTGGAAATTAACTTTGCAAAATGTGAATTTTTACCAGCCACTGACAAATAAATAATTAAATTCACCAGCCACTCAATAGTAAATTATTATTTTGTGTCCAAAATTGACCAGCCACTTTCATATTTTACTAGCATTTGGCTGGTGGCTGGTGCGAATTTCCATTACTGGCGCACACGCACACACACACGCACACACACACACACACACACACACACACACACACACACACAGTGTGGAGAACCTCAACCCCACCAGCAGCATGTGGAGCACACACATTAAAAGACATAATTTTACCTGGACACTTTGCCATTTAACAAATAATTTGATGGCAACCCTGTTTATTTAAACCCTAACTCACTCAAACACACACACACACACAATAAAATGGCTAAAAAGAGGGTTGCTATGTATCTAGAAAATAAAGAATGTCTTTTAATCACACACATAGCCACACACACCCACACCCACACAGCACCCACATAGAAACATAAACACAACATGTTTGTTACCCTCACATGTAAATGGATCTGCTGTACACCTCTTTCTGAGCTACAACACAATTAGGGTCAAACCCGTGTGTGTGTGTGTGTGTGTGTGTGTGTGTGTACGTGTGTGTGTGTGTGTGTGTGTGTGTGTGTGTGTGTGTGTGTGTGTGTGTGTGTGTTTGTGTGTGCAGGCCGCAGCTCGCTCTACATCATCCTGTCCACTGGTGGCATTTTCTTGCTCATCACCTTGGTGACGGTGTGCGCCTGCTGGAAGCCCTCCAAAAAGTAAGACTGCTGACAGCACCTCCAGTGACACACACACACACACACACACACACACACACACACACATACACACACACACACAGAGACACACACAAATCTCTGTAAGGCCAAGAACATTTTCAGGAGGGGATAAAACAGCAGAAAAGGCTTCATGCCCTCGCTGTTGTTGAAGAAGGTTAATGTTAGCATTCATTACGCACTGAAAGGAGAGCATAGGCCCCGCCCCCAAGAGCAGTAGTCTCCGAGGAAGAGGGGCGGAGTCTCATGAGGAGGTGAAGGCAGTGTTGCCAGATTGGGCGGGTTCCCGCCCAATTGGGCTTGTTTTGACTTTGTCAAGCGGGTGAAAAACGCCTTGGGCGGGCAAATAAAACGTGGGCTACTAATTGGCCAAAGTATTGTTGGGCGTTTTTTTGCTGAAGTGGGCGGGTTTTCGAACGCGATTGGGCGGTATTCACTCAATCCAATCTGGCAACACTGGGTGAAGGCTGGGACAAATGATGGACTTAAAAGACACGTAGCCGCACACTCCATGTGATCCTTTTTTTTAAAATGTATTTATTTCCAATATTTTGGCCCCATGGCTTTTTTCAGATTTTTCAGAAACAGTCCCAGGGGTGTTGGGGGTGGGGGGTGACAGGTGTAAGCAAGCAATAACCATTACACAATAATTCAGTTAACAGTAACTCCATGAACAATGGTCACAATAATTCCTTTCAAGAATGATCCCACAAAACAATTATTTTTAAAAAATATAAATATTGAGTATTCTCAATACATTTATACACATAATATTCACCAACTATCAAAAAGGTCAACAGGTAAATTGTCTTCAAAAAATTATATACAAATATACAACCAGAGGTCCAAGCCCTGACGACCCCTAAAGAACCTGAACTGACATGTTGTATGATGAGGCTGTATGCTCTAACTCAACATTCAGCATGTAAATGGAAATACATGAATTTAGGCCATTGCTGCATGTCTGTGTTATCCCCACACCATACAGGATTTTGTGTATATTATTTTAGAGAGAAACCACAAAACTCTTTAAAGATCAACTTACGGGTCATTTTCCTTAAAAAAAAAGTGATTGATTCACACATTCCCTGAATTGACACATGGCCAGTGAACTCTGATTGATTATGATCATTTATAAACTGTCTGACTGAACAGAACTATGTGCCATATGACTTTTAAGCATTTTGTAAGATCCTACATAAATAGACGTTTTTCCATTCATATCAATTGAAGAGAAATACAGAAACAAGTTGTGGTGCTGCTGTCCTGTGTGTGTGTGTGTGTGTGTGTGTGTGTGTGTGTGTGTGTGTGTGTGTGTGTGTGTGTGTCTGTGTCTGTGTCTGTGTGTCTGTGTGTGTGTGTGTGGTGCTCTTCACAGAAAAAAAAGAGAGCGAGAGCGAAGGCAAAGGCAGGCTGCTGAAGAGAGGAACAGTAATCACGAGGGTAAGAGAAAGCAAACTACTTTATACACACACACACACACACACACAAACAGGCATGCACACACATTTACACCCATGCATGTACATTACACACACACACACAGACACACAAACAGGCATGTACACACACACACAAACACTACTTTATACACACACAGATTCACATGCACATGCATACAGATGTGCACAGTCATACATGTGTCCACATAGGCATATGCACAGTCATACATGCATCCAGCCACACACACACACACACACACACACACACATTGCACAGATGAAGGCAGAGCCTGTATGTGGTCTGAAGCGTAAGGTGAACATCCCTGTGTAAAGTTTTCTACTTTGCAGTGGACGTAGTGCCCAGAAGGAGTGAGCGCAGGAAGCCCATGGCCCTCTACGTCCTCAACGAGTCGGTGAGTCTCAGGTTCTTATCAACACTACATTTTTTACTCAAGTTATGTGTGTGTGTGTGTGTGTGTGTGTGTGTGTGTGTGTGTGTGTGTGTGTGTGTGTGTACGTGTGTGTGTGTGTGTGTGTGTGTGTGTGTTTGCGTGTACAGTGTGCGTAGTGTGTGCCTATTCACCACAGCACCACTCTCCACCTTAACATGATGTCTGTGCCATAACGTGTCCATTTACCATATAGTGTCTGTATCATGAGCCTATACCACAACATATTTCCACATAGTTGTATGTGAGATATTCGTCTTCACATTTTCAGAGCTTTTAATCTGTGTTTAGCAGTCACAGATATGTGTTTATGTAAAGTAGACATGTATATTAACTTATGTATATGAACTGCTCTCCTAATTAAACACTAAAACTTCAATACAGAGCTCACCTGGAGATTGTTTCATCTTTTTTTTCATGCATGCTTTGGAGCTTTGATGTCATGGGTAACATCACTACTATCCACAATAACATACGCCTATGTTATATAACTACTACTCATAATAACACAAGCCTATATGTTATATTATTACTACTTGCAATAACATATGTCTATATATCAGGACTACCCATAACATCTGCCTTGATGTTATATCCCTACTACCCACAATACCATACAATATGTCTATCATAGCATGTGTCCTTGGCAGTAAATGACAGTTAGCTTTGATACATACAGTATGTGCACAGATGTTAAAACACACACACACACACACACAAACACAACACACACACACACACAGACAGACAGACAGACAGACAGACAGACAGACAGACAGACAGAAAAACATACCCACACATATATGGTGAAAATAAAATATAAAACATTTTTTTTTAAATAAACTATTTTTGCATTATCCCATGTGTTCAGTTTTAAGTGCTGGGCATGAATGATGTCATTTCCTGTACAGGATTATGCAGAGGACGAGGTGGACACCAGCTGTGCAGTGCACCCCTGTGACTCCCCCAGTGGTCCTGGCTACCATGGCACCCTGCCTCCCCCCTCTCAGATTCCCGAGCCCGCACCCCATTCCATCCGCAAGTACCCCCGCACCCCTGTGCCTTCCCCCTCCCCTCCCCCCCACAGTAACCCCCCCTCTGCCTCTGGATCTCCCCCCCAGCTTAGAGGAACAGGGCGCAAGCTTCGCTCCCCTGTGGTTAACCCCCCACCCCTCCCCACTGAGGAACCCCCCGGATCCACAGACACCGCCACCCACAACCACATCTGAGCAGGACTATGCCACACACACATACGTGTAAACACACACACACATACTCAGAACTGTTATGACCACATCTGATCAGGACTACACCGCATACACACACACAGACCTGTAATGACATATCTGATCAGGACTACACCACACACATACACACACTCAGAAAAGTCACAACCATGTCAAACCAGGACTGTGCCACAAAAAATACATGTCAACACACACACACACTCTTAAAAGACGTACATCATATCAGCAGGACTGAACATAAACACACATAGATCAACCAAGTGCCAACGCCACACTGCAGAAATATGAAGCCAGCACAGAAGTGCCTAAACATGCAGTTCCTGAAATGGCCACTGAAGACTTGCTCCAAAACCCAAGAGACCCTGGGTTAACATGCATGCTAGCATCAGACAATAGTGTAGCTGAGTGTTAACACATGCTAGCATCAGACAGTAGTGCTTCTGAGTGTTTACACATGTACTAGTGTCAAATACTCGCACCATTCAGTGTTAACACATATGCTAGCTTCGGACACTAGCACCACTGAGTCTTATTGCTAGCATGTCTGCCTTTTATGTCTGAAGATGCAGATTATGTTTAAGGGGGACTGGTCTTTTAAACACACACACGCACGTACGCACCCACACACACACACAGAATATGGTCTCACAAGCACCAAATGGGAGAAGAGGTTCTGAATATGTGCACATGTCCCCAGAGGAACCGGTTGTCCCCACAGGGCACAAAAGCTGAGTACTGTGTGTACATTTGTAAACTTGAAACATTCCTGTAAGTGTGTTTGGAGTGGTGCTTTTTTTTGGGTGGTTAGAGGGTGTGGGTGGGGTGGGAGCAGTCCTTTCTAAGTGTTGATTAACATATAACCTAATTTAATTTCACCATCAGGTTGCAGTGTAACGTAAGCCTTTGAAACACTTGCAATGACCCGTGTAGGACTTGGACAGATAGGGGCGACGTCACAGGCTGCCATAGTTATGCAAGATGGGATGAAATGAGAATTGTAAAAAGTTTATGTCTGAGCCTTGACTGGTTGGATGTGTACATAGCTAATCTGTAAATATGTTGCATTTTGTGGAATGTGTCTGCACGTCCTCCCCTTAGACGCATTTTCTTTTAGATCTCAGGTTCTCTTTACACCATTTCACTTTCTAATGATAGACAATGTAAAGAAATAAAAGACCAATACATAAAGCAGGACTGATTTTTGGTCATTATTTTAATGTTAGTTCAAAGGGCACTTTTTTCCACATTTTCCTTTATTCTCATTATGTTGCTGACTTTGTCAGGATTTATGCATTTACTTTGTCAGTTTCAGAATACGTTGAATCTGAGAAACCAGACAGTGTAATCCCTCATGAAATCCAACATTAAAAGATGCTGAAAGACAACTGTGACAGGGATGGCCCATGGCCTTTGAAGGGGAAAGAAAGGAATGGCAAGGTTGATCAGTGGCGGTTCTATAGTGTTTTACGCCCCGGGCGAGACCACCTCTCAGCACCCCCCCTCCAAGGCAGAGAGACGCGCTGCTTCTGTGCATGGCACCTTCTCAGCAAGAAGGGCGCCTGCAGTTCAGCAGTTCACCATCACCAGGGGGGCGCCAATGTGCCGATTGCAGCGATATGACACACAGAGCGTTTTTATTTTATTTTATTTTTTTCCCCCAAGCGCTCGTGGCGCCCCCCATGAAATGGCGCCCCGGGCGGCTGCCCGGTTCGCCCGTGCCTAAAACCGCTACTGAGGTTGATGAATGCATGTCTTACGAATACAGATCTTGGAAGCAAGATTTAGAGCAATGAACCCCACCAACTTCCAGTGTTGATAATGTGGAGTCAAAAGCATCTGCTGGTGTTGGGGTTAGGTTAAAGGTTAAAGGTTGAAGGAGCCAAAAGGTTAGGGTTAGGGTTAAAGGAGGGTTAGGGTTATGCAATTATCATAGTGCTAAATTTAATGATTTCACAAATGAATCAAACTGAACGCAAACTAAAACTATAAATGGAAATATTTATTGTTAAACTATGTGTGTATTTAACACCATCACAATAGTGTCATATGCTCAGACAGTTTGCTCGGACTGAATGTTGTAAAGAAACAACAACACACACACACACACACACACACATCAGGACGCTCTTCTATACACAAGGGAAGGAGTACTCTGCTTCAGCTTGGTCACCTGAGACAGAGGGAGATTATGATTAGGCAGCTGCCAACAACACCAAATATTCCTTACGAATTTCAATGTAATACCGATTCATATGGGAGACTTATTGGATTGGTAGTGGTCATACAGGACATTTATCTACAATATTTGTCAATAAGGAAGACTTACTGGGTTGGTAGTAGTCGTACACCTTGACCACTGCTGGTTTTAGGTTGTTCACTGGGAGATCCTGTCGGATGGTCAGGTGGTAAGAGATAGCTGGACCCTTTGGAACCTGTTGAAACACATGAGGATCAGATTGCTAAAGGAATTTATCTCAGGTCTTTGAACAAATCATCATCTTAAGTGGTCCATTTCTCACCTCTGCCAGATACACCAGGATGTGGTCATCTTTCTTATCGACTCTGTCCACAAAGATGTTGCTTTTTAGCTGTTGAGACAAAGCAGTCATCAGCACCATTATGGAGGTGATTCACAGAGTAACACAGGCTAAGGATGGACAACTTACACTTTCAACAGAGGCAGAGTCAGCAGTGAAGCCAGACAGCATTTTCACATCTATTATAGCCATGTTGGTACTTTCTTGTGGTCCATTATACCTGCACACAGAATAACCAATTATGTGCTTTAGTCATTCACATTTAAAGTGACTGCTTTAGTTATAAAGGAAACTTTCCCAGAGTAAATGTTTTGGTTTCATTTTCCATGACAAATGAACACAGAAGAAGACAAATGAGAACAGCTCTTGTTTGAACACTCTTACCCTGATATGGTATAAAAATGATATGATGAAAATCATTTCAGCTAGTAAATGGTTAAGCTGATAATTAGGTCTATCTATTTTAATATGTTTTGACTTTAAGGGCTTAAGTTGAGGATGTGTCTATTGGCTTTAGTGCACATTCTGAAAGTGGACATACTCTATACATAAAAACTCACTGGACAGTGACATCCACGTTAAAGGCCTGTCCATGGGCCTTGTTGCACTCTCCCCCAGTCAGAGGCTTGGCCTGAGCTGTGATGCTCAAGGTGGAGTGCTCGGTTGGAGTGGGAATGTTGTAGAAAAGAGCCACCTGTTACAGATGAGGGATCAGACAGGAAGAAACATCATTGACAGAATGACCATCAATAACAACAAAGTACAGTTACAGGTATAGTATTTAGTACACCGTTTTTCCCAAAGCGGTGTACAACCTTATATAACTCCAAATTATAAACTTGTACATATTTTCGGCTAACTTACAGAAAAAAAACATTATTAGATATAATGTGGAAGTATAATGAAATTTAACACTGGTTAAAAAAGTAATAAAGATACTCTAATACACTTTAAAAAATAAATTGGCAGCATTTTACACTGACCCCCACAGAAGCACATGCAGATCCTGAGACCTCTATGCTGTACTTCCCAGGAATATCTTGCAGTGCCCCCTCCTGATACAGTAATGTATTATCCTGGTTTACATCAAACTGGTGTTTGGCGCCACCTGCTGCCTGCACTGTCACTGTGCTGGAGCCATGTCGGCTGAATGTCTTTGTGGCATACAGAGCCAGAGACTGCAGGGCCACCACTGTGTCCTGAGAAAAAAGGACACAAAGGCAGTGTCACCTGCGCTATGTGACTTGTGTAACTGCATGGTTCACCAATGTAAAAAAGAAATAGGAAAATCATACAAGAATGTACACTGCCTCATATATGACTTACTCATGATTATGGCCAGTTTTATGTTTTTTATAAGCAACACAAAGTACACAAGTTTAACTTTGTAGAGTTGCACTAGGGTTTGTACATTGTATGTGGTTTACTGTCATGTCAGATAAAGTGTATACAACTATATTATTTACATATGAGCAACCCTGTTCCTGCCTGGGCTAGAACCCATTACCTATGCTTAGGAGAGGAAACAAAGTCTGTGTGGAGGGAGCACCTGTGTGGAGGAGAAGCCTCCATATGGATTTTGCTGTTTCACCAGCCAGCTGACAATCTTGGCAGCATAGCCCAAGTCAGCGGTAGTCAGTGTGGTCTTAGTGAGAACAGCTAACAGCACGTAAGAGCTTGTCTCCACCGCCAGCGAATTAACTTCCTTTGATAAGGACTGAGACCAATGCAGGAGGCTTCCTGGAAAGACATGAGCCACATAAGGTCAAGGAAGCAGACTAAAGCGTTGGACTAACTGTGACTTATCAGACACCATGTAAAATGTCTCCTACCATCAGAAACCGCTACACTGTCCAAGTGATTAAGAAGCTGAGCTCGGATGTCTTCTTCTCCAGCGAGGCTAAAGGTGTATGCTAGTAGAGCAGTAGTGTATGTGTTGGAGAGGTCACTGATGGAAGACTTTAGGAACCTCAAGGTGTTTTCCTGGAAAAACATAGTGTTGTCTGTTTGATCTTTACAAAGGCAACAGTACTCTTCTAGGAGTGAAAATGTGAATCCTCAGATGGATTTAAGTTAATTTGTCTCAGTTAAACAGACCAGTGAATTTACTCACCGGTGCAGTCATATTCAGCTCCAGCATTGATGCAGTGATGTAGGCAGTTATCGTTACATTATCGTTAACACCTCCCTAGAAAACAAGGCAAAACGCCATTAAACTATGGCACATGAAAACCCACACCCATCCTCAAACACACACACACACACACGTGCACACACACACACACACACACACACACACACACACACACACACACACACACACACACACACACACACATACACATACACGCACACACACACGCACACGCACACACAAATTGTAAACTTACCTTCATTCTATTGTTGAAAAGTTTTCCTTGCATATGGAAAACACCATCTGGTTTAAGTTTTCCTTCCAGCCAAGTCTTCGCAGATTCTATAACTGATGGGTCAATGTAGATAACAGACTTTGCTTTACCAAAGGACCTCAACACAAAGGCAGTCAACCTAAAGGAAAGGGGAAACAACAACACTGTCTCAACTGGAGCCTTTTCAGATAATTCCAGAAATTGATTTAATTTTATCCATTTCTTGCATTACAGGTTATGGTTGTATCAGTCCTCACAAACTATTTCTTACAAACATGTGTGCCCGAAACCATGATTATTTATTTCTGAAGCCTCGTCTTGATTATTTAAAGTCAACCCAATGTGTAGTTTTCCCCATATTCTCCTTGCTCTGGGCTTGACGGCAATGTTTAGCATCAACTCACCATGTGTTTCCGTCTCCCCTGCCAAACGTGCTGTAGGCTCCATCACGATGCTTGTAGTTTAGCTGCCTTTGGTATCCTGTTTTGTGAAAGATGGTTATGCTATTATCATGTAAATTATATGACGTCTATGGACTGTTCCATCTACTCTTCCACTGCATGCCACTGTAGGAACACCAAGTGGTGACATGCATCAACTTGCTCCAACTCCCTGGCAGAAGAAGATTTAAGTAACGTTCCTGTATCCCTGAGTAGTAGTAAGACATTTCTACTAAAGGACACTGAGAAATTATGACTTAAAAATATATAAATAAACATCTCACCACTCTTAAGAAAATTGGTGGCTTTCTCCTTGATGTCTGCAGTGAGCTGCCCAGTGTTCTGTAGGTACTGCAGGATGTAGATGTTTGGGGAAAGGATGGCCATGTTTTGCTCCCCACACCCATATGGCATCTTCAGGAGGCTGTCAATGTTTCTCAGAGCACGACCCAGGATGTCTCCTACAGGAGAGGTGGTGTGTTGGATGTTTAAGGGCTCAGTTAGACAAACATACATACAATGTTACCATAATTACTAAGTGAGAAATATAATTTAACTTTAAAGACTTATAGGTGTACCCAGTACAAAAACTGAAGCTCTGGCTGATCCTTTCACTACAGCTGCTGGCAGTTTCAGCTCCACCTCCTCTGCTAGAGCGCCTCCTGCAGCAATAATGTGACAATGTTGGGAACAATATATAACCAATTTAATTTATATGGAGATTGCCTGCAATTTTTAAAATCCTGTGTACAACCTGTACATATGGCTTTTGACAATAACGCTGACTTTGACTTTGACTTTGATGTGGGTATGAGATATAAAAACATAACAAATTCACCTTTTGGACACAAGAGCCAATTGAAAGTCTCAGTCTCCTCAATTCCCTCTGCCTGAAAAGATAAACAATTTAACACTGAAATATTATTTTCATTAATCAGCAAACTGTGGAGAGATCCCACTTGTTTCTGTAGAGTAGTAGGATCAAAATCCCATTACTACAATGACTGAAACACAACTTAATGTATTGCATATCAGTACATGGTATGATCAGCACATGGTGTTGTCAGAGCCTCCTGTGCTAAAAAAAAACACAATTCCTGTTTGGATTGTATGACCTACTTTTACCTTCTAAAGTCAATGTTTCACAAATGCGTCATACTAAAATATTTTTGGTATGACCTACCTTAACCAGCAGGGGGCGTATTACTATATCTATGCGACCTTTCTCTGGTACAGACACAAGCTCATTGCCACACATCTCCTGGGACGCTGTGGCCTCAGCACCCACTGTAACGTTCATCAGTCCTGCCAGTCAAAAAGCACAACCTTATTTACAACATGTATGTCTTTGTATAAACACAGACTTAATTTCCACCCTTAATAAGGCTTCTGTAGTGGTTAAACTTACCCAGCACAGAGGGCACCAATGTCCATTTAAAGGTTTTCCTGCCATTTGCACACAGACAGGAGGAGTACTGGGCGTCAGAGGAGGGGCTCAGAATAAAGTCTGATGAAGCAGCTGGAGTCACTGTAACCTACCAGAAAGGGACCATGTTAAAAAAAAACATACACACACACGCACGCACAGTCTGAGTCATAATGTACAACATACCAAAACTTATTTTATTTGTCATGACTGGACAATAAAAGCTATTAACAGTAACCAGGTAATTTGTGATCAAATGGATCTTGCTACACTAAAATAGAATTGTGCTCAGAAAGTGATTATTTAAATACCATGATGCACTTTGGCATGTAGTTGAAAACTGTTGCTTTGAGCTCAAAGGTTTCTCCACGGATGATGGAGTATGGCAGGGAGAGCTCCAGAAAGAAGGGCTGGAAAACTGTGAGCTGAACTGGGGGGGCCAGACCAAAACCCTGGGGGGACAGGCAGAAAGCATCCATCTCCCAGGTGGTGATGGTGTCAGGGACAGTTAGAGACACCCGTGTGTCCCCAGACTCTCTGTGGAGATACACCTGTTAGGACACTGACTCTGGGGAATGGAGACAGAAAGAGACAGACGAAATAGAGACAGAAAGAGACAAAGACGAAATGAGAGAGAGAGAGAGAGACAAAGACGAAATGAGAGAGAGAGAGAGAGAGAGCGAGAGAGAGAGATACAAAGAGAAAATAGAAAGAGAGAGAGAAATAGAGGAAATAAGAGAGAGAGAGAGAGAGAGGAAGAGAGAGAGACAGAGAGACAGAGGCAGAGGCAGAGAGGAAATAGAAGAAGAGAGGGACGGAGGGAGGCAGGTATTTTGTTGTAACGTATATAAGAGGCACAACCCTTACCCCCCTGATTTCTGTGTAGCCACTCACCCGACCTCAGCAAGGTCCCAGACCCATGTCTCTGGGAAGACAGTCCGGATAGTGACTTCACTGACTTCAGTAATCATTATATTGGGGCTGGGGGGCCTCGATCTCATTCTTGTATAGCTCACGTATTCTCTTCGCCGTTCAATATTACCTTACAAAATACAAAACATTGAGCTGTTTCCATTATCACTGATTATCTGTTGATTACTTGTCATCAACCAGAGTGACAGATACTTAATGCTGAAATACTGAAGCTAAGCAGCTGCAAGCTTGGTTAGTACTTGTACAAAAATGTCTCAGATTATACAAAGCATCTGGATCTGGATCAACCCCAATAACTAAAAGCAGGTATGTAGCCTATGTAGAATTCTATACGATTTCCTATGAATTCTTTTAGACTGTCAAATGAATAGCCTTCATCTGTGTACTGTTTTAACTGTCTGTTCAGCAAGGGTCCATACAAGACTGTTCATTCAGCAAAATATGCAAGACTAAACTGAGCTGGTGCCTTGACCGGCAACCGATAGCATGCACGAGCACAGGTGTAAGACCTTGTAGATGCACATATTTGGGTTATTGTAATGTTTACTCCATCCTAAACTTAGCGCTAAGAGTGTCAATGAACCATGTTCTTATATGGTATGTCCTTTCTTATTTTTTAGCAACTGTTCAGGTTATTTTCCCACTGTTTAGATAGATTTATGATCTGCATTTTGAGTATATCTAGATCTCGTTGCCTCGTCTTAAGGGAGACAGATCAAACCATCAGAGAGGCAATATCTTCCAGAGAGTTTAGCCTGTCTTAACCTTGCAGGAGAGGCAGGAGAGTAACATAGGACTAGAGATAGACCTTTAGTCTAAGACTTTGCTCTGTTTCTTTGTTCTGTTTTCTTTTATTTCATTACTTTTATTATCAATCAGAACAACTTAATTATTTATATTTCATTCATTGTAATAAATCATCAATCCTGATCCAAAGTAATCTCGCGTCCAGTCTTTTTAATCTTCACCAAAAAAAGAACACAACGCAGTTCAACAGTGATTAGGAACTTCCGGTTTAAATTCACAATCCACCAAAATATGACACCTATGTATGTAATCTCACCAGATGACCTGAGATAGGTCTTCCTATGAAACATCAAACAGTCAGGGGAATTTAGAACCAAATTAGTGACCGTCTTCAGTCCCAGTTTCTGCATCACACACAAAACCAGATATTAATTACACACACACACACACACACACACACACACATCAGGGATGGAAATTAACTTTTTTGTTCACCTGCCACTGTGGCAGGTAGATTCTAAAATCTACCAGCCACTCAACATTTTTACCGGCCACTTTATATATTCAACCCTTCCGCACATTTTAATGCCAGTATAACACCCATGCCGGTGTTCTATCATTCTATCCTACATATCATTTTATCCTACAAACACCCACGGCACATGCGCGCGCATGAGCAGATCACGATACTCCATTTCCCGCCATTTAAACATCATTTTGTCCTACATCAGCTGTTACTAAAACTTTGCAGAGCAAGCGGGGTAGATTAATGACGTAAATTCAATATTAACCACACAATGTAATATAATTCTGATTTAAAAAAGTGAGCGAGTCTTGAAATACAAAAAATATCTTCCATAAACAGTTTAACTTTTCAACTTTTCATTTCGCAAATCAGCTGATGTGTCATTTATTTAGGTGTGTATAGAAAACGCCAAACTGGTGGCGTGGTGGGTATACTACCTGCGTATCACGTAGACTAAATTGCTGGTAAACTTGAATTTTCATGACGTCCTGCATTCGTGTGTTGGCTAAAATAATACTCGGAAGTCTACATTATCCTTAAATGTTGGGTAGGTAGCCTATCCTAAAACATGTTATGGTAAAGACGTGTCTGATAGTGTCATTCCTCCTACCGTAGGATGCTTTGACAATGTAGGACAATCTGACAGATTATGTCTGTCGAGACATCCTAGGATTTTCTGACAATGTAGGACAGAATGACAGAACACCGGTTCTAGGCAGACATATATAAGGGGGCACTCATAAATCTGAAGGGGGCATCATGTACACATCATGCTCCAGCATGATAGTGTACATGATAGTAGTGCTGATAGTAACAGTGTTTTGGTGGGCAGTCAAAGTCTAAATTAAAGGTAATTTCCTGCATTCTGGTGCATTTTAACAGGTTGTTAGATAGCTTAATGTTATCTTTCTAAGTGAAAGGACAGCAGAAAGAAAATCCATGCTTTACATAGTTTATTTTTAAAATTGTTAACATATGTGTCTGTTATTTAGGATATCACTTAAAAATAATGCAATTATGTTGTATTTGATGTTTATAGGCTAAGGTCTAATTAGGCGCCTGCCACTTTAAATTTCTCCTTATAATCCTAACGTGAAAGAAAGTCATGTTCTTCGTTTCTATGCAAGATGCTAGGAAATCAAAGGGCTAGTGCAGATGTGGATACATTTGATTATATTTTCTATGGAATTAATAAATATTCCAAAACACCTTGAGAAGACTCTTTATTAGACTATGCAAGAGATGTGTCTTGCAAGGTGCATTTTTTTGTTTGGGTTCAGTGACGTACCTAAGTTGCTTTGCTTTGGGAATGGACCCGTCCTCTTCTGAAATCGGTTTTGTTGGCGCTATTAATAGGTTACGTTAACATCACATGTTAGTTTTTGGAATGAACTTGGGCGTATATGGCATATCATCAACGTGAGAAGGCAATATACTGATGTATTCCTGTTTGGACAGTTAGGCTATAATCATCATGATTGAGCTTTCATTAGCCTACCTCAAAACGGTGAACAGAAAGTTGCCTAGATCATATTTGAAATAACCACGCGCGCCTGTGCTGGATGCCAAGAAACGCTCCGTGAGTCTTGCTTATCAATAAATAGTAAACTTATATGCACCTGCGGTATCTACTACAACATGCGTGAGGGAGTGCATTCATAGACTATATCGAACGTGGCTGAATGCATTTGCACACCCGCCACAGTGGCAGGTAAAATGGCAAAATTCACCCGCCAACACTCATATTTACCCGCATACACACACACACACACACACACACACTGTTTACTGTTCACTGTTTACCTTGAAAATGTCTGAGGCCTCATTATCAGTCTGCCATGAAGGGAAGAAATATCGATGAAGGCATTTGGGGGGATCTTGAACATTATAGGGAATTTCTGTGTCCCAGTCTGGCAGTAAGCCAAAAACCTTAAAAAGTAGAAATAGTACAAACCATACCATTTAATAATTACATGTAATATTACATTACACATAAGAGTACAGTGGTAATGAATGGTTGGGCTGGTGAATGTTGAAAATTCTTAAAATTCTTCTCATTATTGCATGGCTCTTAAGAATACTGACAAATGTCCTTTTGACTTTGAATGGACCACCCTAACATTTAGAGATTGAATATTTCTGAATAAGACTGCTGTGAATGGCAACAGATTCTAAGGTTCTTATCACTCTGCAAGTAATCATTTAACATATCATAACAGAACTTTGCGGTTACAGTTTAAGCACTTAACTGTGGGAACATTTCAACACATTCTAAGTTCTAAATGCTCAATTTACAATTTCTTTCAATGGAAGCCGTGAAACAGTAATACAATAAAGAAAATGTATAAAATATAATATTGTGAAGTGAAATTTCTGAAGTTTTTTGATAGTTTTGGCAAGTAGCTGTATAATAAGGGGAATGTTGAGAGCGGCAGTTGTTGCCTAAAATATGCCCCATTAGAGTGCTTTAAGACTTGCATCACTCAATTAGGGCCTAAATATTCTTTAGAACATTAATTTTAGCACATTCTGCGTTACAGTACCCAGTAAAAGGTAGAGAAGATTAAATAAAAAGACCAGTTTTCTTTAAGTAACCTTCTGGGCATCCAGACGCTTCTTTGGTTCCAGGATGAAGACACTCTGGTCCACAACACTGAGGCCACACAGGGAGCCAGGCTGGGCTGACAGCTGCAGAGAGCTCTTCTCCCCAGGAACTGCTTTAGGGGAGGAGAACTGCACAGACACCTGCAAATAGACACCCAAACAACTATAGTCACCTCCATAACCACACATGAAAAACTGCTGTAGAGGGAAAGAACTACACCAACACCTGCAAGTGGAAGCACATGTTAAGCAACTTAAGGGGGCGAGAACTGCCCCGACACATTGTAAATACAGCAGTACACAAGACAAAAAAACTGTCAGATTGAATCTGCACATTTTAGTCCCACCATCAAACCACTCAAAACTAACAAGAGTGAAAGAGATCTGGTATGAAGTTTACATGTCAAGGCAGGTTTCTGGAGACACACCTTATTTCTGAAGCACTTCTGAGTGGAGAAGGTTCTGCTTTTAGCCACAACCATCCCACTGGGTAAAACACAGTAGGCCAGAACTTGCACTGAAGGAGCCATCTCAGGCCTGACAGACAGTTTGAAGGACACTTCACCTTCTACTACTGTTTGCAAAGAGTTAACCATCTGTTGCGGCCTCACAACTGAAGCCTGAGTGAAGCCATGATGAACAATCTCTCCTTTGGAGAAAACCTGCAACACACAACGGCACTCAGCATTATTTTCTGCAGCATATTCTTTTAATTAATTTGCCTGTAATGTAATCTGTGATCCACTTACCATATAAATGACATCCACAGAGTCTGTGTTGAAGGTCTCCCCAGTGAAGGTGTACTTAATGGTGATGGGTGTGTCTGTGTCACACTGAAGAGGATCGTCTATAGTATTGTTTATGTGCAGAAAGCTGGATGTGGGGGTGTGTAGGGGTGAAGCTGGTCCTAGTTTGGACACATCCTTGGATGCACTGACATAGTGTGGATGATCAGATCTAAAGTACCGGTTAATGTCAACTGATGCTTTGACCTAGAAGAAAATGGCATTGGTTTGCCTGTTATAATAGTAGTAACACTAGCCATATTAATAGTAACAGTAATAGTAATAATAGCAACTGTAATAGTAGTAATAGGCATAGTAATAGTTATAGTAATAGTAATAGTAGTAGTAATAGTTTGACAATTATCACTAGGTTGCAGGTCTAATAAATGCTTTCACCATCACTAATAAGATTTGCCAGGATTGTTGCATTAAACCTGACATACACAGTGACTTCTACAACTAAGCTATTTCTGTTCCCACACTTCAATACACACAGACACACACACACAGCGAGCTCAGCTTACATGGACCGTAAAGTCTCCTTGGAAAGGAGCTAAGTCGATAGAAAACTGGGCCTCTCCAGCAGCATCTGTGGTCAGTTTCTGGAGGAGTTTTGTGTTCCACCGTGATTCTTTATAGAACAAATGGATGGTTCTGTACGCCATGCCTGTGTTATTGTAATAAGTTGCCTGGACCTGTGGAGGGGCCAAAGCAAAAGGCATGATATGTACAGAGATACACTGGGAAAATGGTTGTTCGTCACACAACCATATACCGATAATTTGACCTTTACCGACTGATCCGTCTGTCAGCATTTTCTGTTGGAATCTCTTACATATACTGTAATTGCGGGTGAGGTGGCTGTGTATGAATGCATGCATTCAGAGGAGGTCATAATGATCTGTGCAAATAATTAGCAAAACCTGATACAAAAAATGATCCTATTGCCATATGTTCTTGCAGGTGGGCTTTGGTCAATATAGAAGCCTGAGAAGCAGAAGGGTTACATCCCACTTTCAAAACACTTTTAATAAGACTATTATAAGATCACAATTAGATCTTCACTGAAGCTTATACTCTACGACAGTGGTTCTTAAACTTTTTGCCCACAAAAATAACATGCTAAGTTCGACAGTTTCGACAGACGAGGGGTTGCAGCCCTTATGGGTTGCTATGACCAATGATGCCCCCTCCTGGCACTTCTCAGTAGTGCAGGTCAATGCACATCTAAACTGTGTGGACACGGTGGACGTAAAAAAACTTCCACTTGGTCTCCTAGATTTGTTCTCCTTTTGCAGCAGCTACATGTTTTAAATACTGCCCTTCTGTGATTATTCTTTATTAAAATGTACTGAAAGTAAGCTCCCATCCCAAGGTCTAAATTCTCTTCTTGAAACAAGCTGACCATGATTGTTCTCAATTATCAGACTCCAGTTTAGTGTTTTAGTATCATGTAATATCACATATATTATATTTTTGTATAATTAGCATATAAATTGTGTACATGGTCTGTACATTCACTTACCTTGCCTTTGAAAACGGAATTGTCCTCAATGACATCTGGTGTATCAACAAATATTACTTTCCCAAGGGCATAGTCCAATGTTATCTGTTTCTCTGCTGATCGACTGATACCTTAAGAAAAAATACACCAATATAGACACACCAGCACCTCTTGCCACAAATTGCCACAATTTTCTAAATTTTCTAAATTACTTTAGCTCACCTGTTCCCTCTTCAGCTATAGAGGCAGTGAATTGTAGGAAATTCCTTAGCTTTTTATTGACATCAGTGAGTTTAAACATAGCCATGTTAAAGACATGGCAGGCACAGCCAAACTTATCCATCTGTGGGGACCATGCGCATACGCATACGCACATGCACACGCACATGCACACACACACGCACACAAATTTTAATGTTGTCTATAATTCAGTCGGCATGTTATAAACACAAAAGATAATAATAGATTAAATATAAATTTCACAAGGAACTTACAAACATATGAGTAATCCACAAATATATTTACAGTATATATGAGGAACCCAGAGAGTAGCGCCTGTGGGACCAACCCCCCCCCCCCTCTCTCGGGAAATGCCCTTACCTCTACTGATACATTGAAACAAGGTGCTTCTGGAACAGCTTCTTTAAACCTCCTGTGGATGACTCGACACAATGACATGGAGGACATCCCTGGTACAGGCTGGCCAAACGTGTACCTGAGAACAGGAAAATGCCCTTAAAACACAACCGCTATTTTAAGTTTGTTTTTGACAAAATGGCATCAACACGTGTTAATGTGTAGAGAAGTTCTGTAATGTTGTAGTGATGTTGTAATGTTGTAGTAAAGATTTTTTCATAACAGTAAATCATTCCACAGGTGGCACAATGGGGCCAACTGAACATCATTACCGAATGCCATCCATGTGCCTGGAAGCATTCTTGGGTAATTACATTCACATATATGGTATGTATGGTTGCATTCTTCAAAAGAATATAGCCACACACTCTGATGTGTTATGACTTAACTGAACCTTTACAAAGGCCATGAGACCAAAATGATTGGAAATTAAAGCATTAATAAATTGGGGCAAAATAAAAGTAGAATACGGAGTGTGTTCTTTTGAAGTTTGGAATCTGTCCTAGCCTGGACCCCAGTATGATTATGCATCCTTATCTGTCCTTATGTACTAACATTGAACATTGAACATTGAGTCAGAATTTAAGTAAACATGTACTAAATTCCATGCAAGTACTGTGAGGACTTATTGAGAAATCAAGCTCCACGCCATCTAACTCTTTTGTATATAGACACTGTCCATGTTTCTCTTTGTCCAAATGTTGTGTGTCAATGTATTGTACATTGTGGTGTACAGCGTTGTGTACAGTGTTATATACTGTGTTGTATTGTTGTGTATGGTGTATTGTATTGCAGTGTAGTGTATATAAGGCTTTGTGTATGTAAGAACTATAGTGTATTTAGTGTATAAAAAGAAATTTAGTGTTTTTATAGTACTGTTTCTTTAGACCACCAAGGGCAGGCACCAGGAAAATGCCATTTCAGTACACTGTATTACTTGAAATATTTTATATTGACAAGTAAGCACTCTTGAGAAGTTGAGTAGAAATCAGATCATGTCCAACCAAGGAGATTTCAGTATTTCAGCAGGGGTGTCTTATTAGAGATGTAGCTAGTCACCAATCAACTGCTTGGTGTCCCTAGGCTACAAAAGGGCCTCAGAGGGCTGGCAAACTTTAAACTACAGTGGGGCCTATGCAGTTTTTAATAAAACTGCCTGCCTGGGGCTTAGAATTGCCTCTTATGCTAATAATAATAATAAAAGTGGTGGTCAACTTGGAAATGCTGTCTCCCTCTCTCCTTGTGATGTTGTCACATGTCCACACAGTCCTGTCACTTACTTGGCACACACCTCCAGCTTGAGATCTTCTGCTCCAACACTGACCTTCTCTGGACCATTCACAGTAACATCGAACTTGGGCAGCACTAAAACAAAGATGTCACTTTAGAGACACAGCAGAACATGGCCAAAAAGAATAGAGATGGACATTCCAGCCTCAGAAAGTAAAAAGACCTGCCACATATTTGTTCCCAATTAGCACAACACTTCAGATACATAGATAAGGTAATTAGTAAAATCCCCTCTGTTATGAGCACAGGCAGAAAGAATACAGGTCAGGACTTTTACTTTCTCAAGCCAGCTTGTTCATCTCCAAAAAAAAAACAGTCCTCAAATCCACCACAAACAACGTCATCATTACATATAATATAAATACACATGGAAACAGTGAGCAGTAAACAAATGTACCATATTTTTTCACTTGAAAGTAATGTGACGTTTTACTGGGACCTCTTTCTACATTGAGTTTGTATGTGCCCTCAGGAGCCTCAGCATTCAAGATATGTGACAGCTGCACTATCTTGCCCTGTGATGTCATGTTACGCCACTGCCCAATGGTGTTATCACGGCTGTCCTGTGAAGTACCAGACAAAAAGAAAAAAATGACCCTTTTTAAGATCACATTTTTGCAAACCAAAATTAAGAAACTGGAGTTACAATGTAAGATAGACGACATTAACATCATTTTGTTCTCACCACTAGAGACATCAGGTTGTACTGTAAAAACAAAATACTTTGGTTAGCAAGAGACCAAGTCAAACACGTCTGATACTGTAATGCATTCATATTTATGGTGTTGCCATATGCCACTTATAGTTTTACATAGAGACCTTCTATTAACTGTTTTACTCTCCTGACAAGAATCTTGGTACCAAAGTATTCTTCAGTGTGGGCACTTATATTGTTAGGCTATTATTGTTTAGTCTTCTGTTGTCAACATCTAAAAAAATTGGGCTCATGACACTTTGGCCACGCCTCTCACCATTTTACTGAGTGGAATGAAGTTGGTGTCCATGGTGATCACTCTGAAATGCACTGTGAGTATGAGCATTGTGAGAATCAGCAAAATCAGTTGGAGATGTTTACAATGAACTTACCTAAAGGAAACACTCAGGTTTATCAGTATGGACCACTGAATGTACCTGTTTAGCAGTATAACTCACTGGACATACCTGTTTGGCCAGGGAGGTATATGGGCTTATCTGTCTGGATCAAGGTTATCGGTGAAAATTTTGGACGAAACATGACACGTGACTCTTTAGTCCAGTAAGATGTTTCACCTTTGACTTCCACTTTCATGTTCTGCACAGACTCCTTCTTTACTGTGGGGGCCTGTTGGAAAGCAAACACTAGATTCACTGGATAATGATCAACAAGGACACTGAACTACACACATGGACTCCAAATAGACTAAAGTAAACCATGAACTTGTGCCCTCTTTACGCTCATAAACCAGTAGGTGGCAGCTGACTGATTGGACCCAGTGTGTGTGTATGTGTGTATGTGTGTGTGTGTGTGTGTGTGTGTGTAGACTCAGAGTTGGGCTGGTGTGTTTGGAGGTGACTGACACCTATCACACAGGTGAGCTACTGACCTGAAAGGTGACACAGCGGTGAAAGTCTTTGTCTGATGTCTCCTGATGCAGCAGCATCTTCTGGTCTCCATCAGTCAGATAGATGGACATGAGCAGAGTCTCGTTTGGACTCAGGAGGCTGGCACAGAGTTTGGCCTCTGATGACCTTATCACAGCTGGAAAGCTCACCAGGTAAGACCTAGAGAGGGAAGGTCACACTTTATTTGGATGGATACTGAAACTATCAGTAAACCATCTGTCGGGGTTATGAGTAAGGCTTGGTAGAGGTGATAGGTCAATCAACAGTAAACAAAATGAAACAGAATTGTAATGTTTCTGTGGCCAGACTACCTAAATAATGTGCTATCCAAAAGACTCTTCAAAAGACTTTTTATTAGTTTACTGGACTGATTTTTTTCATTCCTCAAAAGAAAAAAACAACAGACAACAAACTTGGGATGAAAAATAGTATTAGATAATTAATTGTAGCATGCAAAGAGAAGCATTTTGGTATGCGAGTCTGTGGTAAGACACAGTTTCATCAATAAAGACAAAGAAGCCAAGTGCTCTATTTTGTCCTGTGGTAGACTTAAAATGAAGGTGTTCTAGGAGTTTATCCTGAAGGATCACGAATAAGTAGACTGGACTAGCCAGCTCCAGGCTGTCTCACACTGAATCAGGTTTACATGGGATAGACTGTCAGTGGGGCATAGGGTAGGCCTGTATAAGGCAGTTTCAGCAATGTGTGTATATAAGTGCCAGACTATACCCAGTGTTGGTAAAAAGGGGATGGTACCTATCATATTTGGCTGTGTGCTCATCTGTGTGTTATCAGTTGGGGTCTTTATCTTCTGTGCACCATCTCTGTGTTTCTTTCCTATTAAATTTCATAGACTGCTAACAATTAAAGCAGTTCATTATTAGCACTGTAATGTTTGTCTTCTGCATATATCAATAGAGCAAATTTAACATAAAAATTAATGGAAAGCATTTCCAAACTATGAACGCATTGTAATTTCTTAAAGCAAATTTACCATCTTGTACCTGATATTATGGGCTGTAATCTTACAGTGTCTGGGATCTTGGTGCACCTTGTATTCCAGACACTGAGGGTGCTAACTGAAGTGCCAACACTTTGCAGCTGGGGATGGGGGATGGGTTGGCCATGGAGCTGGACTTCTTTTCAACAGCTGCCAAAATGGTAGACTGCTCTAAACTGTGTGCTCGAAGACATCTTGATGACATCTCTCTATATAGCGTATGTTCTGATCTCAGCTACAGCAAAAAAAGAACACTGAGAAAAGGGGCGGGCTAAAGAAATATATTCAATTGTTTGCAGTATACCACCTCACCGCTAGATGGGAGAAATTCTTACACATAGAGGCTTTAATTATTTTTAAATTATTTATTACGATCACGATCGCTTCTAACAATTGCTACTGCTTGTTACATTAAACTTTTCCCAAAACCCAAGCGGCTTTCTCCTCGATAAAATTCCTCAAGCATTCTTTTTGTTCCGGCTTTAAATCCTTAGTTTGAAAGTTTGAGTTCAATGTCATTGTTTTCAGCCCTCCATCTGTTTGTATGGCCTGTCCACATTCAGGGACAGAGTAAAACGAAACATATGTTCATGCTCCCTGACGCAGTTGCTGGAGGTAAATGAAATTGAGTGGAGACACTAATCGGTGGTAGCCTGGCTAGGAATCACTAGAATTTAGTTAGGATTGATCCAACATTTAGTTACTTCCCATCTATGTGTCTGTGCTGAAGGCTGTACTCACGTTTCTGGTGTTGTTTTGGAGGAGCAGAGAGCAAAGAGGCAGCTCAGCAGCCCCCCAGCAGTCAGGATCCATGTGAGAGCCATCCTGCTCAGCCTGCAGTCTCTCACACAAGTCCTGCTACCCCGCACACCTCACAATATATCAACAAGCTGGTGATGTCAGTCATCACGAAATGATTAACTTGCAGCTAGACTATCGATCGTTTGCCTCCTGTTATGTCAACATATTTCGTTACTTAGAATTCTATCCTAGCCTTGTAAACCAGTCCCTCTTACTTCACTTCATTGTGTACAGAGGGTCTGGCTGTGGTTTCATTGACATGGTTGTCAGCATCTTGCCTGATCAACCAACAAACATTTTCTTCCTGTAGGTGTAGCCTCCCTCTGTTCGCAAATTGGTCAGGCAAGATGCTCCCTGAGACAACCAAAAGAAAGGGCTGGTTTGCCAGGCTAACTCTATCCAGTGATCTGTTGTTTTTTTTTTTGGAAAATGCAAATTATAAATGCAAATACACGTGTGCTCACAATCAATTCCGGGGTAATATGCAGTTAGATTAACATATTGTTTTTTAATGTTTATGCAAATATGTTTGGCAAATTACACAAGTAATCATGTGCGTGGGTGTCCATGTAGACACAGTGATAAGCTGCACTGGTAACACTTTAAAATAACCGATGCTTATAAATCATTAGTAACACTTAGTAAATAACTAACTTATAATAAACATTTACAGTCATTTGTAAATGATTAGGAAATGCTCTGTTAATTCTAAACGAAGAGGTTGTTTTTCATTACAAAAACATTAGTAAATGATAACAAAATGATGAAATAAAATAATTATTAAATAATTACAAACATTTTAATCTGTTTGCAAAACATTAACTTAGTTATGTAAACATTACCTACCAATGTGTGAAATTATCATTAATACAATGTCTGTATCCACATTGAACTAAATATGAACAAAACATTTAAATGTTGTTTATAAATGATTAGGACATGTTATACATTATGCATTGCCTTGGCAATGTGCAGGCATAATTCCAATGAGAAGTACAGAAAACATTAAGTTATAGATTACGTGGTCATATGTATCTAAGCTTTTATTCAACATTTATATACAAAATGTATGGAGAAAGACTTTAAATGGCCCAGATTCACCTCTCTTGTTTTAAATCATTTGTTAATATTGTGATATGCAACTAATCTACAAAGCTAACTACATCCCATCTGAAGTGGAAACATGTTCTCATATACAAACACTTACTGCAATACCTATAACTCAGTCTTACCTTTTACAAATGATCTATTAGCGTTAACAATGTATTTACAAAGTGTTTTCTATCCCCTAATCTAAAGTGAAGACATGCCCTTATATTGAAACATTACTTCACTTTGTGTAACTCAGTGTACTTTTTACAAATGATCTATTAGCGTTAACAATGTATTTACAAAGTGTTTTCTATCCCCTAATCTAAAGTGGAAACACATCGTCATATACAAGCACTTCAGTCAATATGTGTAACACACAATTACCTTTTACTAATTATCTGTTAATGTTTCCAACTTATTTACAAAAGTTTTTGCATCCCCTAAGCTGAAGTGGAAGCATCCCGGTAAAGCATTTCATTCCAAACTTGTTGCGTTCCTTAAATAGAAATGTAACAATTCTAAATATACTAAAATGCATTGCCTTGGCAATGTGCAGGCATAATTCCAATGAGAAGTACAGAAAACATTAAGTTATTGATTACTTGTTCATATGTATCTAAGCTTTTATTCAACATTTATATACAAAACGTATGGAGAAAGACTTTAAATGGCCCAGATTCACCTCTCTTGTTTTAAATCATTTGTTAATATTGTGATATGCAACACATCTACAAAGCTAACTACATCCCATCTGAAGTGGAAACATGTGTTACCGCTGCACTTTATTGGGTTGTATTTCTCTCAAGTATCATCATTGTCACCAAATGTACACCACCACATGCCTGATTTAAAAACTCCAGTAAGTTATTTTTAGGTGTTTCTTCTTGGTTGGCTTTACCTGTTCATCCGTGAGGTTGTATATCTCAACCAACTGAATGGAATTTTTATTAGGCCAAGTAGGCTACGTGGTTTCTTCTACAGTAGCCAAGATATATCAACAAGATATCACTAAAACAGCTCTGCATCTCCAAGTTCAAATCCACTTAATTAACCCAGGATGGAAATGCATGTGGTCGAAGTGCATATAGACAAGATATGCAATGAGTCCGAACCACACAGACACACACACACACACACACACACACACACACACACACGCACACACACACATAGCTGCAGTGTGGAGAACTCCATTAGCAACATGAGGAGTAGGCCTGGTAGGCTCACTGTTTACTATACATATACAAACACACAGATACACTCTTTCACAGACATACACTGTAGCGAAGCAAAGGAGAGGTCACCCCACCAGGCTTCGAACCCAGGTCTCCAGGTTACCAAACATTCACGTTGACTGCAACTCCAAAGAGCCGGGTTCATTGGTGTCAGCCACACACACACACACACACACACACACACACACACACACACACACACACACACACACACACACACACACACACACACACACACACACACACACACACACACACACACACACACACCAGGGGTGGAAATTAACTTTGCAAAATGTGAATTTTTACCAGCCACTGACAAATAAATAATTAAATTCACCAGCCACTCAATAGTAAATTATTATTTTGTGTCCAAAATTGACCAGCCACTTTCATATTTTACTAGCATTTGGCTGGTGGCTGGTGCGAATTTCCATCCCTGGCGCACACACACACACATACACACACACACACACACACACACACACACACACACACAGTGTAGAGAACCTCAACCCCACCAGCAGCATGTGGAGCACACACATTAAAAGACATAATTTTACCTGGACACTTTGCCATTTAACAAATAATTTGATGGCCACCCTGTTTATTTAAACCTTAACTCACTCAAACATACACACACACACACACACACACACACACACACACACACAATAAAATGGCTAAAAAGAGGGTTGCTATGTACCTAGAAAATAAAGAATGTCTTTTAATCACACACATAGCCACCAAACCCACACACACATGGCACCCACATAGAAACATAAACACAACATGTTTGTTACCCTCACATGTAAATGGATCTGCTGTACACCTCTTTCTGAGCTACAACACAATTAGGGTCAAACCCATGTGTGTGTGTGTGTGTGTGTGTGTGTGTGTGTGTGTGTGTGTGTGTGTGTGTGTGTGTGTGTGTAGGCCGCAGCTCGCTCTCATCCTGTCCACTGGTGGCATTTTCTTGCTCATCACCTTGGTGACGGTGTGCGCCTGCTGGAAGCCCTCCAAGAAGTAAGACTGCTGACACCACCTCCAGTCACACACACACACACACACACACACACACACACACACACACACACAAATCTCTGTAAAGCCAAGAACATTTTCAGGAGGGGATAAAACAGCAGAAAAGGCTTCGCTGTTGTTGAAGAAGGTTAATGTTAGCATTCATTACGCACTGAAAGGAGAGCATAGGCCCCGCCCCCAAGAGCAGTAGTCTCCGAGGAAGAGGGGTGGAGTCTCTTTTTGCTGATTGAAAATGTATTGCTTTTTTTTTTTTTTTTTTACAATTTTATTTATCATTTTTTCAACTTTACAACAAAGAACACATATACTGTACTTCAGTAGTATTCCAGAAAATTATGCATTTTAAATGTCAAACAGAAACAAAACAGCTTGGAGAAAACAAACAAACAGGGGGCTAGAAAAGAAAAATGGGAAGGAAAAACAACAATAACAAGAAACAAAACACACATCTACAAAAAATTTAAATAAACAAACAAAAAAAACCCTCTTACATTAGTCAAAAATACCCACACACATATACATATATACAGTATGTCACATAAGTGAGTACACCCCTAACATTTTTTTACTTTTTTTATTATATCTTTCCATGGGAGAAGTGTAAAGATATAACACTTTCCTACAACGTAAAGTAGGCAGTGTACAGCTTATGCTTTAAAACTGGGCCGCAGGGCAGTATTTCAACATGGTAATGACCCCAAGCACACCTCTAAGATGACCACGCCTTGGGTGAGGGTGAAGGTGATGTACTGGCCTAGCATGTCCCCAGACCTGAACCCAATTCAGCATCTGTGGGGCATCCTCAAATGTAAGGTGGATGAGCTCAAGGTCTCAAGCTCAAGGTCAGCTCCGTGATGTTGTAATGTAGGAGTGGAAGAGGATTCCAGTGACAACTTGTGACGCTCTAGTGAACTCCATGTCCAAGAGAGTTATGGCAGTGCTGAAAAATAATGGTGGCCACACAAAATATTGACACTTTGGGCAAAATTTGGACATTTTCACTTAGGGGTGTACTCACTTTTGTTGCCAGTGGTTTAGACATTAATGGTTGTGTGTTGAGTTATTTTGAGGGAACAGCAAATTTGCACTGTTACATAAGCTGTACACTGCCTACTTTACGTTGTAGGAAAGTATTATATCTTTAGACTTCTCCCATGCAAAGATATAATAAAAAAAGTAAAAAAATGTTAGGGGTGTACTCACTTATGTGACATACTGTATATATACACCTATATATAGTCTACACATCTTGTACATCTTGCTGTCTTTCTAGGAAGTCTGTAAATTGCCCCCAAACCTTGTAGAAACTCTGTAGCTTCCTCCTTTTAGCATAAGTCAGCTTTTCCATAGCTAAAGTGTTGGAGAGGCTCCTGAACCAGACCTTGGCAGAAGGTGCCTCCATAGATTTCCATGAGATGGCTATACTGTGTTTAGCTTGTAGAGAGCACATATAGATCATCTTTTTCTTCTGTTGGGAAGAGTCCAAAAATAAACAACCTGGGACAAACAGGCAGCCTGGTTAAGCTAATGTCAGACACTTGTTTTATTACCTCTTCCCAAAATTGCCTTATTTTAGGGCAGTCCCATAGACAGTGATAAAGTGTGCCCTCCTTCAGACCACACTTGATGCAGAGGTCAGGGTTATTGGTGTTGAAACGATGTAGTAGGGAAGGAGTTATATATGTACGCATTAGCCATTTATATTGTATAAGTCTGAATCTGGTATTGATCGTTTGAGTCTGTGCTGTATGACACACCATTTTCCATTCATCCTCAGAAATTTCAGTGTTGATGTCACAGGACCACTTTGCTCGTTTGTCAGTTGACGCCTCAGTAGAGTGCTCCACAATTAATCTATATGTAACAGAAACCTGACCACGACTATGCATATGTCTTAGTATGTTCTCTTCAAGACTGGTTAAAGGTGGTTTGTGAATCTGCTGTTTGTATTTTTTAATGGAGTTTTTAACAAAGGGGTTGTTTGTATTCTTTAACAGGTTTTTAGATGAGTCAGAAAATAAATATAACTTCAGTGGCAGGGGGGATGTGGTATGGTTCTCTATTTCAACCCAGGATATTTTTGTTTCATCTGAAAACCAGTGCATTATTGCCTTGATCTGGGCAGCCCAGTAGTACCATAGAAAGTTTGGCACTTTCAGCCCCCCTCTGTCATATGGCAAATAGACTAGGGACATCCTAAGTCTTGGGCGTCTGTTATTCCATATAAAATTAGTTATTAATTCCTTCAGTTTAGAAAATAGGGTAGGTGGGGGACTAAGTGGAATAGATTGAAAAAGATACAAGAATTTTGGTAAGATATTCATTTTAACTATGTTAACACGGCCGATTAGTGATATAGGGAGATCTGACCATCTCTTCAGATTGTTGCTGGTAGTAGATAGAATTGGGTTATAATTTTCTGAGACTATGTCATGTATGTTCGGGGTGATCTGTATCCCCAAGTATTTGAAGCCCTTGGGTGCATTATGAAATTCCTTCCCCACTGTTGGATTTTGTCTTTCTTTATCATTTAGGAACATAATATTAGACTTAGTGTTATTCACTTTATAGCCAGACATTTTCCCAAAGGTTGCTATTACATGAAGGAGGGCAGGGAGGGATTGCGGCAGGTCTTTTAAAAAAAGAATAATGTCATCTGCAAAAAGGCTAATTCTGTGTTGGTGGCTCCCTATTGTCACTCCCCTTATCAGAGGGTGTGATCTAATTGTTAGTGCCAATGGTTCTATAGACAATACAAATAAAAGGGGTGACAGTGGACACCCTTGACGTGTTCCTCTAGTAAGTATGAATGGTTTGGACGTCATAGTGTTTGTTAAGACTTCTGCAGTGGGTTTACTGTACAATAACTTAATCCATTTAATTATATTTTCTCCTAAGCCAAATTTAGGGAGTATATCAAACAGATATGGCCATTCCACCCTGTCAAAGGCCTTCTGGGCGTCTAGGGACAGTAAGGCTGTATCGGGGCAACCATCTTCTATATTGATAATATTTAAAACTCTTCTAAGATTATGAAAAGCCTGCCTTCCTACTATAAATCCGTTTTGATCCTCATGGATCAGGTTAGGCAGGAATTTCTCCAATCTCCGTGCAATGACTTTAGCAAATAGTTTGGTATCTGAATTTAGGAGGGAAATAGGTCGGTAAGATTCACATTTAATAGATGGCTTGCCAGGTTTCAATATTGAAGTAATGAGGGCTGAAGAGAAGGAAGGCGGTAAAGAATTTGTTCTGAAGGCTTCATCAAGCATACTAAGTAAATGAGGTATCAACATGTCTTTACAGGTCTTGTATATTTCAATAGGGAGCCCGTCTGGGCCAGCAGCTTTCCCACTTTGCATACAGGTTAGAGCATTGTAAAACTCCTCTAGCTCAAATGGTCTTTCAAGAAATTCCATGTCTTCTTGAGAAAGAGTAGGGAAGTCTAGAGTATCAAGAAAGCTGCTTAAAGACGTTTTGGTAGCTGAGTATTCAGACTTGTAGAGTGTTACATAAAAATTCTGAAATGTTTTATTTATTTCTTTAGGGTCTGTGGTAATTGTTCCATCTGATTTTTCTATCTCGTGTATTGATCTCTCATTCTGTTGAATCTTAATACGCCAAGCAAGTAATTTGCCTGCCTTTTCTCCCTGATCGATCATAGAATTGTTGTTTTAATTTGTTTAGATTATTTAAGGCCTTATTAGCAGATAGTTCATTATAATGGGCTCTGAGTGTGATTAATCTATGTTCTATTGATGGCGTCTTAGTGGTTACAATTTGGCCCTCCAAAGTTTTGATTTCTTTTTCTATTTCTAACAACTTCTTTTTAAATTGTCTTGATTGAAAAGTGGTATAACTTATTATTTGCCCTCTTATGTAAGCCTTGAATGCGTCCCATCTGGTTATCATTGAGGTTTCTTCCTGGTTGATCTGGAAAAACAGATCTATATTTGCATTAAGGTATTTTACAAAGTCAGGATCTTGGAGCCATTTGTTATCAAATCTCCACCTAGGAAGCCCACTATATTCTTTGCAAATGTTATACTCTAAAGTTACTGGTGCGTGATCAGATATTACTATACTATTGTAATAACAAGTCTTGATTTTGAATAGTGAGGTATTAGATATGAGAAAATAGTCAAGTCTGGAGTATGTGTTGTATGTAGTAGAGTGGCAGGAAAATTCTTTTTTATCCGGGTTATGTTTTCTCCATATATCGCACAGCCCCAGCTCTGTCATGAAGTGGTGAATTACTTTTCTTGTATGACTATGGGAGGAGTCTTGACCACCCTCTCGGTCCATATTGGGTTTCAAAACACAATTGAAATCTCCTCCCATAATAATCTCCCCTCTCAAAGTTGAAATTGTTAGAAAAATGTTCCTGTAAAAATCGGGGTCATCCTTATTCGGCCCATAGACATTGATTAGATTAAGGTCATTTCCAAACAAATTGCCCTGTAGAATTATATACCGCCCCCCAGGGTCAATAGTAGTTGAAATTATTTGGAAGGAAATAGATTTGTGAATTAAGATGGCCACTCCTCTGGCATGGGAGGAAAAATTTGCAGCAAACATTTGTCCCTGCCACCTTCTACGTATTCTAATTACCTCAGTGGAAACTAAATGCGTTTCCTGAAGCAATTATTTTAGATCCTAAGTGTTTAAGTCTAGTCATCACTTGCTTTATCTTCACCAAGCTACCTAAGCCTCTTATGTTCCATGATGTTACCTTGCACATCTGTTTATCTGCCATTGGGGGGAGCTCTAGAATATCTTAGCAAGACATACGATCTGTACTGTGGAGTAGCATAGTATGAGGGGAAGACAAGAAGAGGGAAAACAAAAAAATAAGAAAAAATTAAATGACAATATACAGGACACAATAACAACCCACACAAAAAACACACTAAGAACATTTTGCCTGAACATGCAAAATGTTGAACAAGTAACATATCCACCTACTGACTGCCTACTTTACAGTCTAAGTTAAGTAAACACCTTCCAATAGCTCCTAGTTAGGAGCAAAAGTAACTCAAATAAACTAAATTAACCACCTTTAGTCTCTGTGTACAAATAATATCAACATTAATAACACTCCTTTCAGTTATGGCAAATTCAAGTTTTAGAATAGGCCACAGTAGCCTATAATACCTTTTGAACTAATCTTATAATTGTTCTATAAAACAACCCTTACTCTATGTAATAATATTCTGTTTAGTAGATTATAATGGTACAATATAACCAAATGGCAGAAGAATAGCATTAGGATCAGTTAGAATAGCAATTTCTCCATTTCCCCCCAGTGAGCAACTAGCTCATTCATTATCACCTTATGTATTTTAGAATAACCATTTCTACTATAATTCTGTTAGCATTTAAGCACATTTCCGCCTACATCGCCCTGACTCTGATAACTCTGAAACAGCTCCATTAATTATCAATACTGTGAAGAAACTTATCCACTTCTCCAGGTGTCTGGAAGACGATCTCTTTGTCCTCGTAGGTGACTCGGAGTTTAGCAGGATACCGCAGACCATAGGCGATTCCCTTGGCGTATAGTGTCTGTTTCACCGCATAGTATGCGTTCCTCTGGCGTTGCACCTCGGGGGGAAAGTCTGAGAAAAACTTCACCTTTCGGTTGTTGTACAAAATCTCCGTCTACCTCCGTGCCGCATTCATTACCCGCACTTTGTCTTTGAAGTTGAGGAATTTTTCTTGTTTCTTTTTCTTGTCTGAGGAACTAGGTTGGGGATTGACGGTGATGCGGTGGGCTCGATCGATCCTCAGAGGGTAAGGAAAGTTGTCTGCTCCCAGGACTTCAGTAAGCCATTTCTCCAAAAATAATTCGGCATCGTCGCCCTCCGCCTTTTCCTCCAGCCCAATTATGTGCAAATTCGATCTTCGTGAGCGATTTTCAAGGTCGTCATTCCTTTCCTTAAGTTGCTTAACTGTGGCTTCTAGCTCGGATACTTTTGATGTTAGCTGTGCTGTTGCATCCTCCGTGTCTCCTATGCGTTGCTCAGCCGCAGTCATTCTGCTGTTAATAGTATCCAAATCCGATCTAATGTGAGCTATGCCATCGATAAGTTCCCGGTGACGTGCCAAGCTTTCCGATTTAAGACCTGCGATGGCGTCTAGTACAGCATCTTGATTTTGGATATTTTTTCGGTCGGGGTGTGTTGTTTCCATCCTAGCGCCGTCATCCATTGAAGAGTCAATAGATGCGGGGCTAGCTTGAAGATTGCCACTAGCTGAAGTTTTTGTTGACTCATTAGAAGGATTGTCCGATTTAGTTTTGGCCTTTTTTTGTGCTTGGCATTGTTCATCTTGCTTATAGGCTCTCGTCTATTGCATTTTAATTCGTTGTATGGATTTTTCAGGGGTGTAAATATGTTCTTTGTTCAGAGACTAAAAAGCAGTCTGTCTAGCTCTCCGCCATTACCGGAAGTCCGAAAATGTATTGCTTTTAGCTTTTTTCTATCTTCATTTACTTTTAATTCTAGCCTTTTAGTTTTTGACACTGTACAGCACTTTGGCCAATCCTAACTGTTTTTAAATGTGCTATATAAATTAAACTTACTTACTACTTACTCATGAGGAGGTGAAGGCTGGTGACAGGTGTAAGCAAGCAATAACCATTACACAATAATTCAATTAACAGTAACGCAATGAACAATGGTTAATTCCTTTCAAGAATGATCCCACAAGACAATTATTTTTTAAAAAATATAAATATTAAGTATTCTCAATACATTTATACACATAATATTCACCAACCATCAAAAAGGTCAACAGTTAAATTGTCTTCAATAAATTATATACAAATATACAACCAGAGGTCCAAGCCCTGACCTAAAGAACCTGAACTGACAGGCTGTATGATGTGAAGGGGGCCAGCAAACTGGTTCTGAACTCCGATTGATTATGATCATTTATAAACTGTCTGACTGAACAGAACTATGTGCCATATGACATTTAAGCATTTTGTAAGATCCTACATAAAGAGACGTTTTTCCATTCATATCAATGGAAGAGAAATACAGAAACAAGTTGTGGTGCTGCTCTCCTGTGTGTGTGTGTGTGTGTGTGTGTGTGTGTGTGTCTGTGTGTGTGTGTGTGTGTGTGGTGCTCTTCACAGAAAAAAGAGAGAGCGAGAGCGAAGGCAAAGGCAGGCTGCTGAAGAGAGGAACAGTAATCACGAGGGTAAGAGAAAGCAAACTACTTTATACACACACACACGCACACACAAACAGGCATGCACACACATTTACACCCATGCATGTACACACACACACACACACAAGCAGGCATGTACACACACACACAAACACTACTTTATACACACACAGATGCATATGCACATGCATACAGATGTGCACAGTCATACATGTGTCAACATAGGCATATGCACATACACACATACAGATGCACACACACATGCACACTACTTTATAGACACACATACAGATGCACACACACACACATGTATGCACACACACACTACTTAAAATACATACTGTACATGCACACACAGAAAGACACACACATACATACACACACATGTGAATCTGTGTGTGTGTCTTTCTGTCTGACACACTCAGACAGATTCACATGCACATGCATACAGATGTGGACAGTCATACATGCATCCAGCCACACACAAACACACACACACACACATTGCACAGATGAAGGCAGAGCCTGTATGTGGTCTGAAGCGTAAGGTGAACATCCCTGTGTAAAGTTTTCTACTTTGCAGTGGACGTAGTGCCCAGAAGGAGTGAGCGCAGGAAGCCCATGGCCCTCTACGTCCTCAACGAGTCGGTGAGTCTCAGGTTCTTATCAACACTACATTTTTTACTCAAGTTATGTGTGTGTGTGTGTGTGTGTGTGTGTGTGTGTGTGTGTGTGTGTGTGTGTGTGTGTGTGTGTGTGTGTTTGCGTGTACAGTGTGCGTAGTGTGTGCCTATTCACCACAGCACCACTCTCCACCTTAACATGATGTCTGTGCCATAACGTGTCCATTTACCATATAGTGTCTGTATCATAAGATGAGCCTATAACACAACATATTTCCACGTAGTTGTATGTGAGATATTCGTCTTCACATTTTCAGAGCTTTTAATCTGTGTTTTAGCAGTCACAGATATGTGTTTATGTAAAGTAGACATGTATATTAACTTATGTATATGAACTGTTCTCCTAATTAAACACTAAAACTTCAATACAGAGCTCACCTGGAGATTGTTTCATCTTTTTTTTCATGCATGCTTTGGAGCTTTGATGTCATGGGTAACATCACTACTATCCACAATAACATACGCCTATGTTATATAACTACTACTCATAATAACACAAGCCTATATGTTATATTATTACTACTTGCAATAACATATGACTATATATCACGACTACCCATAACATCTGCCTTGATGTTATATCCCTACTACCCACAATACCATACAATATGTCTATCATAGCATGTGTCCTTGGCAGTAAACGACAGTTAGCTTTGATACATACAGTATGTGCACAGATGTTAAAACACACACACACACAGACAGAGAGACAGATAGACAATACATACCCACACATATAATGTGAAAATAAAATATAAAACATTTTTTTTAAATAAACTATTTTTGCATTATCCCATGTGTTAAGTTCTAAGTGCTGTCTTTTTTTAAAAGTGCGCTCAACTCCAAAAAGTTTTTTTATCAGCGTCTTCGGGTGCGGGCAACTGGAAATAGTATATTTGTATTTGTACTACGTAAGACACTGAGGAAGGCCGCTGGGCCGAAACGTCTGTCTTCATGCTGACCCATTAAACAAGAACAAGAACTATAACCGAGAGTGCGGCTTCCTATCTACAGTTCTAAGTGCTGGGCATGAATGATGTCATTTCCTGTACAGGATTATGCAGAGGACGAGGTGGACACCAGCTGTGCAGTGCACCCCTGTGACTCCCCCAGTGGCCCTGGCTACCATGGCACCCTGCCTCCCCCCCTCTCAGATTCCCGAGCCCGCACCCCATTCCACCCGCAAGTACCCCCGCACCCCTGTGCCTTCCCCCTCCCCTCCCCCCCACAGTAACCCCCCCTCTGCCTCTGGATCTCCCCCCTAGCTTAGAGGAACAGGGTGCAAGCTTCGCTCCCCTGTGGTTAACCCCCCACCCCTCCCCACTGAGGAACCCCCCGGATCCACAGACACCGCCACCCACAACCACATCTGAGCAGGACTATGCCACACACACATACGTGTAAACACACACACACACACTCAGAACTCTTATGACCACATCTGATCAGGACTACACCGCATACACACACACAGACCTCTAATGACATATCTGATCAGGACTACACCACACACATACACACACTCAGAAAAGTCACAACCATGTCAAACCAGGACTGTGCCACAAAAAATACATGTCAACACACACACACACTCTTAAAAGACGTACATCATATCAGCAGGACTGAACATAAACACACATAGATCAACCAAGTGCCAACGCCACACTGCAGAAATATGAAGCCAGCACAGAAGTGCCTAAACATGCAGTTCCTGAAATGGCCACTGAAGACTTGCTCCAAAACCCAAGAGACCCTGGGTTAACATGCATGCTAGCATCAGACAATAGTGTAGCTGAGTGTTAACACATGCTAGCATCAGACAGTAGTGCTTCTGAGTGTTTACACATGTACTAGTGTCAAATACTCGCACCATTCAGTGTTAACACATATGCTAGCTTCGGACACTAGCACCACTGAGTCTTATTGCTAGCATGTCTGCCTTTTATGTCTGAAGATGCAGATTATGTTTAAGGGGGACTGGTCTTTTAAACACACACACGCACGTACGCACGCACCCACACACACACACACAGAATATGGTCTCACAAGCACCAAATGGGAGAAGAGGTTCTGAATATGTGCACATGTCCCCAGAGGAACCGGTTGTCCCCACAGGGCACAAAAGCTGAGTACTGTGTGTACATTTGTAAACTTGAAACATTCCTGTAAGTGTGCTTGTAGTGGTGCTTTTTTTTGGGTGGTTAGAGGGTGTCGGTGGGGTGGGAACAGTCCTTTCTAAGTGTTGATTAACATATAACCTAATTTAATTTCACCATCAGGTTGCAGTGTAACGTAAGCCTTTGAAACACTTGCAATGACCCGTGGAGGACTTGGACAGATAGGGGCGACGTCACAGGCTGCCATAGTTATGCAAGATGGGATGAAATGAGAATTGTAAAAAGTTTATGTCTGAGCCTTGACTGGTTGGATGTGTACATAGCTAATCTGTAAATATGTTGCATTTTGTGGAATGTGTCTGCACGTCCTCCCCTTAGACGCATTTTCTTTTAGATCTCAGGTTCTCTTTCCACCATTTCACTTTCTAATGATAGACAATGTAAATAAATAAAAGACCAATACATAAAGCAGGACTGATTTTTGGTCATTATTTTAATGTTAGTTCAAAGGGCACTTTTTTCCACATTTTCCTTTATTCTCATTATGTTGCTGACTTTGTCAGGATTTATGCATTTACTTTGTCAGTTTCAGAATACGTTGAATCTGAGAAATCAGACAGTGTAATCCCTCATGAAATCCAACATTAAAAGATGCTGAAGGACGACTTTGATAGGGATGGCCCATGGCCTTTGAAGGGGAAAGAAAGGAATGGCAAGGTTGATGAATGCATGTCTTACGAATACAGATCTTGGAAGCAACAATGTTTAGAGCAATGACCCCCACCAACTTCCAGTGTTGATAATGTGGAGTCAAAAGCATCTGCTGGTGTTGGGGTTAGGTTAAAGGTTAAAGGTTGAAGGAGCCAAAAGGTTAGGGTAAGGGTTAAAGGAGGGTTAGGGTTATGCAATTATCATAGTGCTAAATTTAATGATTTCACAAATGAATCAAACTGAACCCAAACTAAAACTATAAATGGAAATATTTATTGTTAAACTATGTGTGTATTTAACACCATCACAATAGTGTCATATGCTCAGGCAGTTTGCTCAGACTGAATGTTGTAAAGAAACAACAACACACACACACACACACACACACACACATCAGGACACTCTTCTATACACAAGGGAAGGAGTACTCTGCTTCAGCTTGGTCACCTGAGACAGAGGGAGATTATGATTAGGCAGCTGCCAACAACACCAAATATTCCTTACGAATTTCAATGTAATACCGATTCATAAGGGAGACTTATTGGATTGGTAGTGGTCATACAGGACATTTATCTACAATATTTGTCAATAAGGAAGACTTACTGGGTTGGTAGTAGTCGTACACCTTGACCACTGCTGGTTTTAGGTTGTTCACTGGGAGATCCTGTCGGATGGTCAGGTGGTAAGAGATAGCTAGACCCTTTGGAACCTGTTGAAACACATGAGGATCAGATTGCTAAAGGAATTTATCTCAGGTCTTTGAACAAATCATCATCTTAAGTGGTCCATTTCTCACCTCTGCCAGATACACCAGGATGTGGTCATCTTTCTTATCGACTCTGTCCACAAAGATGTTGCTTTTTAGCTGTTGAGACAAAGCAGTCATCAGCACCATTATGGAGGTGATTCACAGAGTAACACAGGCTAAGGATGGACAACTTACACTTTCAACAGAGGCAGAGTCAGCAGTGAAGCCAGACAGCATTTTCACATCTATTATAGCCATGTTGGTACTTTCTTGTGGTCCATTATACCTGCACACAGAATAACCAATTATGTGCTTTAGTCATTCACATTTAAAGTGACTGCTTTAGTTATAAAGGAAACTTTCCCAGAGTAAATGTTTTGGTTTCATTTTCCATGACAAATGAACACAGAAGAAGACAAATGAGAACAGCTCTTGTTTGAACACTCTTACCCTGATATGGTATAAAAATGATATGATGAAAATCATTTCAGCTAGTAAATGGTTAAGCTGATAATTAGGTCTATCTATTTTAATATGTTTTGACTTTAAGGGCTTAAGTTGAGGATGTGTCTATTGGCTTTAGTGCACATTCTGAAAGTGGATATACTCTATACATAAAAACTCACTGGACAGTGACATCCACGTTAAAGGCCTGTCCATGGGCCTTGTTGCACTCTCCCCCAGTCAGAGGCTTGGCCTGAGCTGTGATGCTCAAGGTGGAGTGCTCGGTTGGAGTGGGAATGTTGTAGAAAAGAGCCACCTGTTACAGATGAGGGATCAGACAGGAAGAAACATCACTGACAGAATGACCATCAATAATAACAAAGTACAGTTACAGGTATAGTATTTAGTAGACCGTTTTTGCCAAAGCGGTGTACAACCTTATATAACTCCAAATTATAAACTTGTACATATACTCGGCTAACTTACAGAAAAAAACATTATTAGATATAATGTGGAAGTATAATGAAATTTAACACCGGTTAAAAAAGTAATAAAGATACTCTAATACACTTTAAAAAATAAATTGGCAGCATTTTACACTGACCCCCACAGAAGCACATGCAGATCCTGAGACCTCTATGCTGTACTTCCCAGGAATATCTTGCAGTGCCCCCTCCTGATACAGTAATGTATTATCCTGGTTTACATCAAACTGGTGTTTGGCGCCACCTGCTGCCTGCACTGTCACTGTGCTGGAGCCATGTCGGCTGAAGGTCTTTGTGGCATACAGAGCCAGAGCCTGCAGGGCCACCACTGTGTCCTGAGAAAAAAGGACACAAAGGCAGTGTCACCTGTGCTATGTGACTTGTGTAACTGCATGGTTCACCAATGTAAAAAAGAAATAGGAAAATCATACAAGAATGTTCACTGCCTCATATATGACTTACTCATGATTATGGCCAGTTTTATGTTTTTTTTTATAAGCAATACAAAGTACACGAGTTTAACTTTGTAGAGTTGTACTAGGGTTTGTTTGTACATTGTATGTGGTTTACTGCCATGTCAGATAAAGTGTATACAACTATATTATTTACATATGAGCAACCCTGTTCCTGCCTGGGCTAGAACCCATTACCATGCAACACCTATGCTTAGGAGAGGAAACAAAGTCTGTGTGGAGGGAGTACCTGTGTGGAGGAGAAGCCTCCATATGGATTTTGCTGTTTCACCAGCCAGCTGACAATCCTGGCAGCATAGCCCAAGTCAGCGGTAGTCAGTGTGGTCTTAGTGAGAACAGCTAACAGCACGTAAGAGCTTGTCTCCACCGCCAGCGAATTAACTTCCTTTGATGAGGACTGAGACCAATGCAGGAGGCTTCCTGGAAAGACATGAGCCACATAAGGTCAAGGAAGCAGACTAAAGCGTTGGACTCACTGTGACTTATCAGACACCATGTAAAATGTCTCCTACCATCAGAAACCGCTACACTGTCCAAGTGATTAAGAAGCTGAGCTCGGATGTCTTCTTCTCCAGCGAGGCTAAAGGTGTATGCTAGTAGAGCAGTAGTGTATGTGTTGGAGAGGTCACTGATGGAAGACTTTAGGAACCTCAAGGTGTTTTCCTGGAAAAACATAGTGTTGTCTGTTTGATCCATACAAAGGCAACAGTACTCTTCTAGGAGTGAAAATGTGAATCCTCAGATGGATTTAAGTTAATGCAGACCTCTCCAAGATCATCACCACAATGAAGTCATCCACCTCTCCCCTGGACCCAATGCCATCTCAACTTGTCAAAGCCTGCCTCACACCCCTTTCCCCACTAATCATGGACATCATAAACTCCTCCCTCACCTCTGGCGCAGTACTCCTTCCTCTCAAACTCGCAGCCATCACTCCTCTCCTCAAAAAAACAATTTCAGACCCATCTCCAACCTCACATTCCTGTCTAAAATCCTCGAAAGAGCCATCGCCACTCAACTAAAGACCCACCTACACACCAACAACCTATACGAAATCTTCCAATCCGGTTTCCGTACCCACCACAGCACTGAAACAGCACTCCTCAAAGTCACCAGCGATATCTTACTCTCCTCTGACTCTGGCTCCCTCACCATCCTCCTCCTTCTCGACCTCAGCGCTGCCTTTGACACTGTAAACCACACCATCCTTCTCAACCGCCTGGAATCCATTGGCATCATCAACACAGCCCTTTCCTGGTTTAAATCCTACCTGTCTGACAGATCCCACTACATCACCATCAACCATCACAAATCCCACACCACCCCCGTCATACACGGAGTTCCCCAAGGTTCAGTCTTGGGCCCCCTACTCTTCATTCTGTACATACTTCCACTTGGTCACATTATCCGCCACCATGGACTCAAATTCCACTGCTATGCCGATGATACCCAGCTGTACATCACCTCCAAAACCATCTGTCCCACCATCCTCGCCACTATCACTGACTGCCTTACAGATATCAAAACCTGGATGAACCACAACTTCCTCAAACTAAACAGCAATAAAACTGAAATCATCGTTTTTGGCCCAAAAACCACCATTGCCACCTGTCAAAATCTCACACTCTGTGTTGATGGTCATTCTGTCACTCCCTCCCCCCTCGTAAAAAATCTTGGTATCTACATGGACCCTACACTTTCCTTCAAATCACACATCAACCATATAACCAAGACATCCTTCTTCCACCTCCGCAACATTGCACGTCTTCGACCCACTCTTTCCTCCACAGCTGCTGAGACACTGATCCACGCCTTCATAACCTCCAGACTCGACTACTGCAACAGCATCCTGTACGGCCTCCCCTCCACTGCTCTTCAAAAACTACAATACGTCCAAAACTCTGCTGCCCGACTGCTTACCCGCACCCCTTCCAAAGAGCACATCACACCTGTCCTCCATCGACTTCACTGGCTCCCCATAAAACAACGCATACACTTCAAAATCCTCCTCATCACTTACAAGGCCCTCAACAACCTTGCACCCGTATACTTGACCGACCTCCTCCACCGACACTCCCCCACCCGCCGACCACGCTCTGCTGATGCAAATCTCCTCACCCCTATCACCACAACCAAATACCGGACCATTGGCGACAGGGCTTTCACCATTGCTGCCCCCACCCTCTGGAACTCCCTCCCCCTGGCCATCCGCAACTCTGACACACTACTTTCTTTCAAATGCCACCTCAAGACCTACCTGTTCAAGATTGCATACGACACATGACCACCCCCCCCCCCCCCTCCACCACCACCACTGATCACCCTCTCATTTTTTTGTATTTTGTGTGTGTGTATGTGTGTTTATGTTTATGTATGTAAAGCGTCTTTGAGTACCATGAAAAGCGCTATACAAAACTTATGTATTATTATTATTATTATTATTAATTTGTCTCAGTTAAACAGACCAGTGAATTTACTCACCGGTGCAGTCATATTCAGCTCCAGCATTGATGCAGTGATGTAGGCAGTTATTGTTACATTATCGTTAACACCTCCCTAGAAAACAAGGCAAAATGGCATTAAACTATGGCACATGAAAACAGACACCCATCCTCAAACACACACACACGTGCACACACACACACACACACACATACACGCACATATACGCGCGCACACACACACACACACACACACATTGTAAATTTACCTTCATTCTATTGTTGAAAAGTTTTCCTTGCATATGGAAAACACCATCTGGTTTAAGTTTTCCTTCCAGCCAAGTCTTCGCAGATTCTATAATTGATGGGTCAATGTAGATAACAGACTTTGCTTTACCAAAGGACCTCAACACAAAGGCAGTCAACCTAAAGGAAAGGAGAAACAACAACACTGTCTCAACTGGAGCCTTTTCAGATAATTCCAGAAATTGATTTAATTTCATCCATTTCTTGCATTACAGGTTATGGTTCTATCAGTCCTCACAAACTATTTCTTACAAACATGTGTGCCCGAAACCATGATTATTTATTTCTGAAGCCTCGTCTTGATTATTTAAAGTCAACCCAATGTGTAGTTTTCCCCATATTCTCCTTGCTGTTTAGCATCAACTCACCATGTGTTTCCGTCTCCCCTGCCAAACGTGCTGTAGGCTCCATCACGATGCTTGTAGTTTAGCTGCCTTTGGTATCCTGTTTTGTGAAAGATGGTTATGCTATTATCATGTAAATTATATGACGTCTATGGACTGTTCCATCTACTCTTCCACTGCATGCCACTGTAGGAACACCAAGTGGTGACATGCATCAACTTGCTCCAACTCCTTGGCAGAAGAAGATTTAAGTAACGTTCCTGTATCCCTGAGTAGTAGTAAGACATTTCTACTAAAGGACACTGAGAAATTATGACTTAAAAATATATAAATAAACATCTCACCACTCTTAAGAAAATTGGTGGCTTTCTCCTTGATGTCTGCAGTGAGCTGCCCAGTGTTCTGTAGGTACTGCAGGATGTAGATGTTTGGGGAAAGGATGGCCATGTTTTGCTCCCCACACCCATATGGCATCTTCAGGAGGCTGTCAATGTTTCTCAGAGCACGACCCAGGATGTCTCCTACAGGAGAGGTGGTGTGTTGGATGTTTAAGAGCGGTTGTCTGTAACTATCAAGGATGTCGCGCGGTTCGCAAAAAATCGAATTTTTTTTTTTGTACCCAAACAATAGCATTTGATGACTTATATCACCTGTGAAAGTTTGAGTCTGATCAGATAAATATTTTGGGAGAACGAGGGCCCAGAAGTTTTGGGCAGAATCGGACTGTATTTTACGCTAATTTCACCATGCTTGACATTTTGACAAAAATATTAAAATAGAGCAAGAATCTTAAAACCAAAGAGTTCCACAACAAAACTAGAGATATTTGTGAGTAATTTGAGGTGTTTTATTAGTTCGTATGACAAAATCTGAATATTTTAGGGATTTTTACTTTATTGTCATTTTACGCTTAGAGTTTTCAGCGGTCAAATTCGAAGGCTTATAAATCCAAAAGTACCCGGAAATTGTCAAATTTTAAACTTCGCAGTCGAAGAGTAATACTTTTACTTGGTATTCGTGAAATAAAATTTTTGGGCACTGCAAAAACAAATCTCTGGGAAGACCCGATTAAAGTTGCGTTTTGGACGATTTCAGCACTCTAAAAGCTTTGTGGGGTCACGACCCGATCGGACATGGATCTCAAATACTAACTTCCCAAAGACTTACAAACCAGTTCAAATACTTAAAAACACTTTTAATAAGCTACTGTTTCACTTACAAGCCTCATTGTATGGTACAGAGTTCAATTTTGAGCTTAGCATTCCCTGGGAACTCTACAAACAATAACAAAGTGTACATGCTTATACCTTCGACACATAAACATTGAAACACGATGGAAAACAGCTACATTTGAAACTAGATAGAGGTAGAAATCAATGCCAAACAATGTCTATACCTTAAAGAGGACTATCAATGGGAAATCTAGCTGTATTGTAGGCCCATTCGTGGGTATTATTGTGCCGATCTCCTGCGTGATGATTTGAATTACAACTGAATGATGGAATCATGTGCCTTGGAGGAATGTGTGACCCTGTCCACAGGGTTACCATGCTTTTGGAAAATTCCAGCTAGCATGAAGAAAAAGCTAAAAGAAGCTAAAATCCAAATCGAAATCCCAAAACAGTGATTTTCTTTGAATAAATATCAAGCTCGAAATTATTGTGGGTTTCGATTAAAAATAATTGTTAACGACCTGTATCCATGCTTCACGCGATTCCTCTTTTATAATGGAAATCTCCTGCGAGTACTCAAGGTTTGTTGATGGGCCATGTGGCGCGAGTTCGCGCAATCCTTCCTTGCTGGAGATTGTTTCTATAAGCGACTGCGGCAAGGATATTTCCTCTCACAAAAGGATGCTGAAGATTAGTGATGGAGCTTTGTCTACTGAAGCCGAACTTCTCCTAGCTCACGCAGGTAAGTTACTGCAAGTTCACTCAGTTTACTTAAAAATACGAGTCCTGGATCATCTACATGCTGTTAATTAATTTCACTAGCTTTTTCTTTTTGTGCGCTCACTTTTGGGCCTTTGATGTGAGGCGTGGGCGTGGGGGTGGGGGTGGGGGCAATGTACCACAGGCTGAAACACAAGCCCAATTTGTTAGATGTTTATTAATCATTACACTAATTCAATCATACATGTATTTCTCGACTGAAGACGGTGTATAGTTTTATAAAATAATGAGAAAAAAAACAAATACTGATAAACTCGAGCCGCCAAAAGCTGCATCAAACCTAATTATTCAGTACAAATTGTGACAGACATGCTCACCTGCATAACGCCGTTTTTTTTTTTTTTTGCTTAATCCATCAGGTATTTTCAAGAAGGACGAATCCCTGTCACTTAGCGTGTGTCCCAGACATAGGGATGTGAATGGAATTTACTTTCGTTTGGGTTCAAAAAAGTTGTGTGCAGTCCCACAAGAATTCTCCCAACACAAGACAACAACCCCTGTCGGAGATAGAGGGCTAACTGTAGCTCAGTCTGAAATGCTTTTCCTCCAAGGCACATGATTCCATCATTCAGTTGTAATTCAAATCATCACGCAGGAGATCGGCACAATAATACTCACGAATGGGCCTACAATACAGCTAGATTTCCCATTGATAGTCCTCTTTAAGGTATAGACATTGTTTGGCATTGATTTCTACCTCTATCTAGTTTCAAATGTAGCTGTTTTCCATCGTGTTTCAATGTTTATGTGTTGAAGGTATAAGCATGTACACTTTGTTATTGTTTGTAAAGTTCCCAGGGAATGCTAAGCTCAAAATTGAACTCTGTACCATACAATGAGGCTTGTAAGTGAAACAGTAGCTTATTAAAAGTGTGTTTAAGTATTTGAACTGGTTTGTAAGTCTTTGGGAAGTTAGTATTTGAGATCCATGTCCGATCGGGTCGTGACCCCACAAAGCTTTTAGAGTGCCGAAATCGTCCAAAACCCAACTTTAATCGGGTCTTCCCAGAGATTTGTTTTTGCAGTGCCCAAAAATTTTATTTCACGAATACCAAGTAAAAGTATTACTCTTCGACTGCGAAGTTTAAAATTTGACAATTTCCGGGTACTTTTGGATTTATAAGCCTTCGAATTTGACCACTGAAAACTCTAAGCGTAAAATGACAATAAAGTAAAAATCCCTAAAATATTCAGATTTTGTCATACGAACTAATAAAACACCTCAAATTACTCACAAATATCTCTAGTTTTGTTGTGGAACTCTTTGGTTTTAAGATTCTTGCTCTATTTTAATATTTTTGTCAAAATGTCAAGCATGGTGAAATTAGCGTAAAATACAGTCCGATTCTGCCCAAAACTTCTGGGCCCTCGTTCTCCCAAAATATTTATCTGATCAGACTCAAACTTTCACAGGTGATATAAGTCATCAAATGCTATTGTTTGGGTACAAAAAAAAAAATTCGATTTTTTGCGAACCGCGCGACATCCTTGATAGTTACAGACAACCGCTCTTAAGGGCTCAGTTAGACAAACATACATACAATGTTACCATAATTACTAAGTGAGAAATATAATGTAACTTTTAAGACTTATAGGTGTACCCAGTACAAAAACTGAAGCTCTGGCTGATCCTTTCACTACAGCTGCTGGAAATTTCAGCTCCACCTCCTCTGCTAGAGCGCCTCCTGCAGCAATAATGTGACAATGTTGGGAACAAATTATAACCAATTTAATTTATATGGAGATTGCCTGCAATTTTTAAAATCCTGTGTACAACCTGTACATATGGCTTTGAACAATAACGCTGACTTTGACTTTGATGTGGGTATGAGATATAAAAACATAACAAATTCACCTTTTGGACACAAGAGCCAATTGAAAGTCTCAGTCTCCTCAATTCCCTCTGCCTGAAAAGATAAACAATTTAACACTGAAATATTATTTTCATTAATCAGCAAACTGTGGAGAGATCCCACTTGTTTCTGTAGAGTAGTAGGATCAAAATCCCATTACTACAATGACTGAAACACAACATAATGTATTGCATATCAGTACATGGTATGATCAGCACATGGTGTTGTCAGAGCCTCCTGTGCTAAAAAAAAAACACAATTTCTGTTTGGATTGTATGACCTACTTTTACCTTCTAAAGTCAATGTTTCACAAATGCGTCATACTAAAATATTTTTGGTATGACCTACCTTAACCAGCAGGGGGCGTGTTACTATATCTATGCGACCTTTCTCTGGTACAGACACAAGCTCATTGCCACACATCTCCTGGGACGCTGTGGCCTCAGCACCCACTGTAACGTTCATCAGTCCTGCCAGTCAAAAAGCACAACCGTATTTACAACATTTATGTCTTTGTATAAACACAGACTTAATTTCCACCCTTAATAAGGCTTCTGTAGTGGTTAAACTTACCCAGCACAGAGGGCACCAATGTCCATTTAAAGGTTTTCCTGCCATTTGCACACAGACAGGAGGAGTACTGGGCGTCAGAGGAGGGGCTCAGAATAAAGTCTGATGAAGCAACTGGAGTCACTGTAACCTACCAGAAAGGGACCATGTTAAAAAAAAACATACACACACACGCACGCACAGTCTGAGTCATAATGTACAACATACCAAAACTTACTTTATTTGTCATGACTGGACAATAAAAGCTATTAACAGTAACCAGGTAATTTGTGATCAAATGGATCTTGCTACACTAAAATAGAATTGTGCTCAGAAAGTGATTATTTAAATACCATGATGCACTTTGGCATGTAGTTGAAAACTGTTGCTTTGAGCTCAAAGGTTTCTCCACGGATGATGGAGTATGGCAGGGAGAGCTCCAGAAAGAAGGGCTGGAAAACCGTGAGCTGAACTGGGGGGGCCAGACCAAAACCCTGGGGGGACAGGCAGAAAGCATCCATCTCCCAGGTGGTGATGGTGTCAGGGACAGTTAGAGACACCCGTGTGTCCCCAGACTCTCTGTGGAGATACACCTGTTAGGACACTGACTCTGGGGAATGGAGACAGAAAGAGACAGACGAAATAGAGACAGAAAGAGACAAAGACGAAATGAGAGAGAGAGAGAGAGACAAAGACGAAATGAGAGAGAGAGAGAGAGAGAAAGCGAGAGAGAGAGATACAAAGAGAAAATAGAAAGAGAGAGAGAAAGAGAGGAAATAAGAGAGAGAGAGAGAGAGAGAGAAAGAGAGAGAGACAGAGAGACAGAGGCAGAGGCAGAGAGGAAATAGAAGAAGAGAGGGACGGAGGGAGGCAGGTATTTTGTTGTAACGTATATAAGAGGCACAACCCTTACCCCCCTGATTTCTGTGTAGCCACTCACCCGACCTCAGCAAGGTCCCAGACCCATGTCTCTGGGAAGACAGTCCGGATAGTGACTTCACTGACTTCAGTAATCATTATATTGGGGCTGGGAGGCCCCGATCTCATTCTTGTATATACGTATTCTCTTTGGCGTTCAATATTACCTTACAAAATACAAAACATTGAGCTGTTTCCATTATCACTGATTATCTGTTGATTACTTGTCATCAACCAGAGTGACAGATACTTATTGCTGAAATACTGAAGCTAAGCAGCTGCAAGCTTGGTTAGTACTTGTACAAAAATGTCTCAGATTATACAAAGCATCTGGATCTGGATCAACCCCAATAACTAAAAGCAGGTATGTAGCCTATGTAGAATTCTATACGATTTCCTATGAATTCTTTTAGACTGTCAAATGAATAGCCTTCATCTGTGTACTGTTTTAACTGTCTGTTCAGCAAGGGTCCATACAAGACTGTTCATTCAGCAAAATATGCAAGACTAAACTGAGCTGGTGCCTTGACCGGCAACCGATAGCATGCACGAGCACAGGTGTAAGACCTTGTAGATGCACATATTTGGGTTATTGTAATGTTTATTCCATCCTAAACTTAGCGCTAAGAGTGTCAATGAACCATGTTCTTATATGGTATGTCCTTTCTTATTTTTTAGCAACTGTTCAGGTTATTTTCCCACTGTTTAGATAGATTTATGATCTGCATTTTGAGTATATCTAGATCTCGTTGCCTCGTCTTAAGGGAGACAGATCAAACCATCAGGGAGACAATATCTTCCAGAGAGTTTAGCCTGTCTTAACCTTGCAGGAGAGGCAGGAGAGTAACATAGGACTAGAGATAGACCTTAAGTCTAAGACTTTGTTCTGTTTCTTTGTTCTGTTTTCTTTCATTTCATTACTTTCAACAGTGATTAGGAACTTCCGGTTTAAATTCACAATCCACCAAAATATAACACCTATGTATGTAATCTCACCAGTTGACCTGTGATAGGTCATCCCCCGAAACATCAAACAGTCAGGGGAATTTAGAACCAAATTAGTGACCGTCTTCAGTCCCAGTTTCTGCATCACACACAAAAGCAGATATTAATTACACACACACACACACACACACACACACACACACACACACACACACACACACACACACACACACACACACACACACACACACACACACACACACACACACTGTTTACTATTCACTGTTTACCTTGAAAATGTCTGAGGCCTCATTATCAGTCTGCCATGAAGGGAAGAAATATCGATGAGGGGACCGCCTTGTTCTCACTTTAAGGCATTCGGGGGGATCTTGAACATTATAGGGAATTTCTGTGTCCCAGTCTGGCAGTAAGCCAAAAACCTTAAAAAGTAGAAATAGTACAAACCATACCATTTAATAATTACATGTAATATTACATTACACATAAGAGTACAGTGGTAATGAATGGTTGGGCTGGTGAATGTTGAAAATTCTTAAAATTCTTCTCATTATTGCATGGCTCTTAAGAATACTGACAAATGTCCTTTTGACTTTGAATGGACCACCCTAACATTTAGAGATTGAATATTTCTGAATAAGACTGCTGTGAATGGCAACAGATTCTAAGGTTCTTATCACTCTGCAAGTAATCATTTAACATATCGTAACAGAACTTTGCAGTTACAGTTTAAGCACTTAACTGTGGGAACATTTCAACATGTTCTAAGTTCTAAATGCTCAATTTACTATTTCTTTCAATGGAAGCCATGAAACAGTAATACAATAAAGAAAATGTAGAAAATACAATATTGTGAAGTGAAGTGAAGTGAAGTTTTTTGATAGTTTTGGCAAGTAGCTGTATAATAAGGGGAATGTTGAAAGCGGCAGTTGTTGTCTAGAATATGCCCCATTAGAGTGCTTTAAGACTTGCATCACTCAATTAGGGCCTAAATATTCTTTAGAAAATTAATTTTAGCACATTCTGGGTTACAGTACCCAGTAAAAGGTAAAGAAGATTAAATAAAAAAGACCAGTTTTGTTTAAGTAACCTTCTGGGCATCCAGACGCTTCTTTGGTTCCAGGATGAAGACACTCTGGTCCACAACACTGAGGCCACACAGGGAGCCAGGCTGGGCTGACAGCTGCAGGGAGCTCTTCTCCCCAGGAACTGCTTTAGGGGAGGAGAACTGCACAGACACCTGCAAATAGACACCCAAACAACTATAGTCACCTCCATAACCACACATGAAAAACTGCTGTAGAGGGAAAGAACTACACCAACACCTGCAAGTGGAAGCACATGACAAGCAACTTAAGGGGGCGAGAACTGCCCTGACACATTGTAAATACAGCAGTACACACGACAAAAAAAAACTGTCAGATTGAATCTGCACATTTTAGTCCCACCATCAAACCACTCAAAACTAACAAGACTGAAAGAGATCTGGTATGAAGTTTACATGTCAAGGCAGGTTTCTGGAGACACACCTTATTTCTGAAGCACTTCTGAGTGGAGAAGGTTCTGCTTTTAGCCACAACCATCCCACTGGGTAAAACACAGTAGGCCAGAACTTGCACTGAAGGAGCCATCTCAGGCCTGACAGACAGTTTGAAGGACACTTCCCCTTCTACTACTGTTTGCAAAGAGTTAACCATCTGTTGCGGCCTAACAACTGAAGCCTGAGTGAAACCATTATGAACAATCTCTCCTTTGGAGAAAACCTGCAACACACAACGGCACTCAGCATAATTTTTTTGCAGCATATTCTTTTAATTAATTTGCCTGTAATGTAATCTGTGATCCACTTACCATATAAATGACATCCACAGAGTCTGTGTTGAAGGTCTCCCCAGTGAAGGTGTACTTAATGGTGATGGGTGTGTCTGTGTCACACTGAAGAGGATCGTCTATAGTATTGTTTATGTGCAGAAAGCTGGATGTGGGGGTGTGTAGGGGTGAAGCTGGTCCTAGTTTGGACACATCCTTGGATGCACTGACATAGTGTGGATGATCAGATCTAAAGTACCGGTTTATGTCAACTGATGCTTTGACCTAGAAGAAAATGGCATTGGTTTGCCTGTTATAATAGTAGTAACACTAGCCATAATAGTAACAGTAATAGTAATAATAGCAACTGTAATAGTAGTAATAGGCATAGTAATAGTTATAGTAATAGTAATAGTAGTAGTAATAGTTTGACAATTATCACTAGGTTGCAGGTCTAATAAATGCTTTCACCATCACTAATAAGATTTGCCAGGATTGTTGCATTAAACCTGACATACACAGTGACTTCTACAACTAAGCTATTTCTGTTCCCACACTTCAATACACACAGACACACACACACACACAGCGAGCTTAGCTTACAAGGAGCGTAAAGTCTCCTTGGAAAGGAGCTAAGTCGATAGAGAACTGGGCCTCTCCAGCAGCATCTGTGGTCAGGTTCTGGAGGAGTTCTGTGTTCCACCGTGATTCTTTATAGAACAAATGGATGGTTCTGTACGCCATGCCTGTGTTATTGTAATAAGTTGCCTGGACCTGTGGAGGGGCCAAAGCAAAAGGAATGATATGTACAGAGATACACTGGGGAAATGGTTGTTTGTCACACAACCATATACCGATAATTTGACCTATACTGACTGATCCGTCTGTCAGCATTTTCGGTTGGAATCTCTTACATATACTGTAATTGCGGGTGAGGTGGCTGTGTATGAATGCATGCATTCAGAGGAGGTCATAATGATCTGTGCAAATAATTAGCAAAACCTGATACAAAAAATGATCCTATTGCCATATGTTCTTGCAGGAGGGCTTTGGTCCATATAGAAGCCTGAGAAGCAGAAGGGTTACACATACAGTATATCCCACTTTCAAAACACTTTTAATAAGACTATTATAAGATCACAATTAGATCTTCACTGAAGCTTATACTCTATGACAGTGGTTCTTAAACTTTTTTTCCCACAAAAATAACATGCTAAGTTCGCCAGTTTCGATAGACGAGGGGTTGCGACCCTTATGGGTTGCTATGACCAATGATGCCCCCTCCTGGCACTTCTCAGTAGTGCAGGTCAATGCACATCTAAACTGTGTGGACATGGTGGACGTAAAAAAACTTCCACTTGGTCTCCTAGATTTGTTCTCCTTTTGCAGCGGCTACATGTTTTAAATACTGCCCTTCTGTGATTATACTTTATTAAAATGTACTGAAAGTGAGCTCCCATCCCAAGGTCTAAATTCTCTTCTTGAAACAAGCTGACCATGATTGTTCTCAATTATCAGACTCCAGTTTAGTGTTTTAGTATCATGTAATATCACATATATTATATTTTTGTATAATTAGCATATAAATTGTGTACATGGTCTGTACATTCTCTTACCTTGCCTTTGAAAACGGAATTGTCCTCAATGACATCTGGTGTATCAACAAATATTACTTTCCCAAGGGCATAGTCCAATGTTATCTGTTTCTCTGCTGATCGACTGATACCTTAAGAAAAAATACACCAATATAGACACACCAGCACCTCTTGCCACAAATTGCCACAATTTTCTAAATTACTTTAGCTCACCTGTTCCCTCTTCAGCTATAGAGGCAGTGAATTGTAGGAAATTCCTTAGCTTTTTATTGACATCAGTGAGTTTAAACATAGCCATGTTAAAGACATGGCAGGCACAGCCAAACTTATCCATCTGTGGGGACCATACGCATACGCATACGCATACGCACATGCACATGCACACACACACAAATTTTAATGTTGTCTATAATTCAGTCAGCATGTTATAAACACAAAAGATAATAATAGATTAAATCTAAATTTCACAAGGAACTTACAAACATATGAGTAATCCACAAATATATTTACAGTACAACAAACATACATACAATATAAGAAACCCAAAAACATACAAGAAACTCACAAACACATGAGAAACAAACAGACTTGTAAAAAACATACACAAGACAAGCATATGAGGAACCCAGAGAGTAGCGCCTGTGGGACCAAGCCCCCCCTCTTTCGGGAAATGCCCTTACCTCTACTGATACATTAAAACAAGGTGCTTCTGGAACAGCTTCTTTAAACCTCTTGTGGATGACTCGACACAATGACATGGAGGACATCCCTGGTACAGGCTGGCCAAACGTGTACCTGAGAACAGGAAAATGCCCTTAAAACACAACCGCTATGTTAAGTTTGTTTTTGACAAAATGGCATCAACACGTGGTAATGTGTAGAGAAGTTCTGTAATGTTGTAGTGATGTTGTAATGTTGTAGTAAAGATTTTTTCATTCCACTTGTGGAACAGTAAATCATTCCACAGGTGGCACAGCAGGGCCTGGAACCATGTGCCTGGAAGCATTCTTGGGTAATTACATTCACATATATGGTATGTATGGTTGCATTCTTCAAAAGAATATAGCCACACACTCTGATGTGTTATGACTTAACTGAACCTTTACAAAGGCCCTGAGACCAAAACGATTGGAAATTAAAGCATTAATAAATTGAAGCAAAATAAAAGTAGAATACGGAGTGTGTTCTTTTGAAGTTTGGAATCTTCTGTCCTAGCCTGGACCCCAGTGTGAGTATGCATCCTTATCTGTCCTTATGTACTAACATTGAACATTGAACATTGAGTCAGAACTTAAGTAAACATGTACTAAATTCCATGCAAGTACTGTGAGGACTTATTGAGAAATCAAGCTCCACGCCATCTGACTCTTTTGTATATAGACACTGTCCATGTTTCTCTTTGTCCAAATGTTGTGTGTTAATGTATTGTACATTGTGGTGTACAGCGTTGTGTACAGTGTTATATACTGTGTTGTATTGTTGTGTATGGTGTATTGTATTGCAGTGTAGTGTATATAAGGCTTTGTGTATGTAAGAATTGTAGTGTATTTAGTGTATAAAAAGAAATGTAGTGTTTTTATAGTACTGTTTCTTTAGACCACCAAGGGCAGGCACCAGGAAAATGCCATTTCAGTACACTGTATTACTTGAAATACTTTATATTGACAAGTAAGCACTCTTCAGAAGTTGAGTAGAAATCAGATCATGTCCAACCAAGGAGATTTCAGTATTTCAGCAGGGGTGTCTTATTAGAGATGTAGCTAGTCACCAATCAACTGCTTGGTGTCCCTAGGCTACAAGAGGGCCTCAGAGGGCTGGCAAACTTTAAACTACAGTGGGGCCTATGCAGTTTTCAATAAAACTGCCTGCCTGGGGCTTAGAATTGCCTCTTATGCTAATAATAATAATAAAAGTGGTGGTCAACTTGGAAATGCTGTCTCCCTCTCTCCTTGTGATGTTGTCACATGTCCACACAGTCCTGGCCCTTACTTGGCACACACCTCCAGTTTGAGATCTTCTGCTCCAACACTGACCTTCTCTGGACCATTCACAGTAACATCGAACTTGGGCAGCACTAAAACAAAGATGTCACTTTAGAGACACAGCAGAACATGGCCAAAAAGAATAGAGATGGACATCCCAGCCTCAGAAAGTAAAAAGACCTGCCACATATTTGTTCCCAATTAGCACAACACTTCAGATACATAGATAAGGTAATTAGTAAAATCCCCTCTGTTATGAGCACAGGCAGAAAGAATACAGGTCAGGACTTTTACTTTCTCAAGCCAGCTTGTTCATCTCCAAAAAAAAACAGTCCTCAAATCCACCACAAACAACGTCATTATTACATACAATATAAATACACATGGAAACAGTGAGCAGTAAACAAATGTACCATATTTTTTCACTTGAAAGTAATGTGACGTTTTACTGGGACCTCTTTCTACATTGAGTTTGTATGTGCCCTGAGGAGCCTCAGCATTCAAGATATGTGACAGCTGCACTATCTTGCCCTGTGATGTCATGTTACGCCACTGCCCAATGGTGTTATCACGGCTGTCCTGTGAAGTACCAGACAAAAAGAAAAAAATGGCCCTTTTTAAGATCACATTTTTGCAAACCAAAATTAAGAAACTGGAGTTACAATGTAAGATAGACGACATTAAGATCATTTTGTTCTCACCACTAGAGACATCAGGTTGTACTGTAAAAACAAAATACTTTGGTTAGCAAGAGACCAAGCCAAACACCTCTGATACTGTAATGCATTCATATTTATGGTGTTGCCATATGCCACTTATAGTTTTACATAGAGACCTTCTATTAACTGTTTTACTCTCCTGACAAGAATCTTGGTACTAAAATATTCTTCAGTGTGGGCGCTTATATTGTTAGGCTATTATTGTTTAGTCTTCTGTTGTCTCTAGCATAAAAAATATGGGCTCATGACACTTTGGCCGTGCCTCTCACCATTTTACTGAGTGGAATGAAGTTGGTGTCCATGGTGATCACTCTGAAATGCACTGTGGGTATGAGCATTGTGAGAATCAGCAAAATCAGTTGGAGATATTTACAATGAACTTACCTAAAGGAAACACTCAGGTTTATCAGTATGGACCACTGAATGTACCTGTTTAGCAGTATAACTCACTGGACATACCTGTTTGGCCAGGGAGGTATATGGGCTTATCTGTCTGGATCAAGGTTATCGGAGAAAATTTTGGACGAAACATGACACGTGACTCTTCAGTCCAGTAAGATGTTTCACCTTTGACTTCCACTTTCATGTTCTGCACAGACTGCTTCTTTACTGTGGGGGCCTGTTGGAAAGCAGTACAAACACTAGATTCACTGGATAATGATCAACAAGGACACTGAACTACACACATGGACTCCAAATAGACTAAAGTAAACCATGAACTTGTGCCCTCCTTACACTCATAAACCAGTAGGTGGCAGCTGACTGATTAGACCCAGTGTGTATGTATATGTGTGTGTGTGTGTGTGTGTGTGTGTGTGTGTGTGTGTGTGTGTCTGTATCTGTGTGTAGACTCATAGTTGGGCTGGTGTGTTTGGAGGTGACTGACACCTACCACAGAGGTGAGCTACTGACCTGAAAGGTGACACAGCGGTGAAAGTCCTTGTCTGATGTCTCCTGATGCAGCAGCATCTTTTGGTCTCCATCAGTCAGATAGATGGACATGAGCAGAGTCTCGTTTGGACTCAGGAGGCTGGCACAGAGTTTGGCCTCTGATGACCTTATCACAGCTGGAAAGCTCACCAGGTAAGACCTAGAGAGAGAAGGTCACACTTTATTTGGATGGATACTGAAACTATCAGTAAACCATCTGTCGGGGTTATGAGTAGGGCTTGGTAGAGGTGATAGGTCAATCAACAGTAAACAAAATGAAACAGAATTGTAATGTTTCTGTGGCCAGACTACCAAAATAATGTGCTATCCAAAACACTCTTCAAAAGACTTTTTATTAGTTTACTGGACTGATTTTTTCATTCCTCAAAAGAAAAAACAACAGGTTTTTAAAACTTGGGATGAAAAATAGTCTTAGCTAATTAATTGTAGCATGCAAAGAGAAGCATTTTGTTATGCGAGTCTGTGGTAAGACACAGTTTCATCAATAAAGACAAAGAATCAACATATGTTCATGCTCCCTGACGCAGTTGCTGGGGGTAAATGAAATTGAGTGGAGACACTAATCGGTGGTAGCCTGGCTAGGAATCACTAGAATTTAGTTAGGATTGATCCAACATTTAGTTACTCCCCATCTATGTGTCTGTGCTGAAGGCTGTACTCACGTTTCTGGTGTTGTTTTGGAGGAGCAGAGAGCAAAGAGGCAGCTCAGCAGCCCCCCAGCAGTCAGGATCCATGTGAGAGCCATCCTGCTCAGCCTGCAGTCTCTCACACAAGTCCTGCTACCCCGCACTCCACACACAATATATCAACAGGCTGGTGATGTCAGTCATCACGAAATGATTAACTTGCAGCTAGACTATCGATCGTTTGCCTCCTGTTATGTCAACATATTTCGTTACTTAGAATTGTATCCTAGCCTTGTAAACCAGTCCCTCTTACTTCACTTCATTGTGTACAGAGGGTCTGGCTGTGGTTTCATTGACATGGTTGTCAGCATCTTGCCTGATCAATCAACAAACATTTTCTTCCTGTAGGTGTAGACTCCACTGAAGTTTAAAACCACTGAATCTGCCTTCACACAATCATTAACGTCTGGTTGTGCCTCCCTTTGTTCGCAAATTGGTCAGGCAAGATGCTCCCTGAGACAACCAAAAGAAAGGGCTGGTTTGCCAGGCTAACTCTATCCAGTGATCTGTTTTTTTTTGTTTTTGTTTTGGAAAATGCAAATTATAAATGCAAATACACGTGTGCTCACAATCAATTCCGGGGTAATATGCAGTTTAACATATTGTTTTTTAATGTTTATGCAAATATGTTTGGCAAATTACACAAGTAATCATGTGCATGGGTGTCCATGTAGACACAGTGATAAGCTGCACTGGTAACACTTTAAAATAACCATTACATTACATTACATTACATTACATTGCATTTGGCAGACGCTTTTATCCAAAGCGACTTACAAAAAGGAGGACATAAGCAATAGAGGAGGACACAGAGTACCCAACAGACATTTGTACTTCTGCATAGGGACAGAGAGAGAGAGAGAGAGTTGGATTAGTGTTTGTTAGTTATGTTAGCTTTGTTAGGAAGGGAAGCAATCTTGGAAGAGAAGGGTTTTTACAAGCTTTTTAAAGATAGGGAGGGATGTCGCTGTTCTTGTCGCAACTGGTAGGTCGTTCCACCATTTGGGGACCACCACGGAGAAGAGTTTAGAGTGACCTCTCTTTGTGAGAGACGAGGGTACCGATAGACGATTCGTGTGAGCGGAACGCAGCGCCCTGGACGGGAGGTGAGCCTGTAATAAGACATTTTGTTATGTCAATTATGTTTTCTCTTTAGATCAAAGTTTACAAACATCTACAAATACATTACTGACATGAATCATTTGTAAGAGGTAATTGTGTGTTACACACATTGAAGTAAGTGTTTCTATATGATGACATGTTTCCACTTGTAAATAAATTGTTAACACTAATAGATCATTTGTAAAACAGGTATTGCAGTAAGTGTTTGTATATGAGAACATGTTTCCACTTCAGATGGGATGTAGTTAGCTTTGTAGATGTGTTGCATATCACAATATTAACAAATGATTTAAAACAAGAGAGGTGAATCTGGGCCATTTAAAGTCTTTCTCCATACGTTTTGTATATAAATGTTGAATAAAAGCTTAGATACATATGACCACGTAATCTATAACTTAATGTTTTCTGTACTTCTCATTGGAATTATGCCTGCACATTGCCAAGGCAATGCATTTTAGTATAACATGTCCTAATCATTTATAAACAACATTTAAATGTTTTGTTCATATTTAGTTCAATGTGGATACAGACATTGTATAAATGATAATTTCACACATTGGTAGGTGATGTTTACATAACTTAGTTAATGTTTTGCAAACAGATCCAAATGTTTGTAATTATTTAATAATTATTTTATTTCATCATTTTGTTATCATTTACTAATGTTTTTGTAATGAAAAACAACCTCTTCGTTTAGTATTAACAGAGCATTTCCTAATCATTTACAAATGACTGTAAATGTTTTGTTTATTATAAGTTAGTTATTTACTAAGTCTTACTAATGATTTGTAAGCATCGGTTATTCTAAAGTGTTACCGCTGCACTTTATTGGGTTGTATTTCTCTCAAGTATCATCATTGTCACCAAATGTACACCACCACATGCCTGATTTAAAAACTCCAGTAAGTTATTTTTAGGTGTTTCTTCTTGGTTGGCTTTACCTGTTCATCCGTGAGGTTGTATATCTCAACCAACTGAATGGAATTTTTATTAGGCTAAGTAGGCTACGTGGTTTCTTCTACAGTAGCCAAGATATATCAATAAGATATCACTAAAACAGCTCTGCATCTCCAAGTTCAAATCCACTTAATTAACCCAGGATGGAAATGCATGTGGTCGAAGTGCATATAGACAAGATGTGCAATGAGTCCTAACCTGGTCCTAACCCTCAGTAGGTACTGCCCATCGACTGTATATAAGATACTGTAAGATAAGATACATACTAGTCAGTGACCACTCGACAGTTACATAGGAAGCTAGGTAGGAGGTATAATATGGACGTACTGCAATGTCACCATCTTTCCTGTCCTCTCCATCAGAGGTCCATCGAAGGTATTATTATGCTTGAAAGCACCTCTATTTTTGCAGCCAGTATTATTTAAATTTGAAGCAACAACACTGAGCTGGTTCAGTTTCCATTTTTTTATTTTATTTTCATTAAAGGCACAGAAGAAGAGCATTTTATAAAGCAAGTAAGAGAAGAGGCCTCAGACACAAACCCCAAATGACATGACATAGAAATACTGTATAGAAATCAGTAGAAGAGTATAAAAATTGGTTGAATAGATATACTTGGACCGCCCAGGGAAACATGCTTCAGTCTGTCTGTTACGTTGAGTCAGTCCACCCCAGCTTCGTGGTGCTAAAGCCTTGTCCTGAGACCTCATGTCTTTTTTGACTTACACCGTGACCCCACCATGGCCTCTCTGGCCACTGGGAGTCATGGGTGCCATTTTGAGCTTTGGGGTGTACAGGTGCCATTTTGGGATTCATGGACACCATTTTGACTGAAAAATGGCTACATCTATTCTCCTTCCTAAACATAAAAAATAGAAATTTCTTTGTATTCTGTATATATTTTTGCTTTCTGACATTTACTTTGTTGAAAAAAGGCATGTATAATTCAGTGTTGGTTAGAGGTGCAAATTAAGTGCATTTGTGCTTTGAATGGCAGTCTGACACAAGATAAGAGTGCAGTCTAAACAATAATAATAAAAAATAATAATTCTGGATGACACAACAGCCAAGGTCTTTCTAACATAAAAATCTACTGTATTGTTTATATCACCAACTCCACCAATTACAAGGTCAACATAGAATACTGTTCAAGAGGTCTATGCAAAACAAAAGGACTCGTGCCATTATAGTATAAGCTTGATTGGTCTGTCTTTTGCTGTCCCACTGTTGGGCCTAGTCTGGACTGGGTCTTCGTCTGACTGGCGTAACTATTCACACACTCGGTCAGCGCTCTGCAGTGAAAACCAGCATGGAGTTTATAGAAGGGGTGAGCTCAGATATTGGGCCCAGTAACAGCTGCTTTTAGATGGCCAGTCAGCTGCCTGAATGCTTTATAATTTCTAGGGGCTAACTGCTTAAAATCAGTAACGGCCAAAATGTAAAACCTTGTTACAAAAGCAATGAACAAATAAACAGTGCATCACAAACAGCAGGTATTACAATAACATATACAAAAAACCAACAGAAAACATAAGGAAAACAGAAAAATGTAGCCACAAGAAGCAATTATCATGGGTTATTTTCTTGGACCCCTAGTAAAGCCTTTCCTCTCTCCTACCACTAGATGGCAATAAAACTCAAGAGTTTGATCTGTCATGGTTTCCCTTGTGTGATGGCATTAACATGTTTTAGTGGAGGTATAAGGAGTATGTTTTTGTTTGTTTTGACCATAAAAGAAACAATTTCAAATATTCAGTGCACAGACTTCAATGAGGCAGACATGAACATGGGAAACAATTTACAAACATAAGTTAAATGATTAAACAAAGAGCAAGATTGTCTAATTTGCAGAGTATTCTGCTAGGGGCTTCAAAAAACTAAACTAAACTAAACTAAGTACTATTAATAGTAGGTATTATGTAAGCCTACTCTTAAATATGTCACAGTTCTTCACCAGTCTATATTTGAATTGCCCTTAGAACCAGAGTTACACAAGGCAGACAGTCATACTTATTTTCACAATACTCTATGGTAATTAGATAAAACGGTCTTGTTTAACTTTATGGTCATAAAACTAAAGAGATTACACAGCAGGAGGCGACAGAAAGACCAAGAGTGCACACAACTCTGAACATATCCTTACAAAAATACAAACCAAAGCAAATTAAAAATAGAGACGTCTTACACATGGACCTGTGATCATTACACTTCACAAATGTTCTTCATCTATTTTAAATATCTGGACCCAGACAAAAAGTTTAGTCTGGAGCAGACATGGCCCTGATTTGACCCTGATCTGGCCTGGCCTGGTCAGCACCAGATCTGGGCCGAAGCTGTCTAGATTCACCTGCTGTCTGGGAATATATATATATACAGTAGATCATATATACATTACGCAGCACATCACCAGGAGCTACTGGTTGTGTAACTGGTCTAGGGGGAAACTTGGACTACACATAACAACACAACTCTCCCAGAGCATCTCTCCAAACAGAGATAGAGAGACAGCAGGGCTTTAGCCTGGATGTGGAGGGCACAGAGGGGAAGAGTCCATGGCTGAGGGGTTGGAGCTGGCTTTGGAGTGCATAAGAGAAGTGTAGCTGGAGATAGGCATGAATGGTGGGACAGATCACCGGTTGAGTGGTAGGTTGCTATGGATCTAGTGTGTGTGTGGACTGAGAGGTGTGAATAGATTCCTGGCTGGGTGGTGGGTTGGTATAAATCTTTGTGTACAGATCATTGATAGCTACATTTTGAATTTACACTGTATATTGGGGTCAGTTCTTCCTGTAGCTTTATTCAGGGGTGTATAGGGGTAACTGGGTTTGATTGTTGTGTAGGTTGGTGACTGTGTTTGACAGGTACACTTGGGAGTGTATGAGGCAAAAGAGGGGTTTTGTCTCAAACTTAACCCTAAAATAAACCTAAAATGATGTGATGGGAATGTTGGAGGATAAACATTATAAAGAGTTTCTGGGTCCATAGAATATAATTTGGAACCTAGGAATCTTCCATTGTTATAGAATGCATACTCTCATAGAATGTTCAGCAACTCACTCATTCTCTCTTAGTAACTGTTTGGTAGATGGATTTGCAGGGGTATGAGGAGAAATGTATTTGGTAGCTGTAATGAGGGTTGTGTAGGTTATCATTTTTTAGTTTTGTAGGAGTGGAAGATGTGTTGGGAGTGGGTATACAAGGACGATACTAAGGGGGCTGCTGTGTGAGGGTTGGACCCTGAGTGACATCTGGACAGGGAATTGGATAAGACTGCTGCTGTCGCCGCCCCTCTCTCAGCTCAACACAGGTACAGTCGCATGTCCGTCAACTTCACTCTAGAGTCCCAGTTTAGAGGAGCAGGGCAGAGAAAGAGAGACACAGAAGGAGACAGAAAGAACGCATGAGAGAGAGAGAAAGAGAGTGAGAGCAAGCAATTAACTGACAGTATATTAAAAAAAAAAACCACAAGCTCATCTAAGTTGTGATTTTATCCCTGAACCAGTTGCTGTGTGACTGTTTCTATGGCTACCTGGGCACTAGGGGGCTTTTTTGTCCCCGTTGACACCCTGTAGAAGCACAGCCTCGTCGGACTTATCTGTCTTCATCTCCATGATGATGGCATCTTTATTAGATTTCTCTTTTGTTCTGCAAACAACAGAATATTAACACCAATTAGTTAGCCAACATAAATTAAGAGCCAGCAACAATTATCTGAGTGCAAGATGTTTTAGTCAGCTTCGCTAAACTTATCAACCATTTAATAAAATAAATCTCAAATTAAAATAACATACACATGAGTAATTTATGATGACAGTGCTATTCATAGTAACAGCATGCCCAGTACAGCTATGTTAGAGGTAAAATGTGCAATTCTGGTGAGGTCACAGACAACAAGCCCCTGATCTAACACAGTAAAGACAGAAAGGGCACAGGAGCTGACAGGAAGTTGACGTACAGATCTTGTTTTCCTGAGCGACCGCAGGGGATCTTGCCCTTCTTGTACAGGAAGTAGAGGACACTTCCCAGGATGGCCAGCAGGAGGACGCAGATGATGAGCACAGCAATGATCACGCCACTGCCCTCTGGTGGATGACAAGAAAAAAAACACAGCGGCAGGTGAGGTGGGTAGAGCGGGGAAGGGGAGGCGGGAGAAACCCTGGATGTAGGGAAGGTGTGGAAGCTCCTGGCAAGGCAGCTGCAGGCCCGTGCAGAAAGAAGAAGCAGTTGAAGAGCATGCAGCATTACCAAGATGACCATTACCTCAACACACACACAGTGTCTGTCTCTCTCTGTCTCTCTCTCTCTCTGTCTCTCTCTCTCTCTCTCTCTCTCTCTCTCTCTCTCTCTGTGTGTGTGTGTGCAGAAAAAAGATGCAGTGTGAAGGAGCAACCATGCAGCATTCCCAAGCGCTTTCCCATCTCTGAGCTGCAACCCCTCCCCCTCCTCCGCTGCCCTCACTCATAGATCACACAGAGGTGCTGGCAGGGAGCAGGAGCATCGAGGAGGAGGAGTAGGGTTGCAGAGGCAGGATGCACAGAGCTGTTTGTTTGTTGCACAGGAGCCTGAGCCAAGTGGACTGCAACGCTGTGGATGAACAGGAGTGGTAGGCATGCTTACAGTAGAGCGCAGGTGAAACTCTCCTGTTGTTCTGTGCAGCAGCAGTGGGCGGACAGAAAGTAAAAGTTCTGCCACATATTTGTTCTAGCCAATTCAGTGAACCAGCTGATTCTATATAGCAGAAGTCTTCAACCAGGTAGATGAGCTAATTAGTGAAATCACCTGTGTTAGGAGCACAGGCAGACGGAAAACATGGCAGGACTTTTACTTTCTCAAGCCAGCTTGTCCACCTATGGTTCTGTGTGCTGAGAACCTGAAGGTTTGCTGGGTTGGGTTGGGGTGGGGAGTGGAGGGTGGAGGGTGGAAGGGAGTAGCCTGGTGGGGCGCTGAGGGCAGTGAAAGTTGTGGAGAGAGGAACCCCAAAATGACAAACCTTTCTGGACTCTCTTCGGAGGTTTAACAGTTCCTGACCCAGCAGCTGGAGAACCACAAGCAAGATATTTTATGAGCCACCGTGAACCACAGTACCAGAACTGTCCACCAGGACCAAACTCACCATAACAAATTAATCAGTCAGAACCCTCTACTAGAACCGTTCCCATTATCAGTCAGAACCGTCCTCTGAGCTGCATGAGCTGTTATGCAGATCATTAGTCAAAAAAGTACCCTCTCGAACCAAACTCAAGCTATTTCACTACAAATCCCCTGCTGCCTCTCTAGTTCTATACATAGAACTCAGTCACCAGCTGCTATTGCATCATTTCTTTTACACTTTCTTTCATCATTTCTGTCCTTGATTCTTGATTCGCTACTTGACTGCATTACACATCCACGGTAGGTTGCTTTAGACCAGGAGGCCTACTAGGTGATGTATTATTAATATGTATGTATTTATACTGTAAAGCTATGCTACAGGGCTAGCTCTACAGTCATAAAGTGTGTAGCGGTAATTTACTGTCAAGTATGCTTTGTGTTGTTTTTCTGTTTTGGCTTTGAGACCCTCAATCAAAAGCAGTGTTCATGTTTGTGTCTGTGTCTAATAATTCAGTTTGTCTCTGTCAGATGGCAATTCACGCCAGTGGTGCCAGACACACACACACACACACACACACACACACACACACACACACACACACACACACACACACACACACACACACACACACACACACACACACACACACACACACACACACACACACACACACACACACACACACACACACACACACACACACACAGTAGTAACATTGGCAAGATGACCTTCCCCAAACACACACACACACACAATGTGCAAAAACAAACAGACCCATGCACACAACACATGCACAAACAAATGCATTCGAGCACAGACAAAGAGGTGCGTGCGTGCGTGCGTGCACACACACACACACACACACACACACACACACACACACACACAAATGTGCAAAAAAGACTCATGCACACATAAAATGCAAGCTCAGACAAACATGTGCGTGCGCACACACACAAACACAATGTGGAGATAAAAACAAATAGACCTACGCACACACACGCAATCCATCATACATGCATTGACACATGAAGCATGTACAGACAAACAAACACAAAATCATCCACACACACACGCACGCACGCAAACACGCACGCACGCAAACACACACACATACACAGGAGTGCTTTCAGGCAGGGTGTGATAATGACCCTGTACCCCAGAGGACCGCTGTGGTAATGGGCCTAATCGGACCTGACCCCTAACGGCATCTGCCTGCCGTAGGTGGGCCGCAGCCGGGCCGTGTCCGACCCAAAAGCAACAGCATCTACTACCTCTCAGAAACAGAGAGAATGGCCAGCCTACACCCCCAACCCCCCCACCCATTCTATAGTTTCCTGTGTGCGCACACTAGCCCGTAAGTGCTTAAAAGCCCTGTGAGAGGAATGCTGAGGGTAGGCGTGTAAATAGCAGCCGGCTTATTTGTTGTTTTTTCCTGTTGTTCTGCACTGTGTTTGTCGTTACACCCTGACTTAGCAAAATTGCTTTGAAATGCTTTTACTACTGCAAATCGCTTCAGTAATGTCCCAAATGTAGAAACACTCATTATGTGTATAATGTGCGCTGTTTTAGGTAACTACCTGATCACATGAACTTTTTTGATGTCTACGGTACAGTTGCAGTCAGCTACATCATGTATAACTGTTCCTCAACATCTGTGGCCGTGGATTTAAAGGTGAACTGATCCATTTTATTTGGGATGTGTGTCTTTCCAAGTTGAGCAAAAACAGTAATTGTATAAAGAATTTAGCTCAAAAACAATCTACACAGTGCATGCTATTAGCAACTGTCTTCAAGGTACAAACCACAGATAAAAGAATTTATAAAAAGGAAGAGACATGAGAAACGTTAAAGAGAAACACACTTACACTTGGTACCAGCTGTAATGTTAGTTTCAGGCGCCACTGCAGATTTAGAAAAACAAAAATAAACCTTTTCACATGGGAACCACGACATGGACAGGAGTAAGAAGCACAACATATAATCATTGTAAAATAAGTAAGTGTAACAAAGAAATAAGGTAATACAAAAAAAGAGTTATTAGCTGAGGACAAGAGTGGGGTGGACGAGAGCGATGAGGGTTGGCTGGTATTAGGTGTCACACATATGATCCTGGTCAGGGATTAGATGGGAATGGACACAGAGCCTGTAGCTGGACTAGAGAAGGGAACAGGGTTGCAAGGTCCAGTATGGAACCAGGTTGAGGCAGTCATGTAGTCAGGGTAAGATGAAATGCATGTATGTTGGGGATGTTTTAGGCAGTGACATACTCAGTGTTAAGGAGGTGCAAAGGAGGTATGTTGGGGATTTATCTGCAGCAGGTAGTATGAGCTGCATATACTGCATATATCTGGTATTAAACTGTAGCTGACAGTTTGACCAGGTGCTGGGTTTAAAGTCTGCAGTGGAATGTCAGATTTGATGTAGAAGCACAGGTACTTGGGCAGAGAGTCACATCTGCACTTGTCAACAACAGTCAAACTCTTGCCAGAAGCCCCAACTGTCAGATGACAATATTTACTCCAAGTACACATACAGCATTTCTTCTCCTAATACAAGTACTTCATGTTGGCAAGACTTTGCCGCCATGATGGCTATGGACAGGGGTGGGTTACAGCATCAGCTGCCAGCACAGACGTACCCACGGGTGGGCTGGGGTGGGCCTGTGCCCATCCACTTGTCATCCAGGCCCACCAAATGGCTCTCTTCGTGATTTGTTTTATTAATAATGACAACGCATGTGTTTTATGTTTTCTGGCTACGCCCCTGGCTGCCAGTACAGAGAGAAACAACGTGCTGCAAGCTGATGATGTGACAAGGTGAGAAGCGTGGTGATGAAGGTGATAAAGGTAAGGCATGGTCAAGGGGTGGGCGGGTGGTTGGGTTGGGGGAGGGGCACATATAATAACAAACCTGTACTCGGAATACTCTCAGGAATAGTGGGCAACGCTTTCTGAACACGCCCTGTGGTGGGGGACAGGGCTGTGTGGCCCCTGGCCGGACGAGCAGTGGAGGCCAACACTGTCATTGGGGCTGATAGATGGCAAGCACAAGCGTGTCAGTTAAGAACCACACTAGAGGAGGCAAACCCCGGCTTCATGGAATATGCCCATCCTGCTTACTACTTCCCGCCATTCACTAAACTAGCTGATGCTAATTAATGGACAACTCCTCAGCCCAGTAGATAATATAATTACTGAAATTTTCCTATCTTTGAACTGTACACCTTTAAAATCCATCAAGATCTGGCAACAAAAACAGCCTCTCACAAACACAGGAATATCTTCATCAGGACAGCTCACTAAGTGCTGTTAAAGGAGCCTGGATGGAGTAACATGCTTTCAAAACACTCTTAGTTTAGTTATGTCTAATTTGCTTTAAAACTGAAAGTCACCATGACTTAGAGGCCAAGACTTGAAATGAGTTGAGTTTGCTTGGCCATTAATTCAGTTTGACAGCCAAGAGCAGACTGCATTGACATCATAAGCACACACACACACACACACACACACACACACACACACACACACACACACGCAGTTACCAGTAAAGATCTATAGCTTTAGGCAAGACTCACAGCAAAACTGGCCACTGCAACACGGTAAACACATTCGAAAGTTGGTCACCCTAAGTCATATGGCATTTTTAAGTATATTTTCTGGCCTTTTTTACAAAAGAAACTAAA
>CM059285.1:6735446-6881315 GCA_030347295.1 Setipinna tenuifilis
TATTTTGTGTGGCACACACAGCTAATACCCACTGAACACTTTGAGGAGTGTACTGCGCTCCTTGACATCAGACATGGCGTTTACTTGGCACACAAATTGCAGCTCGTCCTGCAGCTCCACTGGATCCACAATCAGAACCACTGAACCTGGGGAAGTATTGTCCACGGCAACCCGGCCCGCCAGGGATGAGTCCTGGTCCAGCACACTGGTCGAGTTGTCCAGGTAGTAGATGCGCTGCCTGTAATTGTTGCTGCCCGGTGTTTTCTAGTAAGGGCAAAAACAAGATCACAGATGCCATCTCAAACAACAAATATGCTGTGGTTTCATGTTTATTTTATACTTCTCTTATCTTGAGTGATCTGGAATTATTGGCAATTTAACATGAAAAATAGATTTCTAAATTCCTAGAATTGTTTTACTATTGCATTTTATCAGCAATTATTGCATTACATTACCTATTATACACTTATTTCATCTCTTATTTCTACATGCCCACAGCAATAAGGTAACTAGTATATACAACCATATTATTAACTAGAATGAAAACATGCAGGCTTAGTAAATGGGGGTGGGGATGAGGGGTGAGCGTTGTGTACGCACTGCAAACCACTGGATGATGATTGAGTTGGGGTTGTCCGTTTTATATATGCAGGTGATCTCAGCTCTCTTGCCCAGGAACACCTCCACACGATCCTCTGTGTTTACTTCGACTTCTGCCCATGCTGCAGACAAACAGACACACACCAACACACAAACATTAATACACATGTGGATATGCACATGTATTCATCACACACCAATGCATACATAAACACAGACCAATACACAAAAAACAGTGCAGTGCAGGGGGTCTTGGAAAGCGGAAAAGTGTGTGTGTGTGTGTGTGTGTGGCTCACATGCGCACACACACACGCGCACACACACACACACACACACACACACACACACACACACACACACACACACACACACAATCATCACCTCACACCTCCATATCAATCTAAGCAAACCACAAGCCCAGCAGACTGAGGCTGAGGTGGCAGCCCCCTCACCCCCTTAATCTGTGTTTACCGTCAACACACACACACACACACACACACGGACAGACAGACAGACCACACAGACTGGCAGCGATACACACACAGAGACACACAGCCCACGCTTGCTCCCGTTAAGACTTAAATGGCAGTGCATCGCTACACAGCTCAGCGTGGACGGACGGTAATTAGGTGCTATGACTGGAATTTCTGGGAGCCCACCAGTGTCCCAGTGAGCATGAGGCATTCCGGCAAGATGGAAGAAAGACTCGATTTACAAGCGGAATAGTGCGCCTGTGTTTGCCAAGGCCCCAGTGAATTAGGACGCTTTAGTAGCCCACTATTGATGTCTCGATTACAACCACTGGGATGTTTTTTTGTGCTTTTTTTTTTCAGAAGGATTTTTATGGACTATGCTGAGCCTTTATTTTTCTGTGAATTTCTTTTTAATCATTTTAGCAACATGAGTTACACAAACACAAAGCAGTTTGAACCTGATTGAAAGACATACTTTGTTAGATTTTTTTTTTAATTTACTTCTCTGTTGATCAGACTTGCCATGCCTGATTAGATCAGATATCAAATACATGAGCCCTGTGTTCCCTGAGCCCTTGCTCCATGGGAAATCTGTTTTCTTTTCGCATGTGTGATCATGACAAGAACGCTGTTGAATTTTTAGCAAAACTAAAGTGACCTCCTCTGCTTGCCAAAGTACATAAAACAACATGATAGGGATCTGTCATTCTGTCTCCCTGCCTCTCACTCATTTGTTTTTTTTGTATTATTTTTTTAAGCTTACACAAAATCTGTAAACATTAAACATCAACTGGTTACTTGTTTATTTGCACTCTCACTTGCTCCTCCCTCTCTCTCTCTCTCTCTATCTCTCTCGTCTGTTTCGCTTAGGCTGTTTGTTTTAGCAAATTATCAAGTTCACAAAATGTCACATGTCCATTCACAACATGGTCAGTGCAACACTGTTTGCGCTTTCATTCTGCCCTCCATTCATCCCCCGTTCCTTCTTCTCATCCATATCTCCACTCATCCCTCTCTAACACAATATCAGGTTTCCATCTGCTCCAACGACATCACCAGTGCAAAAAACATTGTTTTGCTGCTATCCCTCCTCCTCCCACCCAATCCTCTCTCTCTTTCCATGTCTTTCTCTCTCCACCCTCCTTCTGCCCCCTTTCTCTCTCTCTCTTTATTGTTCTCCTTCTCTACACTTTGCCCCACTCTTCATCTCTCCATCTCCATCTCCCTCTCCATCTGTCTTTACATCTGTCTCTCCACATCTCCCTGTCTCTGTCTCTCCACCTTTGTCTGTTTCTCTCTCTATCTCTCCCCATCCCTCCATCTCTCTCTCTCCCCATCCCAGCTCCTCTGCTGCAGCTCCTGTCGAGGGCTAATTGAACAGGGTGCTCCTCTATTACAGCAATGTGATTAGTTCCCCACAGAGGCATTTCCTGCCCATTACCTCAGGACCAGCAGCCTGGCCCTTGCTGACTCACACTGACCGGTGTGTGTGTGTGTGGGTGTGTGTGTGTCTGTATGTATGTGTGTGTGTGTGTGTGTGTGTGTGTGTGTGTGTGGGGGGGGGGGGGGGGGGGTGGTTGGGGGTTGTATATGTGGAGGGTGATAGCTGCACCCTCATTGAGATGGGCAATGCGTGATGTTAGTGTGGGGTGTGAGAGCTCCTTTGCTAAAGATCTGATGTTGTGCCCCAGCCAGTGTGTGTGTGTGCTCTTTGGTCTGGTGCTGTGGCTCACTTAGAGTGACTGTATGTGTATATATGTGGTATGGCTCACTTACAGTGTGAGTGTGTGTATGTGCTATGGCTTACTTACAGAGAGAGAGAGAGAAAGAGAGAGTGAGTGTATATGTGTGTGTGTGTGTGTGTGTGTGTGTGGGTGGGTGTTATGGCTAAGTGAGAGTGAGCTCACTCAGACAGACTGTTTGCTTAAGCTGCAGCACTCCTGCTCACACCATGGCGTTATGACAGATAACACCTGCTGGAGCACCTAATGCAAATGCTGCTTTCCCCCTCTTCTTCTTCCCCCCTTTCTTCTTTTCCCCCTCTTCCTCCCCCCACCCTCTTCTATTCCCCCTCTCTTCTTTGCCTAGATGTATACACTCTGTTGCACTCTCTGCAGAGAGAGTTTACAGACCTCCCACCCAAACAGCTGTTGCCCATTGGGCCTGTGTTTGTGAGGGGAATTATTTTAGCACAATCTATTCCCCATCTTAAGCCACACAGCTTTTATCTCTGTCCATGCTGACAGACCTGCAACACTCCATTTCACTCAAGATTCCAGATTCCTAACTGGCACCTGCCCCTACAACTCCTCTCCACCCTTTTCAACTACCTATTTCACTGATGCAGACATTGGGAGGCATTTCAGGGCCTGTTTTGACAAAACTCTGAAAGCCTTTTTCCTAATGCTTCCTGATGCTTCACACACACACCCTCCCCTTAAATCTCCTTTCTTCGCATGTTATGTATGTCAATGTTACACACACACATTCAACTTTAGGCGCTACAATAATGCATATACGACACAAATTCCTTTCATACGATACGATACGATACGATACAATATTACTTTATTGTCAGTTTGCACTGAAATTCAGTTTGCATCCCTGAAAACATGACTCGCTTGAGGACAAACACACATATAACATCACAGTAACAGTACAGTAACCCACCTCCATTGTCAAGGGTAAAGGCAAGATGGAGGACACAGACCTTCATACAGACATACATAAAAACAGCCATACATAACATGAGGGAGATTTTCATCATGAAGTAGTACTTTCACGAGCCTGTAGCTCTGTTTACTGTAGAACTGCTCACTGAACACTGTACAATACATTCCAATGTGCATACTTACATTACTCACTACTATCAATGTGCAATAACACAGACTGGCAGGGTAAAAATATAGGGTCTAAAAACCCCCTACATAACAACACAGGAGCACTCTAGCAAGCGGTAAGAGGTAAGCAGTGACCTCCGCGTGTTTCCCCCAGGCCTAAGGTTAGCGGCAGGAGGCACAGAGGAAGCGTAATGGAAACCATCTGGATCATCGCACAGCCACTTAGCCAGTTAGCAGCTTAATGCTAAGTGCAGTCATTACCGCAGCAGAGAGCTCACAGAAACTCACAGAAAGACCAAAGTTGACACAGTTAAGGGAAGACTGTTTCAGCAGCACTGCTGCTTACAGGCTGACAGAGAGAGGTTAGCACTCAGCTAACAGACACCAATGGTGGCAGTGTGACAAAGACACTTTCAGTAGCTGCTAACACAACACACACAGACAGATGCAAACACACTGATGCTACTAAAGAGGGGATCAGTAGCAGTGATGCTCAAACAGATCTTTAGTAGACCAGCTGTCTCAGTGGCACTGGTGCTAGCACTGTGTATGTGTGTGCGCATGTGTTCTAGTACTGATGCTAAGAGCAAGAGAGAGAGAGAGAGAGAGAGAGAGAGAGAGAGAGAGAAAGAGAGAAACAAGGGGTGGGTGAAGATGGTCAGCCTTATCAGCGTAACGGATGCCAGCTAGCACAGCTCGGCGTGGGAGAGTAGTAAACCTCCATCCCAACACTTCAAAAGAATTGGCAGATACACAGAAAGACCTCTGTTACATTAACATGCACTTTAAAAACATTTAACTTAGGCTTCTACTTGTGGACTGTAATAGTTGAATTTTGACTGATAAATAACAGATACATTTCAGACACAGATTACAAAGCCTCTTAAATGAAAAATCAGTGAAATGGAATATAGTTTTTATCTTTTAAGCCAAAAATACAAACTGATGGTGAACTCCACCCAAACAAAACAACACTGAAATGTTCTGAGGCATTTCACTACTAAAAGTTCTAAAAAAAAAAAAGGCGCTGGAAGCAGTCCCGCTTCAAAGGAAAGGAGCGTGCCGCGCTTAAGATAGTTCGTCTGTAGATCGGGGGCGGTGGCTGTGTGTGAGGCCTTGGTATCAAAGCCAACTGTTAGACAAACGTCTAATGATGAGAGCACTTGAAGTTTGCCTCTGGCTCTGACTGGGATAAATGGGAGAGGACAAGGCTGCTTTGAGAGGAAGTCAGAGATACTCTGCTGTTGAGCCCACAGTATGTCTACTCTGCTTTGATCCTCATGGGCACACACTCAGAACAGACCTACACAATTCACTACAAAGCCTCTCTCCCTCTCTTTTGCCCTATCTCTGTTTTTTTCTGTGTCTCTCCTTTTGGTCTCACTCACTTTGTGTTTGGGCTTTCAGTCCTCTCTAGGTATACCTTATTCGTTCTTTCCTTCTCTCCTTCCATCTCTCTTTATCTTATTCCTTCCCTTGCTGTCTCTCTTTTTCCATGCCTGTTCTTTCCCTCTCCCTCTATCCCTCTTTCCCCCTAGTCTGTCTCTGTCTCTCTTCTCCTCCCTCCCTCTCTCTTTCTGTTGGTTGCCGTCATCGTAGCTTTCTTGCACAGTGAAAGTCAGACAGGCACTTGGAAGTGCAGCAAACCTCCGCTCTCCATCCCTGTGGCAGCTCCCAGGCTGCCGGAATGCCTTTGACCAGGGTGCCAGAATGCCTTCGACCGAGGCGACAGCAGGCTCTTGACATGTGTGACGCCAATCCCTACCGGCCTCCACGATGTTTCTTATTCTTTCTTTCTCTCTTCCTCTATTTCTCTTTAACTTGCTCTCTTTTGCCCTCTATATCTTATTACTTTGACCTCTCTCTCTCCCTCTGTGTCTCTCTCTCTGGCAGGCACTTGACATGTGTGACGCTACCTGCCTCTATGGTGACACCGTGCCAATGACTGGCAGCAGCCAGGAGACCAGCAGCAGATGCTAACAGCAAAGCAGACGTGGCGTCTGCCCCAACAAGACGCCGGATCCCAGCCACATGCCACTCATACCTGGGCCGGAGCCGTTCAGAAACAAGCAGTACTTTGGCTGGGCCCAGAGACAGGAAGGTGAGATATGGCTGCTCTGTCATCTGCTCGCTTGGCTCGGTGCTCAGGGGTTAGTTTTGAAGTATTTTTGGGCTCGGGTTTTTCCAACCGTTGTCGGCACTCGTCATTTGTCTCCGTCTCTTTGTCCTCCTCCAGCGCCAACAATTGGAGAAAAAGCCCTGGCAACACACAACCTCAAATAAAACTGTAACCACCCCCTGCCCCCCGCGCACGCACACACACACACGGACACAAACCCACGCCCCCACCCTGCCTCAACCAGTGCTGGTCTTTCTTTCAGACACATAAAAAGCAAGCTCTAAAACTCCAGCCGTGAACTAAACCAGCTGATACCACAGGTTGTGCTGCATGCTAAATTCTCCTGGTCACTGGGGAAGCGAGGCAGCGACTGTAGGGTACCGCAGAGGACTCTTGAGACTGACCGTGTGTGACTCTGGGCTTCTGTTCTATTTCAGCTGGTGTTTTGTGGGAAAATTTGTGCATTAGTGTTCACTCCAAAAACAGTAAACACAATAATCAAATGAATACACTTCCTGTATGTGCAATTCCTTTACCCAAAAGCATCTGCAAAATAAATCGATGTAAATGGCTTTATACTGGATTGTCTTCTTTGCCCTCATCCAGACACTGTGAAACAGTAGCGGTTGAGGTGTAGGCTGAGGGCTTTGAAGATGCCGCCTCTGTTTGCCATTAGGGGTGAAGGGGAGCCAGTGGGGACCCGCAGAAAACAACTTTCAGTCAGGTCAGTGACCTCTGACAGCCTGTGAACTCAACCTGAACCAGTAGGGCATTCGTGCACACACCTACACTGAAACATACAGACACATGCACACACACACACAAGCACACATACACAGGTGCACACATGCAGGCATACAAAACCAAACACATACACAAATTCATGCATACACACATTCACAAACGCACGCACACACAAACACAAACACAAACACAAACACCACACACACTCTTAGAGGGGCCCCTAACATCTGGTCTCAGTGGAAAAAGGGGCGCCCCCCCAAAACAAGCAACCCTAATCATGCTAATCCCCCAAAACATCCAACCACAAACACCCACAGGACCCGAGGTGCTTAAACTTGACCTAAGGGCATCATTAGTCTCATCCAGTGCATTACTCAAAACATACACTCTCTCTCTCACATACACACACACACACACACAGACGCGCACGCACACACGCACACGCACACGCACACACACACACACACACACACACACACACACACACACACACACACACACACACACACACACATTGAGGCACACACAACATAAACACAGAGTACCTACCACAGCTGGAAAAAATGTAACACATTTCACCAAAGTTGCCTACCTCCTAAAACCTGTTGAAAAATGCTACCTTAGCAAAGTGACTAGTCATAAGCACAATTTAATGACAACAGTAATCGTCACAGATGTTTCAATTGAACACTTTTAGGCCTCAAACATCAACACAATAATATTGTTTGTGCAATGGTTATAACTGTTCTTAAACCCCATTGTCTTCTCTGTCCAGTTTTACAGTGATAGCTCCTCTATCTCGTCATGACTAGGTCACGGTCTTACCATGACTACAACATCATATCGTCATGACTACACCACCATCTGACCATGACTAAACCACCATTTTACCACAACTACACAGTCATATAATCATGACTATCCTACCATGTTGCCATGGTGAGGCCAGCTTACCTTTACTAAAAAAAAACAGCCTCACCAGGCACTCACCTGCACTACACAGATGCTAATTTTACACCTATGAACCCTTTTGGACCCCTGTCACATCCTTTCCACATGGCCCATTATGGCTGAGAATAGCAGTGCTGTGTCTGTGTTTTGGCATATTTGGCCCTCACAGAGGGGCTACATGATGTGCCGGTGGCCGCTGAGGGCTGTTAATAGCACTGTCCACCCCTTAAGCACACCAGGTCATGCACAGTGCATTGTAAGCAGTCATGAGAAGCATCCTGTCTGAATGTCAGAGCGCTTTGTTGTGCTCGCCAACAGGGACAGCACACAGCTTTTAGCATGTCAGATAAATAAGATAGATACTTTACTGATCTCTAAGGGAAATTCAGGAACAGGTCAGCACCTGGCAAGTGCAGTCAGGGCCTTACAGAGTCCACTCCACTAAAAGTCAGAGGTAGAAACAGCAGCTAAATGACATACAAGAGAGAGTCTTCACAAGATGGCCTCTACATTATTAATCAGAGCTTCCCCATTTATTGGATTGCCCTCCTTATGGACTGTCTTTAAGAGCAACACAGCATTTCTATCAGGGACATCAAAGACATGGAAACCACTACTTCAGTATTACAGGGCTACACTGTTAAGCAGTGTGTTTCAATACTTTACCGCTGTTGTATGCTGTGTGTCTGTAGGCTACTCCTGCTTCCCTCAGGGGTCTTTCAGGCCACAGCACCAAAGTGCTTACAGGTGCGCTGGGCTTCTAATGAGGCGCACACACACACACACCTACACAACTACACACAAACACACACACACACACACACACACCCCTACGTAGTGCCCTGTAAAACACTCAAGTCTGCCTCAGCACGACTCAGGTTGGCCATTAGATGTAAGTGGCTGAGGTGGTGTTTGGGATGTGGGGATTCCCTCTGGGGCTCAGGCCTACTGGCTGGATCCAGAACACTCTAAAGCATCTTTAGGGTCTTTAGAGCCGGAGCTAGCAGCTCAAGTTGCCCATTAGGGAAACTTTCACTTTCTGATGTTTGATTTTTCCTTCCTGTTTTGAATGGGATCACGGCCTCTTGTGTCCTTTGCGCTGATGTGACTTACTGAAACAACAGCACTGACAGCCGTCCAACAGTAAACGGCCCCACATAAGCCCCACACTACAATCACCCATGTTTGTCTTTTTTAGTTCCTTTTTTAAATCCCTGTATTCACTTTTAAATATTTGTACTGTATTTTGTCTGATTCTTTTTGTTTGTGAATCTTATCTGTTTAATTACTTCCGGCAAGGAGGTCATGTATTTGCCAGCGTTTATCGGTCTGTTTGCTAGCAAAATAACTCAAAACATGTCTATCTAAAAATTTCTGTCACTGCATCAAGGTGATTTTTTTGTGCTGAAAATCAGTTCATTGGTTACCTCACAAAACATTTCAGAAAATTAACATGGGAAATCCCATTGACAAAATAAAATAAAAAAATTGGGGCAATTGTACTGCTTGGCAGGTCTATGCTCTTCAAGTACTTTTCTAGTTTTACAAGTTATTGTATTTACAGTGACCTTGACAGCTTTGACAACTTATGAATAACATGTTTTATTATTACTACATATAGTTATTCTGTTATCTCAGACGGTAGCTGTTAGCAGCTTTCAACGATCTCATAAATCACAGACAAGCCAAACTGAGCTAATTAATGTGACTTAAACTGATCTCCTCCCTGAAACTGAGCTGGCTGTTGACCTTGTGTGGGGGCACTTTTTTCAGGTAGTGTTTCACTTTTCCTCTGAGTATGTGTGCGTGCCTGTATGCACCTATGTGTGTGTGTGTGTGTGTGTGTGTGTGTGTGTGTGTGTGTGTGTGTGTGTGTGTGTGTGTGTGTTTAAACCCCAGGTGCTGTTCTTCACAAACACCACCTCAAGTGTTTACAGACATGGGCAGCTGCAACAACACTCCGCATCCACGTCCGCCCGGTTCCCATGTTACTGGTGACCGCAGAGGGCATCTGCAGAGGGAGGGAGTCCAGCCCGCTACTGGTCACGCTAACCACTCTGGTCTGACCCCAGCCGATCCCCCATCACACTGCACTGTGGGCGGCCAGAGAGGAATACTCTCAGGGGGTGAGATAGACAGATAGTCTTCTGGCTTAGGAGGAAGCTAGACAGATAGTCTTCTGGCTTAACAGGGTGTGAGACACTTTTGTCAGAGGTAGACAGATGTGCTATTTTTTATTGCCTGTTTATAGACACAATGTTCAAGTAGATGGATTTCAGTGGTGCACTGAGCCCTGATGACACCAACACAAACTGACATTTTGTTTGTTTGTTTGTTTTTTTATTTGTTCTTCTGGGGAAAAGTTCATTTTAAAACGATTCAACTTCAGTCCTGGCGTTCTGTCCTGTTCACAAATATTGTGTTGGTTTTCTGTTTTTGAATACCTTCCTTTTTCTCTTTGACCGTGGGGCCTCTAGGAGTCAATAAACACAGTGTGTGTGAAGACTGCCAGCAGTGTCAGTGACAAACGCATTAAACTTGCCTTTGCCTGGGACCTGGGGTAGATGTCTCCCTAAATCAGCCCGTAAACACACTCTACAAAGGACCTCCAGGGGTTTTGCGATGGCAACTCATGGCTGAATGTCCTAAGCAACCGTTAACAACAAACTGCATCGCATCAGACTCCTGTTATGGATGTTTGCTCTTCTTAGTAAGCACCCCCTACACACACACACACACACAAAAATACACTAACAGGGAGACATACACACACACACACACACGCACGCACACGCACACACACACACAAAGATGTACTAGTAGGGAGACACACACACCCACACACACACCCACACCCACAACCCCATAGCCCTTATCCACCTTGACACATCAACACAACCCCTTCTCCCACACCCCCATGTAACAGAGCCCTTGGAGACCGAGGCCGGAGAAGAGCAGAACGAAAGCCTGTGAATTTGGCAAACAACCATGCTGCCAAAGACTAACTTCCCCCGCACCCACTGTTTTGATACGCCGCTCATAAAAATGTTTGTTGTAGGCGACCCCTGACATTACGGGGGCTGCATGTACAACTTCTCATGTCCTGCACGGTCCATTAAAAAATAAAACCCAATTGCAATCAAAACAAATGGTTTGCATCTCTACCATCATCTCAGTGGGACTATTTATTCCTCCCTCTATTGCAGGCTTCTCAGGGTGGTACATTCCCCCCCAGAATCCCTTTCCCACGTCTGGGACAGCAGTCCCTCCACGGAGAGAGCAGTGCAGTGCAGTGCAGTGTCGCAGGCAGAGGCAGGAAACCGCTCACATCTCTAACTATGGGAAAGGGCAACGGGACTTTTTTGTGTGCTGTGTGTGCTGCACCGATTGTGATATTGGAGTCCCATGACTTTCCCTTCGAGGTATGAAAAGTGTGTGTGTGTGTGTGTGTGCGTGTGTGTGTGTGTGTGTGTGTGTGTGTGTGTGTGTGTGTGTGTGATGGAAATCTCTCATTGGCAACACATCTCCCCAGCTCTAAAGATAGCCCTGCTCTGGAAGCGATTGCCGGGGTCGACGTGATGAAGTACTGCAGAGCGGCCCTCTCCTTTTTTGGTGCCCCCTGGAACTGGTATGAATAAATGCCATGGCGATGGCGGGCATCACGAACACGCACACCCGCAGACACTCACGCAGGCCAGACAAACTGACTCATCACTACGGAACACCCTGGACTTCTGCTATGGGGCAGAATCGACGACCAGAGCAAGGGTGGAACAACACAAGCTTTTACAGCCTTAGATTCACTGAGAGCAATGAAAAGATGTAGCAGCTGCAGTGTTTCAAAGAAACTATGCGGTCCATATATACAGCTCTTCCAGCGACAATGCTGGCATTTGTCCTTGTACAGCACACAGAAACACTTGCTTCAGCTGGACTTTTTTTTCCACAAGCTCCGTTAAATTCGCAGCCTGTTTTGATATCCCAATCTAAGGTATGTTTGCAATTCTTTAGAAGTCATGGGTTAGAGGATCCCACACACAGTGCTTGCGTATCCCACACTTAAGTCACGTGCAGCGCTGTTGGCAGGTCTGTCCCACATCGACACACTTGTCAGAGGGCAGAGCATATATCATAGCCAAAAGGAAACACTGTGCTACAGAGAAGCCTCTCCACAGTGAACAGAGGTAGTATAGCGTGTCAGGGAACACTACATCTGTGAATAGACTACTGTACACATGTAAATACTTCTGGGTGGAAAAAAATGCTGTACTGCAATGGTTTATAGAATACATTGGCAGAAAGTGGCAGGGTTGCAAATAGCGTTGACTAACTTTTTTTTAGACCATTTAGACAGAAATGTTAGGCCCATCTTGAACCAGCCTTAGATGAAGAGGAGGGCAAGAGGCCATACAGGATGAGACTGAAGTAGGAGAGCTGTGTGTGACTGACAAAATAGCTCATCCCATAACAGTAAAACAACTACTAAACATAAAGGCAGAATCAGTTGACGCCTTTAGATGGCAACTGAAGGCCTGTTCAACCTCGTCTACACTTAACTGCCCTGCTCAAAGACTTTCAGGAACTCACAGATCTTCCCCCTACCAACCCCGACAGAAGGACTCCCCTTCTCGAACACTCAGAGACCTTCCCTCTAGCAGCCCGGCAGTTGAGCTCTCCTGGGAACCAAGAAAGACATTAATGGAGCTCCTCACAGCGCCCAGGTGGATTTCTCTGGTGCTACTGGACTATAAGAGCTACAGCTTGCCATGTGTATCTCTGTCCTGTGTTCTTTTGCCAAACTGTTGAAGCTTTTTTGCTCCACCCTTGGTATAAAATGTGCTATACAAGTAAAGATTATTATAATATTATGAACGTGACCAGGTCTCACTCTGAGTTGGAACTGGCCCAGATGCTCTCCTGAGACAGGAACCCTCTAGTATGCAACGATCCGCAGAGCAAAAAAAAAACTGCTGAAGGTCTAAGAGAGCCTCTGAAATGCCTTATATTTCAGCTTTACTACAGGCGTTCATTACTGACTGCATGTGCATGGCTATATTGTTTTAAAAGCCCTCTAATGCTCCAGAACATTAACAGCAACTGGTGTTTCAGGAAACAACATTAATTATTAAACATGACATTGTATCATCGCATAGCTGAGCATGTGTTCTATGCCTCTCCCAGTGCGCTAAGTGATCACCCCCATAGTGCTTTCACAGAGATACTTCCCCAGAAGAGACCCCCCCCCCACACACACACACACACATACACACACACGCATACATCCTCTTGATGCCGTCACAAACTCAGCAGGAGGATTTTTACGTCACAGACTATGCCTGCTGTGTTAAGGCAAAGAAAATGCCTGCTTCATTAAGGTGAGAAAGATGCCTGGCTCAATTAGCTGAGGATGATGCTTGATTCATTTAGGCGAAAAAAAGATGCCCGTTTCATTTAAGTGAGGAAGATACTTGCTTTGTTTAGTCAAGAAAGATGTCTACCTCCTTTAGGTGAGAAAGATGCCGGCTTCATTTAAGTGAAGAAGACGCCTGCTTCGTTAAGGTGAGGAGGATGCCTGCTTTGTTAAGGCAAGGATGGTGTCTGCTTCATTTAGGCGAGAAAGATGGCTGTTACCACCAAACCAACGCACTACAGTATCACCAGGCTGACTGATACCACTGCTGGTGTTTTAATTAATCATATCTATGTTCAGTTCAGATTTCCTATGGTTGTCCTTTGAAAGAATTGTTTAACCACACACAAACACACACACACACACACACACACACACACACACAAATGTATTACACAATTTAAAATATCTATATTAATAAAGCTACATTTTTTTCCTCTGCTTAATCATTGAAGGAAGACTTTCTTGGATTGCACAAACATAGTAACGCAGCTATCTTTGAAGGGGAGCTTAAGTTCTGTGACTCTGTCAATAAAGCATCCTGATTCACCGAAAACAAGATAATTGGTGAGTGTGCTCACTGCCCTTTGGCCCACTTCCCTTCCTTTGACAGTGCACGCAACTGAAGCCAACCTGCACCTACTGTATGACAAAAAGGACGGGGGAAGAGGGTAGAAGAAGAGTAGCTCTACACTGATTTTGTGTGTGTGTGTGTGTGTGTGTGTGTTATAATAAAGAACTGGAAGCATGGGTGGATAAAAGTCAAAAAGAGGAAGAAGACAGAGGAATGTCTGGCATCTCCTTCCAAGATGGCACCACACAGGATAAGGTGACCATTATGGAGGACCCCCAAGCCCCCTTAAGGTCCTAAGAAAGATTTCACACAATCGAAGCCCTGTGACCAGCCTGAGGAGGGGCCGGTCCATTTCCCCCAAACATGGATGGTAACGGGTGGGGGGCGGGGGTGCTGCAGTCCTGGTCGATTAGCTACAGTGTCTGGTAGAGGCACTGAGACGTGACCAAGAAGAGGGGGCCTCTTTTTCAGCGGCGACGAAAGGCTCGACCCGCAACATTACTCCTCACTCCCACGGAAACAAACAGAGGCCTGTCCACTTCAGAGCAGTGAGCAGAAAAAGGGGGGGGGGGGGGGGGGGGGAGGACAGGCACGAAACCACATCAATTACCCCCCCCAGACACACCACTTACACTGCTCCTATCGTCTGTGATTTATGACCCCACCCGAGCGACAGCTTGACTGTCTATGAGGCCACTATGGGTTAAGAGGGGTCACACCATGCTCACAGGGAAGGAATGGTCGAGAATTCACCCTGAGGAATGGTGAGCGCAACAGAAATGCGGGACTCCTGGAAAACAATCCAACTTTCACTTTACTTCATAATTCAGCTTCCACAAAACGTTGGACCCCCTTACAAAATGTCTTACAAATACCACAACTCCAACTGCAACCTTTACTACCACACAAGGAGAGTGTGTGTGCCTGGTTTAAGACTTTCAAGGTACCCTGAAATCTTTGACTGCAGTGATCAAATCCCTGACCCAACAAGCGTACAGTACACCACACACACACACACACCGACAGAACAGCTGTTTATTTTTACGAAAATTAGATCAGGCTGAAGAGCACATGCCTGCCCTGACACTGCTCCTGTGTGTGTATTTGGTGTGTGTGTGCGCGTGTGTGAGACCTTGTTTTCATGGCCTCATTCAGCAGCAGGGGCAAGTTCACTGCCTTGCTGAGAGAAACCTCACCAGGACACTGCTACTGTATGTCTGCACACTGTTGCTGAATGTATTGACCATTGGGTTGATTGTGCTGAGAGCATTGTGTTTTGCCTGACCAATGAATGTTTGACTTCCCAGGTCTGAGCGTGTGTAGCATACAGATAAGGCAAGTAAAGTATACGTTGAGGTAACGTTGCCTCCCCTGTCGGTGTGATACTTTTTGCAAACTCAACAGAGACTGCTGTTTCTTGGCAGGCATCTGGACCAGGTCTTGTATCACTCAGGACCAGAACAGGGACGGATCTAGGTTTGCCTCTAGTGTTGGCTGCTTGTTTGAGTCCCTGTCCTCTCTGAGCTCTTCATTAAGCACAGGGGGCCCCTCCTGACATTTGTACACACACACACACACACACACACACACACACACACACACACACACACACACTGTCAATTCAAGAGGAACCGTTCCAGGAAGGATTCCTATATTTGTCCTCAGATCTAAAAACAGATCAGAGAGAAACACTGCAGGACACTGACGAAGCCGAGGTGAGAATTCCATCAATCATGCACAGAGACAGCCCAAAAAAGAGGGGGAAAAAAGAAAAACCAAAAAACCTCTTAGGACGAGGCAGTAGTAACACAATCTCTCTGTTTGTTTGCATTTGCCTCGAATGCTGCCAACTCTCGGCTGCATTTCCGACATAACATCGCCTAATGCGGTGATTTTAGCTTCTCAGCGCCCATTTTGGTGACAAGGCCAGAATGAAATTACAGATAAAAGTGTTGTAAGTGAATTAGACCGGCAGAATGTCTGCGCCTAGGGACCAGGAGTTTTCCAACAATTTGATAGCAGCAATCTGTTGTGTGAACAAGGAGAGACATTTTCATTCTTTCCTCTTTTCCCGCAGCTGTAGCAAGCATGAAGAGGGCGGCTGTTTATGTTTGTGTGACGCGGGTCATGAGCTTCTCGCTTAGATGTGCTTCGCAGACAGCGCTTGTCATGTGATGCACAGAAAACACGGTCAACAGTAAACTTCCCCTTCGTATCCATCCACGGCAAAGGATCAAAAACACACACAAACACTCCCTACTTTGATGGCACACTTTTGATTCATTTTCGCTACATAATATGGAGCCATTTGACTATTGCAGTAGCAGATTGTTACAATTAACATGTAACAGCTCTACAAGGGAAGCATACGATCTATTGAGGGTGGGGCCCAGTAGGTAGCCCAGTTTCAAGACATGATTATCAGAAATGCTGGTTGTCTTTATGATGAACCATAGTTAAAGTGTTCTTCCACACTCATAAGTTGCTTTTGGAAAAAAGTGTTTGCTAAATATACAACAATGTACCATGATGTAATATTTAATTGGCTATTGAGTTTAAATGCATCAACAATCTGTTGGCAGACTGCACCTTTCCATGTGCACTACAGTATTATTGATGCATGCATTACAATGTGCATTAAAATATTACTGAAATGTACTTTAGTTTTCTAAGCAGCTTTATTGAGTAGTCACTGAATCAGCCTGTCACGCCCTCGTGCTCCTACAGCAGGTCTGACCCCAGCATATCTATCGGTCACGTCTATAAGATGTGATAATGAGTCTGCTGGGCCTGTGGGACTTACAGAAACCTGATCCTATGGAACCACAGAAATGCCAGCCGCGTTTCTCGAGTTCCTTTCCCACAAGTGCGATTGTTACCAGGGGCCCACACACTGCCCGAGCCCAGCACCCCACTCAGTAACTAATGACCAATCTGTGGTCGCCAGAAGACAAACAGGCATTTCTCTCGCGGCCGTAGCTGTGTGTTGGGTTACAAGTGTGTGGCGTCTACTCTTCAGCTGGTGCAGAACATCACTCTCCGCACACGACATGTCAGTTCCGCACGTCTCCGCTCCTGTCTGCCGCCACACGCCCACATCCTCCATCTCATCTCATGCACATTCTACTCATCAGCTCTGCACAGGCAATCTCTTATGCACTTGAGCCCTGAGAAATCTCCATCCGTTCTCTTCTCTTCACTTTAATTTCCCAGCTTGGGATTAATAAAGCATATCTATCTATCAGTCTATCTATCTATCAATTTACCTGTCTATCTATCTATCTGTCTGTCTGTCTGCCTGTCTGTCCTCCCTCCATCTGAAACTTTTGTTTGTTTATTATTGTTTGTATTTAGTTGATATGCTTTAAATTTGTTCTGCACTTAATATGGGAGTGGCTTTAAATGTGACTGCCAAATGACAGAACAAATAAAGGTACATACTGTATACAGACCTCTAGAGGCACATAACTACATCACTGTTCCGCTGTTTCATCAAATCCAAACTGACATATTGAATTAAGAGCCAACATCAGGCTACACTGGCATGTCAGTAGATAAAAAAGATAAAAATATGATGAAATTTGCGAATGAGGCACTTTCCCAATTTGTTTATGCATATATCAGAATGTGCTTTAACTTGATCAACTGGCTTCCTGCTCCTCGCATGTTAAATGACCTTCATCATGGCCACACAGCAGGCCAAGCAGAGCTAAAATAACATCTCCTTTCTTGGGATGCATTCTACTAATAATACATGTTTAATTACTCTGTTTTATATTTTTTTGTAGATTATGTACACAATCGCTACGTTTTTAGCTTATACTTATCTTAGTTTTATCCCTTTATGCATTTATTTTCTGTCATGATTGTTTTATCTTGTTTGTATTTTTAATCTTTTATGCTTTCACCTTTTACTATTAACGGTTCTTTCCTTTTATTTTTGTGAAGCACACTGAACTACCTCTGTGTGTGAAATGCACTATACAAATAAACCTGCCTTGCCTTGCCTTGCCATGCCTTAAGGCTCCAGACCTCAACCAACCCCATGGGCAAGCGCCAGAGTAGTGGACTACAGACCTGTGGTCAGAGGGACTCACTGGGTTTGACCAGTGGTTATACAAAATGATTACTCTGCTGATGTGATTACAGGCATCTATCTCCAATAATGTTTCCGGTAAAATCATTTTTTCTAAATAATGTACTACCAGCAGTACAAATGACAGTGGGTATTGCTGAAACAGATGGGTTTTAGTGCTTTGTGTATACTGGCACACTAGTGTGACAGAAATGTTGAGAGGCTAAGCTTTCTAAAACACTCGAGTCTATTACATACGATGCAGAATATTCAAATCTTATATCAGAGAATGCATACTTTTTACAACATTCAAAAACTCTTAACACTTAAAGGGTAATACTTAGAATATGGAAGGGTACCATACATTAACATTTAATTAACAAACACACTGTCTCTACAAACCCATGTGTCCCCACAAACCTGCAAGTCCTCACAAAACCAACAAAAATCCCTTCAAACCCTCATGGATTTATCTCCTACAGACCTGCCTATGTTACAACAGTGAATAAGGTATTGTGTGTTCTTTAGGCTGGTTTTCTTTTCTATTTAAAAAATGGGTAAAACAGGTCTGAGTGTTCCCAGTGAAGTGCAACTGGAGCTGTGTGCGGAGCCGTGGTCCCCAGGAGGCTGCTTCGGCAGCACTCTCCCCCAGAACAAGAGCAGCATTGAGGGGCAGGCTGCTGCTCCTGGACACCCTGGCCTGGGCCTCGGCTCCTGCTGCTCCCCCTCTCTATCCTGCTCCAGTGCACTAGTACTCAAAGCACTGCCACTGCCCCAGCTGCTGCAGGGCAGAGGTGTGTGTGTGTGTGTGTGTGTGTGTGTGTGTGTGTGTGTGTGTGTGTGTGTGTGTGTGTGTGTGCGCTCACACCGGAAAACCAGAGCAGCCCCTCTGCACCCGTGGAAACCTCAGCCACAGACAGGCTTCCAAAGACACAAGTGGATATTTTAAAATGACCAAGAGAGAAAAATGAGAGAGAGGGGGAACAGAGGGAAGGAGAGAGAGAGAGAGAATAGAAAGAGAGAGAAAGAGAGAGAGAGAGAAGCAAGAAAGTAAGAAAGAATTAGAGAGAGAGAGAAGGAGAAACACACTGGGAGGGTAAGAAACAGAAAAACAAAAATAGAGACGGGGGGACAAGAAAGAGCGAAACAGAGAGAGTGAGTGGGGGAGAGAGAGAAAGAGAGAAAAAAGAGGAACTGTTCCAGACTAAATTCTAAAGATAAATGTTGACCTCCTTCTGGGCGGGAATCAAAGCAAGTCTCCACAAACTCTCGTGCCTCCTCAGGTTTGTTTGTGTAGCCTCTGCTGATGGGGGGGGGGGGGCAATAGACACAGGTTGCCTGTTAAGTCTGTGCAAACCTGTGCACAACACACACACTTCCTGTAAGAACTGCACAACACACATGCTTCCTATAAGAACTGTGCACAACACACACAGAGCACAGAGCTGCGAGTTATCTGGCAGGACACAGTATGTGCATACAATGTTTTTAGTACATTTGCTCTTTACAATGATGTGAATGTATATTCATATATGCGCATGTTGAAATCATGCCAACCAAAGACAGGTCTGAAACCTTAGTGGTTTATGGCAAAGTGCTACCACAGCAACATGAATCTCAGACCCAAATCCACCATGCAAGGGAGAAACTCGCCCCTCAGATGACTAAGGACCAACATAACTCAGGTCACGGCCCATAAACACGCACACACACACACACTTACCTCAGGTCACGGCCAATGAACAAGGTTTCAGTAGGGAGATTACTGCCTTGGATCACACAATGCTGTCTGCCCTTCGATCTGGCCAAATGATGTGGTCTCAAAACAACGTCGGCTCAGGCTAATCAATCTGAAGGAAAGGAAGCCGTCTCTGCTAATCTAGATTCTAATTTGTCAGGCAGCATGAATTGAAGACAGAACAAGAGATCAGCATCACTCCTGGACTGGTATAAGGTCTCAACATACTAGTGGGACTAAGCCCATGTACAGCACAGTGCATCCATATTAATGCAGCTCTAGGTTATGTACACAGCCCCACTGCCACCCATATAGACACTCAGTAAAGGCCTGAGGCCCCAGCATGTCTATTAATCACCAGTACTCTGTTGATAGGGCTAATTTCCATCCTTTTCGGGAGCCTCTGGTCATCGGCGGCATATTCCTACTACATGTTTAGTTTTATGACTCACGTCCACTCAACACTGTAAAACAAACAGAGCATTTCTTCTTAAGGGGTACTGGAGGGGTTTTAAGATGGAGCAGAAAGGTATTTATATCTATATTCTGAAAAAAAAAGATACGCCAGGGAACCATTTTGGGAACAGACTAGTTTAGAAGCTGCACACAGTCTGAGGGCAGAGAGGATTGTGGCAGAGGGAGGGACACTACTAAATGACCACTTCCTGAGTAAAGTTAGCACTCTACAGCGGAAACTTTGCTGAAGTTAGCTCCTTTGCAGCAAGAGCAGGAAGTAAGTTCTACAGTGACATTTGGTAGGGTCAACACTGTTTGCAGGGTATGGCTACACGATGTTGAGAAGACGTATGACAGGTGATAACATTGGTGAATGTTGTAATGACAGTATGATACAACTTGCAATAAACAAATACTAAAATATTCAGGGAAAATGTCTTTCAGCTTTGTGTTTAGCTCCAGACACTGACGGGTGAAGGCATCTAGTCTCCATCTGATTGGACAAATTCTGCATAAAGAACTGAAAGCATAGCAGGGGAAATTGCTGCACCATCTATCACAGTTTTGTGACACAATGTTATAAGTACAATATTGAAATATTTTGGTTATATACTGTACAGCCCTATTTGCAGGGCATAATAGGGAACCAAGTGCTGTACATGTGACACCTCATTATTTGTCTTCAAGCTTTAAGGTCTGAAGTAGGGGGACCCCACCCCCACCCCCACCCCCACCTGTAATTTAAATTTAACGGAGGAGCAGTAAGAAAGCGAAGCGGTTCAATTTACTGTGCAGCTCTATTTGCAGAAAGGGAACCAAATACTGTGCATGTGACATGTGACTCTGGGGGGTGGCGGGGTACATATGCTAGAGGGATCCCAAATTTTCCCAAACCTGTCTGCCTTGTAATTCAAACCATGCAGAGGAGCAGTAAGAAGGCTGGGATGTTGAGGGCGGCTAAAGCAAGTCCCCTCATAGGCCACATCTGTGCTGCCACACAAGACGAAGCACAGCTCACTCAGCTCCATCTCAATCCCCCTAATCCGCTGGAACTCTTGTCCTGTCAGAGGCGACAGGGATGTGACCTCCTGTTCCACACAGACAGGAACTCATGCTCTCCCCGACAGAGAAATAACTTATGTTTGACACAGATGGCCCCACAACGCCTAGTCACTGACTCTAATGAACTCATCTGCAGAGGGTCAGCTCAGGCTCAGTAGGAGATCATCTTGGGTGTGTGTGTGTGTGTGTGTGTGTGTGTGTGTGTGTATTTGGGGGATGTATAGAGATCAGGCTTAAGTGGCTTGGAGCAGTGTCAGCAACAGGACACACTGTAGAAATGAGTGTCTGCATTGGATAACAGTGGGTGGAGTGTACTGTATGTGTAGTTGTGGTGAGGGGTATTTATGCCCTATATATAAGTTAAACCCTGAACATGCCCCCTCTTCAGCACACCCCATCCCCTAGAGCAAGTGGCATGGCAGTATGTGTGTGTGTGCATGTTAGAGAGAAAGACAGTGTGTGTGTATGTGTTTATCTGAGGCAGCAGTTTTGTATAAATGTGTGTGTGTGTGTGTGTGTTTTCCACAGAGGGAGTGTGGTGGCAGGTGTGTGCAGCTGTTCACTGAGCTTGCAGCATAGAGGGAAAATAATTAAGTCGGGGGGTGAAAAGGAGGGTGTGTGTGTGTGTGTTTGTGTGTGTAATTAACACACTGATGATAGACATACTTCACATGCTCAGGGATCAGCCCTCACAACAGGTGGTTGTGGCTCCTCATCTAATCATTTCTTCTTTCCTTTCTGACCCTCCTGCCATAGCCATGTCTGATTTGTCTTTAAGGCCACTTTTTCATTTTCTATTTTACTGCTTTTTTCATCCCTTCCCTGTTTTTGTTTCTTTGCCATTCTCTGTGTTTTATGGTTGAACCCATCACAGTCAATGCCCTGATGTGTACTACAGACCCCGGGAAGTCACCACCTACCCCTGCGTTTCCTGTGCCATCCCACGTTGTCACACACACACACACACACACACACACACACACACACACACACACTGCTTGGTACACACCCAGGCACGCTACTGCCTATCCTTGCGAAGGCCTGGAGTCTCCTGTGCCATTCCACATTCTCTCTCTCTCTCTCTCACACACATACACACACACACACACCCTGCCTACTCTTGCAGCAGCGCAGCATTTGATAGCACCTCCAATAGCAGAGTGCCCAGTGTAAACACCATCTATTAGCTGGCGCGGCCGTGACTGTGAGCGCAGTAAAAACCTCTGGAGCCCCAGCAACGCCGCTCTGCATAAATAATATTATCTGCTGCAGCACAGGCACCAGGGGCCCAGGGATGGGATGGGGGAGGGGAGGGGTGTGTGTGTGTGTGTGTGTGTGTGTGTGTAAGTTGGACAGGGTGGGGGTTAAGATTTAAATACAAACAAGTCATCTGACTGACTAGGCAATACATGTGTGCGTGTGTGTGTGTGTGTGTGTGTGTGTGTGTGTGTTGCTCCACTCTACTCTGCCTTATTGATTAGTTTTAAAGGATGAGGGGAGGCAGACACACGAGGGGAAGTACAGTTTGAAAACCTACTCAAGAGTAGATAGGAGAACTACCTCTGGGTCACTCTCTCTCTCCCTTATATATACACATATACACATACATACACACATACATATATACAGAAGGGTTATTTAGTGATTTTGTGTTTTCTTTTGTCTATAAATAGTGTTCAGAGTATGTTTGTGTGTATATATCATTTTAGTGTATGTATACATAAAGTATCGTCTATGTTAGTGTATGTATTATTTATGTCCATGTGTACATACAAAGGTAGCTTTCCCACAACAGATCTATACATTACTGTAAGCTTAGTGAAGCCAGAGACAAGGGCAACTAAATCAGACCTTACACCTCAGAACTGACTAGTTGGAGTGAACTTGGTTGCTTCTCCTACAGTGGCAGCTGCATTTGTATACACATGTATACGTTGAGAGGAAGAAAAAAAACGAAGGAGTTATTTGCATGTGGATCAGGGGGGGTTTCTGAAAAGAGTACTTGTGGGAAAACACATGAGCTCCACCCCCTCCAAACAGGGAATTCCAGAAGATTCTATGAAGATGTTTAACTTGGGAAGTTGTAATGGTTACTTTTTTGTACGTTTGTTGTTGCTGAGACTAAGTAGATTTACATTGCACCTCTTACTAAAAGTGCACACCAGTAAATCGCCTCTGTTGTGTGATCTTGGGTTGTTTGTCTGTGTGTGTATGTGTGTGTGTGTATGTGTGTGATAAGTTCATTTAAAACACACAGGTCTCCCACAGCAGCCCTCTGACAGCAACCGTAAAAGTAGCCAGCAAGGAGGATTGATAGTCTCCTCATTTCAATGATAAAAGCCTCTTTCTGTTGGGGTGTTTTTTTCCACACAGTTAGAGATAATGAACGGCAAGAAGGTCAATATCTTAAACAATAAACTCTGATAGGGTGATAAAGAATCACACTGAAGGGTTTTATTCCACAATCCTGGCCAACTAATTGTAGGCCTACATTATCCCACTTGGTACATGGCTCTCTACCACTATTTTTAGCTTAGGAAACTACTGTTGATTTTAAAAATGATTTTAACAATTTTAAAAGTATTTTGTTTGTTCCACCGAACTCTGTTCCTATGGTTTGAAATGCAGTTTCATAGCAACAGCTTCTGTTCTTCTGCTATGCCCCTTACCAATGGTCTGTTAGACCCTTAAAATCAGACCTCTGAACGTTGGGAAAGTCCACTAGTAATGTGCAATATCTTTTTCAGTTTAGATATTTACAGGCAGTCAAATTGATTTGTCTGGTTCCAACTTTCCCAATCTATCCAACAAAGGGGTAGTTTCTGATATTGCATGGCTTTCCTCAAACTAATCTCCAACACAAGCTGAGATGGCATGTAGCAACATGTCTCAAGCTCATGGCTTTCATTGTCTCCCCCTCTCATATGTCCCTTACCTACACAGCACAAATTCTCTTCTGAAACCCTGCACTCCACTCAAAAGGTGACAAACCCCACCTCAAGCCCTGACAAGGATTTGCTCTACCTGTGCACATAATACTGGTTATTTCACTAATTACCCGTCTATGCCTGGCTGAGCAGTTGTGGTAAGAATCAGAATGTGGTAGAATCAGCTGATTGTGTGAATGGTTGAACCTAATTATGTGGTATAAACTTTTACTCTTTGAAGCCAGATTGCCTTCCTTTTCTCACTTCCATAGATATACTACTATGTATAGGTGGGTCTTGTCATAGGTTCACAACTTAGGTATTGGTGGGTCTTATTAACATTTAAGGGTGTTCTGTGCATGGAGTGATTGGAATGTTGGAAGAACGGAAGTTTAAAAGAGTGTTGGGGACCATAGAATATCATGAGGAATTTAAATCTTAAATTGCTGTTGAACACATTCTGTTTTAGAATTTTCAAAGGTGTCCAGTGCCTGGTAGTCCATTCCTGTCGTGACAAAACAGTTTTTGGCTCAGGCTATGGATGTCTGCCATCATGGAGACTTAGCTAATGGAGAGAGAGAGAGAGAGAGAGAGAGAGAGAGAGAGAGAGAGAGAGAGAGAGAGAGAGAGAGAGACAAAGGAGGGGGAGTGGATGGACAAGAATAATGCCCAGCTGTAGACACTGGCCGCAGGAAATGACACACACTCTTTCAAAGGAGTTGGTAATAAAAGAAAATATTACAACTATCCACAAGCACCTGGCCAAATAATTAAAAGGAAGCAAAACAATTGTTCGCTCTCTCCCACACACATACACACACACTAATACTACTATTACTACTCCTACACTTTAAAAAACAATGGGGGCAGTACTGGTTCTTCAGAGCGATGCCAAAGAAGATTTTTTTCAGTGCTTCACAGAAGTGTCAGGGCAACAGTTCTTTAAAGAACCATTTGATGCTGATATGACATAACATAGCCCATTATGATCTGAAGCTCTGAAGAACCATTTTCAATGTGACGTACCTTTCACATACACACAAAAAAATAAAGGTGCCTAAATAATTATTTTAATCTCTGGATGGTTCCATGCAGAGTGAAGGTTCTATGACATCGATGAACCGGTAATCCACAGTCAATGCACCTTGTTATTTGTTTCAAAAGACATCTACTGCTTTTGTACATGGGTACAACATAAATCCATACATTCTCGAGTGCCACCAAACCTGAGGGCTGGGAAGTGCCTATGTGTTAAGGGTGTCTGTATCACTGCTTTCTGTCTTGTTGAGAGTTTGTGGTAAGTTGGTGGATCAGACTCTTTCACTTTATACTGTAGCGGAGTGCAACATTGAGTATAGGTGCTACGGCAGCACTAGCTTGGTTTGTGGTGCCTTGGGTGACCTCCTCAAAGGTACTCTGACGAAGGACAATACCTGAACCATATAGACAGCCATGACGCTGATGAGAAAAGTACCCTACACATTGTCTGACTGTGCATACATGCACAGTCAGTGGAATTCAAATCCAGCCAATAAGAAAACTCCTGGTAACAAAATATCTTAACTAAATGGAGGCTAGCTACTGTCTCTGCTAACAAGCTGTAGCAACTGCAGACATGGCCGTACGCAGCTATGAGGTCACGAGGTCTGGACCTCACTCATTTTTTTGCGCGTTTTTTTTTTTTTTTTTTACGCGACTATGTCTAACTGAATAGCCCAATAAAGAAAGCGGGATGTTAAATGTGATTCTTTGTAGGCCTGTGTGGCGTTAAACCTTGATGGCCGTTGTGTTCGTGAGTCGTGCCTGTATGCGAGTGAACAAGATTAACACTGCGAGTGATGCGACGGGAAGAGGACACAATTCAGCAGTCATCATCGTAATGATAGACCTAAGCTTGCGCAGCGCATGAGTGCCACAGCTGTACAAAAATAAAGCCAAGTGTTTTAAAAGAAAGGCATAAGCTGTATGATACGTTTTCTTCTTTGTCAACTTTGTGAAGCCATTGTAGGCCAATGCGCTATAGATCAATATTTCTATGAAGCAAGCTGAAGCTGCAACACTTGGTAGGCTATTAGGCTACTGTAGAGAAAAAAAGAAACATCAACTGATTAAAACGTTAACATTTACAAACTATATCCGACGGCAAAAGGTGCTTGGATTGTAATTTGAATGGCTAATGATAAACGTCAATAGACTTTTCTCTTTTGCCTGTCTGTGTGTGTAGAAAGAAGCCTAAAGCGCTCGTACGACTGGAGGAAAAGAACGCTGATCCTAGGGTTAGGATCCTAACCCTAGGCCTAGTGATTGTTTGCCATATTTTAAACATAGGCCACAGTACTTTTTTTTTTGAAAATGTTGAATGTTACCCCTATATTCTTTAAAAATGGTGGTGTAGGTCTACTGATTGTTTGCCATATTTTTAATATATGCCTACAGTATATATATTTTTTTAATATTGATTTAGCACCATTAAAAGATATTTAAACAACAAACCTTTTGTGTGACCTGACATTTAAAATATAAATAAATAAAAAATTTCGGCGCGTGGACCTCACCTATTTCCAAATCCTGCGTACGGCCCTGACTGCAGAGCCACATACACTAGTTCAATAGTTTTAATTAAAGGCTACTAGATGTATTACAGCACAGTCATAAAATAATGCAAAACAGGAAGTTAGAAGACAGGTTTTGTCTTTTTTTGTTTTTATTTTGTCCTGGAAACCAGCCCTGATCGCTAAAGCCTTGTTTGTTCAGTTCTTGTAAAATTCCTACCTTCAATAATCTTTCAGAAAACACAGTCACAACCCAAAAAGAGATTAAACGAAACCTAAAAGCTGAGATGTCAGACGTGAGCTGTTAGGACAGTACATTTCCGAGAGCAGCTCAGGCTCTTTCCTGTCCAGGCTTCCCTGTGGTCTGGACAGCATCACGGCCTTCTCCTCTGCCCTGCATTATCCAGACAGGAACTGACACCGTCTCCGGGCCAGCCGGCTTTACAAGCGTACAGTGGCCAACAGGAGATGTTGCTGAGTCTCAATTCAGGAAGGTGTGCAACAACACCTAACAGATACGAGGATCAGGCTTATTCAGAGTCGCAAAACAGCAATGTCGAACAGATAAAGGATAAGATTCATTTTGAGTTCCAAAATAACAATGCTGGCCACATAAAAGATAGGGTTTATTCTGAGTTGCATAATAAGAAGGCTGGACACATGGAAGGATGAGGGTTATTCTGACCTGCAAAACAATGATGCCGGGGTGTAGTGTAGGCTTAATGCACATAAAAGCTATTTATGCAACTACAAAAGAGCATTCCACATTGTACATTAGGATATGTATACACTCCAAAACACATGCTAATTATGATTTGTGTTATACTTAATTTGTCCAGACAAGGACAAATCACATTATGTTATATTTAACACCACCCTGGACAGTATTGTAACGCAATATGAGACAATGTAAAAAATGAAACACAAAATGTGTAACGGTGTGGATGACAAACAAATTTGCTGCTTTTTTACACAGAATTTTTGGGAGTGTTGTTCACCGACTTGTTTTTTTACGTATAGGTTACCCACCTTGTTACCTCTACACCACAGGATACAAAATTAGGGATGACTCTGAGCTACTAAACAAAACAACCTTCCCACAAGTTGCCAAATTACGGAGGTAAAGTCAGCTAGCACATCTTTGTATAAAAACTAACATTTTAGGACAGTTACAAAAGGTTAAGAAAAAAAGAGCCATTCTGACAGTAAGACTGTACAGCATTGTGTTCTTTGGTCCAAAAGGACAAAAAACATAAGAAGGCCTATGCTCCCAATAACCACTCTAGGAGGAATAAACACAGTTTGTTTGGTTTACCTTGATACAGAACAGTAACAACAGCTTTTCTTTAAACATTCATGCCACATTTTGCATAAACAGGATGATGGATATTCACACGTGGAAAGGAATTTACCAAAGAGATCTAATGTCTGCTGCTTTTAGGACAAGTCTTAAACAGCGCTACATATTTCAACTTCTAAACCAAAGTTAAAAGGATTCCAACTGAGCTTTTCCAAAGAGAAGGCCTGAACATGGTATGTTTTCCCTTAATGTCAGCGATAAACTATGTATGTAGAGAACAATGCATGTATTTGTATGACAGCGGTTCACAGGAACAGGCGCTGGGGACAGGCTGCTGGGTGCTCAGTCACACTGCCATCCTAAAGCATGGTGTCTTTGTGTGGACATGCTCCCTCTCACCCTCAGCTGGGTAGGTCTATAAGGGAATACTTTCTCTCTATCTCACCCTCAGCTGGGTAGGTCTAGGATATTTCTGTATTTCACAAATGGAATTTCTATGTCATTACATTTTATTGCCCTGTATGTACTATGTATTTATTTTTGAACTTGCAGATTCATTTTTGAATTTTTGGATTTGCAGATAACTTGTGGGTAAAAGCTTTTGGACGTGGGCTTAATAATTCTACAAGAATTTGGTGGCCATGTAACGATCAGCTTGTGTAAAAAATTCCTGGAAAGACTTTGACAACAGATCATCGCCATGCCACAGTCTCATCTTTGTCTGGTTTGAGTACTTCCAACTGGTTCACTTTTGTCCTCAACACTCAGCAGTGTGACCTTCACACACCAGCATGAGACAGAGGTGTCCAGTGGAGGCCAGTGAACACAGAGGCACCCTCAGACCAAGGGAGGGGAAATCCCCCAGAGGACTCGCAGAGGCCAGGTCGCACAGGAAGTGAGATAAGGTTCGCTTCATTAAGGCTAAGAGGAGAGCCAGCAGGCCAGGACCTCAGTGCAAGGATGTGGAGGAGAGAGAGGAGAGAGTGAGAGGAGAGCAATGGGGAGAAAGACAGAGAGGCACCGAAAGTTAGATGGAGGAAAGGTGGACAGTATAAGACAAAGGAGGAGAGAGAGAAAGAGGGGAAATGGGGAAGAAAGTGGGAAAAAGAGAGGAAGAACAAGAGAAAGCATGACAGTGGAAGGAAAAGAGAGAGAGAAAGAGAGCTGGAGAGAGAGAGAGAGAAAGACAAAGACAGAGGAAGAGAGAGAATGACCTTACAGATTACAGATGTAAGGTCAGTTAAAGCAGGCGCACAATGGCAGGGACTCCTTGGTGTGACTTAAAAGACTGACAGAGAAAGACAAACAGAGGAGGAAGTCTGTCTGTGCACAGAGAGGAAGGATACGGGGAATGTAAAGTGCTTTAAGCCATACTTCTTTTAACAAACATCACTGGAAAACATCCTGAAAATGCTTTTCAAAGCTGGTGGAGTGGATGCTTAAGTCACTCCTCCCTTCCTGCATCAATCTGTGCACTGCTAGAAATGTTCTGTAATGAGCTTCAGCATCTGTAAGATGCAGATGAAATGATTTTTGATTGCTTGAAAGTTTTGTCTGAGGTAGCAGAGCGTATCTCTAAGTAGTGAACGGCTGACGTGCGCTTCAGTAAGTGTACAGCACAAATTGAGCACGTCAGGAAACGGATCATGACTTAAGTGACTTAAATTGCAGCAGCGTACATGAATAGAGAGCGAGTTCTTGTTAAACATCTCATTTCCAGAAAAGTCACCACTAAAACATGAGAAACTTAACAACAAAAAAGTTAAATATATATTGTAGAGAAAAACGAATTGTTCAACCACTGTAAAGAATCATTAAAAACTGGGAACCTGCATAGTTGTAGAATTACTATTTTTTACATTTCAAAAGTACCTTGTCGTGTAAATTTTGTTTCTCGGCATTACACACCAGCTGCTCACGCTTATTAACCTCGCAATTAGTCGTGGGTGTGAAAGTGACCTTATGAATATTTCCGAGCGACTGACCGACCTCTCATACTGCTGAATAGGCTACTTGGCTCCATCAGCAACCCACGTTACAAACCAATATCCAATCTTGCTTAAATAAAAAAAAAATCACAAAAAGAAAACAATATATAACAAAATATACAAAATATGTATATTAATAAACGTAAGTAGTTTACTGGCTTCGTGTACTTAAAATTCTCAGTAGACAGCGTCGATAAAATGCTCTGCCAGAGGCTACCTAAAGCTAAAATCGACACAGGCAGGCGTCACATGTTTTCCAAACTGTTAATGTATCCTATCTTGCAAGACAGCAGTGAAGCTGCTTCTGTCAGGTCCCACCGACAAACTGGTCAAGTGCAAGGTAAGCTAAAGTTCATATTCTTGCAACGCGCAGGGCCAAAACGCACTTTGCACAGTTATCCACATGTTTCGCGTTACTTACATTGTCTGGCGAGGACGAGGATGCAAAGTCCTGTGAGAACAAACCCACCCAAAGCCATGCTGCGGGTTCCTGTACAGTAGGTGCTTGGTCCCAGCTGCGGTAGCGGCGTGAAGCGGACCGAAGAAAGGCGAGGAAAGGGGTGGACTACAGCGGTGTATTCTCACCAACACTGTGCTGAAAGAGGGACGGGCAGAGAGGGCTGACTCCAACTGCAACTCAAGGCGGAGCCCTCCGGTGAAGTTCAGAAATGGGTGGTTTTCACCACAATAAGATTTCTTTTTTCCTAAGATTAGCATTTTTTACTGAATATATGCAGCGAGATTGTCTCTGTTTTTGTAAGTGAGGGCTGTCCTAAATTGGTTGAATTGCTGCATTTTCTTGTTATAAAATAATAAAAACCTTAATTTGACATAATGACATAATAGACCCTGCAGTTAAAACAGTGGAGATATGTTGTATACAGCAGAGGTTTGTACCTGCTGTATAGTCAAAAAAGTTTGTGAAATCAAGTCCTGCAGTAAATGTTTCCCTATGACATTCAAAAACAGAAATAAATTAGGTGACCACAGGTTAAGTGAGGTTGTCGGTTGGATTGTTGCACCAGTTGAATTTGTAAATCTTATGCACAAAATGCTTGTGACACACCATGTTGCAGAGAGAAAGAGAAATAGAGAAGATACACAGTGGCCTATCCATGTCCACATAATTAGTTACTATGCACTGATTCATTGCTTTAAGCCTCAGCTAGTAAGAGAGCTGATAAAGCAAAATGCAAATAATGCTATATTATTATGTTTATTATGGTTTAATAATGAACATTATGCTATAGTTATGGTTTAATAATGCACATTATGTTATAGTTATGGCTTAATCCCAGATGAGCACACACAATGAAAAATATACTAATGTAGTGTGAGCTTTTTTGGATGAATCAAAACATTTATGTCAAACATTTTCTCATCTTTATCTTATTATTTATTATATTAACATCGTATGATCGCAAAAACTGTAGGTGTATGGGGATCTACTGTGACATTCGGGCACCTGAGAAACATCATTTCAAGAGCAGGAAGCTTGCCCTGGGTTCATGTGTGAAGCGGGGAGATGAGGAATCATGTACATGTCAACGGTTACAGTGAGACGACAGGGAGGCACCCTGAGGCTGTGCCACTGTGACGTACATATCACATATGGAAACACGGGGAACATTCATCACCACTGACCCAGGGTTATGTCACGTTTACCAAGGTGCAGAGTAAGGCCAGGGTTACACTGCCTGTTTTGCCTGCAGAGGTGGGTCATCCCAGACTCATAAAGGGAGTCCTGCTAGGTGTTTGGTTTTACCTGTACATGCATCACAACTTTTGTGTTTACTTAATTGCTAATTAGTTATATAATTTCACCAATCATCATGATCTACCTGGCTGAAGAGGTGTTCTTATTAGAACCAGCTGTTTTTGTAAATGGTTGGAACAAATTTGTCATGACCTTTCATTCCTTAAAGCCATCCCAGCCACCTCTAGGACTACAAAGCTAACTTTAGCTAGACACGTGACTAGACCTTAAAGGGGTCCTTCCGCTAAAAACCACTTTGAGTAGCTCTATTTACAATGTGGTGGGTCACAACAAGCAGTATATGCATGCAGCACTCCAAGACGTGAAATTCGACCCTCATGGTTTTACTGGTCATTGAAGGGTCGAGCTAACCAGAACGAGCGGACCAGAGCAGGCTAAACCTATCTACATCACTAGGTCGTAAGCCCCGCCCAGAGCCATGTATGGCACACCAACATCCCAGAGGAAGAACAGTGGACAGAAGCTAGGTGAGCGAAAGACAGCGAATTTGCCCAATCAGAGGTGCCTTATTGACACGTCATGAATATTCACAAGGTACACCGGAAAAGCCAGTCGTTCAACCACTAGACCTGTTCTAGCTTACAGAAAACAGCATCAAGCAAGAGAACTAGGACATAATTTTTCACAGAAAAATTATTGTGTGTGCGTGTGCATGAGTGTGTGTGTGTGTGTGTGTGCATGAGTGTGTGTGTGTGTGTGTGTGTGTGTGTGCGTGTGTGTGCGCGTGTGTGTGTGCATGAGCATGTGTGTGTATGTGTGAGACCAGCTGCCCTTACTTTGGCCTTCTTGCTTTCTCCCCCTTCCTCTGCATCTCTTTCTTTTGTGTGGTGCATCCTGGTGGATCCTGGCCTTCAGGAGAGGGAAGCAGCCGACAGAAGTTGATCCGCCTTACCTACACACGACATGACTGTAGACTGCAGAGAACATAGAGGTCAGCCATGAAACCTTCACCCAAACACTGAGATGTCCAAGCTTTTGTTTTGAGTTTGGGTATGTCGTTTTGCCAGTTACAAATAAAATCATGAAGACATGGAGTACAAAATTCTAAATTAATAAAAAAACGAAGACAAAAATGTGTCTTAACCAAATAAACTTGAATATGCATTACTTTCCATTGTTCATTTAATTAAAAGAGAAAAAAACATTCAACCCTTTACACTGTTGAGGAAACCAAAAGCTGTAAGTACTGCTCTTCTAGGCTTTCATATGCACTTGTGGTTGTGGTTGTGAATCTGTGGTTCTGGTCTCTAAAGCACTGTTTGCATAGCGGTTTGCTCACCATCTGTGGTCATTAAACATGTCTTATAAATATACGATACATGACAAAATACATGTAACATGACTTTCCCAGAAAAAGATCAGTAACATTTTAATGATTATGATCACAAAACCTTCCCAAATTCCTTGTTCCTATCACTACTCAAGCAAGTGAGTGATTGCTGTGGTTTAAGGCTGGGAAAAGTGTCTGTCATTAGCAATGAAGTATTTAACCAGCATGGCCCTCTGTGTGCCGTACTGGTCCATGCAGATGTTTTATTCAGGCATATGCCACTTCCTCCTCCTGGTCTTTAGTTTTCTTAACCCGATTCAGGTCATGGGAGAGTTTTTCCAGTGCGCTGAGCCAACCCCGGTATTCTAAACAAGATACCCTGAAGGTAAGCAAGACCAGTCAAACTGATTTCTATTACTATTACTATTGGACACATCCCAATGGCAGTCAACATCTCTGGATGCTCACAAGATGGCTAGACAGTGTGCAGTTTTTACTTTTTTTAGAAAGATTAAAAAATGTCTATGAAATCTATTTGTTGTTTGTTTGGACTTAATACATGGTGGTCTTTCAGAAAATAATTTTTTCCCACTCACCCAGTACATACCAACTGGACATTGATGTTGAGCAGATAACATACCAGAGTATGGCGACAAAGCAGTCTATTTGGGCCTTAATTGCCTTGTCAGTAAGCTGTGATGGCCTCACACTTGTCAACACAGAGTCCTATTGACCTCTCATTAAGGGGTGACACAGTGCTGAAGGGAGGTGCCGCCCCTTCACTTGGACAGATAAGAAGTCCTCTTAAACGAGGAAACATGGTCAAAGTTCGCAGATAAGAGAAAAGGTCTTTTTAATGAAATCATAGGTTTGGTTTATCTCTGGGGACAATTGTTCCAAAATCAGGCATGTATATGTCTGTCCAGATGACACACACAGGCGGCCATTTTTAGATGGAATGTTCCTGTGTAGATGTCCTTAAGTTTACATTATGTCTCTGTGACCTCATCAAGAGACTTTCCATGTCCACAGGATACTGCATTTAAAGTGGGCACTTTCTGAAAGAAAAGCAAAGGATATAGATAGGATAGAGAAAGAACCATAGAGAGAGACAGACAGAAAAAGACTGAGAGAGTGCAGTTTTGCTACTGGCAGTGCTAACAATGGTACAACTATTTTTTTTATTCTTTCAGCTCACCAGTGAAAAGTTGTTTTGTGTTTATTTACTTGTTTTTTTAAAGCTCAAGTGAAACGCTGACTTTTTAAAAGTCACATTCCTAATAGAAATTAGAGCTTAGTAAATATTTTTGTTAATCACATAAACTTTTCTTTCTCAGTGAGCCCCACCATAAGGGTAAGTTGCGTCCAAGGGCACAGGGGGTTTAAGGAACATAAAACCAGGCTGGAACAGCTGGACAGAAATAGACAAAAATACTTTCCCCTCATTGCTTATTCCCAGAGTCGGAGCAGACCCAGAAGACCCCCAAGAGAACAAAGCTTTTATTTCAGATGACAGACAAACAGAGAGACAGAGAGAGAGAAGTCAATACACACTGGAAATATTCAGACAGTTTTTTTCTGTAATTCAACATAATGAAACTGAAGTGGTTCATGTTTTGATAGAGTAATTGGATAATTAGGGCTACTCAATATGCTAACACATTCTGTTACGGGGTCAGGCTTCAGAAACATGCTGACGTACATGCAGAAATAATATGCGAAAATGTTATACTGACATCAGTAGTTCCCCAATCATTGATGACTAGTCCTGCATTTGTATTTTCACATGGATGACCATATTAGTTCACCCTCCCCATACACATCAAGAGCCATGAGGCTGTTTCCTGTCCCCTGCTGATGAACACGTCGCTACAGTCACGCCCTCCCGGCAAAAGGGCAAGAGGGATGGACGGATGGAAGGATGGAGAGATAGGGGGATAGAGAGATAGAAAAGAAGGAGAAGAGGCCAGATGCATCTACACTCATCAGCCATGTAGTGTTCTTGGAGAGCAAGGAATTCAAAACTCCTAGTCACTTTGAATGCATATCAGCCCATTCACAAATATAGAAACACGCAAAACTAAAATAAGTATTTTTTATTATTATCAATCATATTAATAATCGTTTGTTTCTGTGAATGCATAAAATGGCACAACTTGTCTAATGTTCTAAATCCACAAAAGTAATAAATTGACTGATGGACACATAAAAAGTCAAATAATTAACTTAAGACATCTAGGAAATTATATCAGTGTTAAACAGCTTCTAGGTTGACTCCTAGCTGGGGTTTAGTAAGAAAACCAATGCTTACTGTACTGTGAGTCTGTAAATGTAGTGTAGCTTGGGTTTACAGGAAAACTCTGGTGTTAAAACATTATATTGTGTTGGTATGTTTGCTGAGGAGCAAAACTGCACTAGCCTGTTGCATTTCGAAGTTAACACTATTTTAAACATTTACAAAAGCTGGAAGAAACTCCACACTTCCTTGGTAATATAACAAAGGTCCTGACATTCAAAACGAGGCATTGAGAACTTTGTAAGTTTACACATCGTTAACTAAAAGGAGTGTTTTTACCACATATTGTTTTTACAGGCAGTACCTTGCCGTAGTTTCTAGTTGCCACCATGATGAAAATCCATACAACTCGATGGAGTTGTGGCCATAGACAGTAAAAGGTTGTGGCTGGGTCAGTGGTTCTTTCTGGCAGTCCTTTCATCGCACTCTTACAGCTCTGCATCTGTATATTCCGGTTCAAATAAGTACAGCAGTAATACTCTCAGTGTTCTGCCATCTCTGCAGCATTTGGGAGACAGTCAATACAACTTCAGTCAAGTCAGTAAGTGTTCACATTTCTGGTTTCGCTTCCAGGTCATCAATCAGTAGGATAGCATTACGATCAATCAGAGCAACAAACTTGGTTACCATATCACTACACCAGTGTACCGTCCCATTAGGGTCTATGGTACCGTGACTACCGTCACAGACCCACATCATCGTGTTATGCCTGCCCAGCAACTCTAAAGGATAGACCAATGTGATTCTTCCGCAAAGATTTGGGAGAGTAGCTAATCAGCTTCAATGGGTCGTTACTAGACTGTAGCCAGGATAGAAATGTAATGCTAGAGTACATCGAGATTTCTAGGCTAACAGAACATATAACATGGTTTGATAAGAAATAAGAAAAGAAAAACTTATGAATCAGCACACATAGCCTACCTCCTCTATCCTCTCTCACTCTAGGACTCTCTCAATCCTGTTTATTTTTATCTCCTTTTTTTTAACTTTTTCTTCAGTTTCATCCCATGCCTTTGTCTTTTATACCTTTTTTTACACTTGTGAATATCTACATTTATTATTACATAACTCTTTTTATTATGTCAAGGTTTCTCATTCATCACATTATCGTTCATTTGTATGCCGTATTTGGTTGGTTGGTTGGTTGGTTTCTTTCTTTCTTTCTTTCTTTCCCTTTCATGATCTGTTTTTACTTTGGTGTCCATTCCTGTTTCCTCCCTGTCCCTCTTTTTAGATCCCACTCATAGTGAGCAAACATCCCAAGTGGTAAAGTAACGCAGCCCTTGTTGTAAACGTTTGGTGTATTTTTAGAGGCCATTGACATTCTAATCACAGATAAGCAGGTTCAGCAGCAGTGGTGTAGTGGGAAACACACTGGGCACTGCTTCCTCTGAGAGCATCAACAGACCCATGGATGACCCTGTGTGCGCCTTTTCGCAGCCTCATTCTAGTGGCTATTGAAAAACGCATGCCACAGGCGTAGCTTGTCAAAAGGGCAACACAGGCCAGGACCCCAGACCACTGCCAGCCACTGAAGGCTGACAAACCTCAAACTACAGTAGTGGCAGTACGGTTGTCAACGGAAGTTGTGTTTTTTTTTTGTTTTTTTTTGGCTGGGACCCCAACAGACTGTGAATCCCCTCTGCTGATTGGAGGACGATGCTGTCCCTGAGCACTCTTTACAGACCCAACCAAACCACCGCTGCCAGAGGCGTTTCTTGGCTCTGTTGGGGCGCCCAAACCAAACCAAAAAAAACACCACTTTCATAAAAAAAATGCATTGCCACCACTGTAGTTTAAAGGTCACAAGCCATTGCCTGGTTTGTCTGCTGGCTAGCTGTGCCTCTGATTGCCATCCCTCTGAAGATGAAGCATCACCTTGACTGATGCCTCCCATCTGCATGTTTACAGCTGGTGAGTAGGGGAAAAGACCCCTGGGCTTACGCTGGAAGGACACTCCGAAGGAAGGAAAGAGGAAAACGAGTCATTCTTTCCACGCTGGAGCAAAGCGCACATTGTGTGGGATGTGCGTCTGCTGGAATGAGAGAGGGGCATTGTCCCAAAGGCATCAGGGCGAGGGCTGGGAGAGCTGAGGGTCGGGGGGCAGGTCCAGGGTTCAGTTGGCTTTTTATTTATACAGAGAAAGGGCCAGAAGCAGTGACGTTTGCTGTGGGGCAATTTGAATGAGTGTATTTACAGCACTGCTTGGAATTTAACTCCCACGCTGAAATGACACTTCACTCCGGCCTATATTGTTCAGTGAACGTGAAGCTGTCAGGCCCTTATCTGAGAAAAACTTCAGAGTTGAACCGAAAAATCTTATTGAATTTTATTTATAGTGTGATTATAATAGTAATAATTAGTTGCTTCACTATTAATTCATACCGTTATTTTAATATTAACTTTAAACCCAGATGCACCTGAACAACTTTCAAGGGGCGACAGAGGTAGGGGCTGTGCTGGCAAGTACATGGAGTCAGCTTTGACCTTTGACCTAGGGTACTTCCTACTTCGTTTACCTCCCCATATCTAAGCATCGGTATCTTTACCATGGCAGCCAAATGAACTTTGGCCTGCAGTTTGAAAACTTTGTAATCTTGCTACTGCGAAAATGGTGGAGCTTCATTGTAGCTGTATTTCCTTTATCAATAACCGATACTTCAGTAATGGCACAAAACATGAGATTATCAAACCACCTAGCAAATTAAGATCACGCTATACCTATCAGACAAACCTAAAACGTAGGCCCCGCCTAATATTCTGATTGATCATGCCTCATTAAACACATGATTTTTTATCTCAGTTATGCAGTGAACCATCTTTAGCAGCACTGCAAGTAATCACTAACCAGGCTTTATTCAAATTTAAACATTTTGTTGTGTTAATTGTCAGGTGTTAATTGCCTACGCGAACGGGAGAGAGACAGTGTTCACTCACTCACACAAATAAACTACAGGGAGGGCGTTTTTTGTAATTGTTGGTGGTTTTGTTACTGTGGGTAAAGTACGGGGACTGGGGGAAATGTTTGATGTTGTGGGTGACTGTGGGGAAATGTTTGGTGTCGGGCGACGCCATTGAAGGTCACGCGCTTCCGCGTTTAAAACGCGACCAACACAAACACTAATTTTTCAATTCTCCCTGCCGTTACATTACCTTCTAAACATCACCGCTGACATGTAGTGAGGTACTCACTACCATGTCCCATTTCCACACCATATTCCTCTGCTAATCCCTTCCACTAGCCTCAACCACTCGTAACAAATACACACTTACCGGTTTGACGGCTCCAACTCCATTGCCCCTATGCGGAAGCGCGCCCGCTGTAAGAGTTTTTCATCTCTCTACGGAGACGAGGGTTGTGAGTATTGTGCACGGTGCGGGGATAATTGTGTTTTGCTGTATGAGTGTTTAGTTGAATTTGGTGGTGTTATGTGGGTGATGGGCGATTGTCCTTATGTTTATTATGGTTCATAATACTGTATTGATGTTGGAAATATTATATTTAAGGTTATCACCAGTATTGGGGGTGGTAGGGTCCAATCAGCCCTGATTGGACCAATTTGAGGGTAATAGATAGCCCTATTTAAGAACTCTCTCATTCGGCTATGGGGAGAGGGTGTGTGAAGGTAACTACACATGCTTGCTGAGAGGCTGTGGAAAGTTAAGTATTGCTACTGCTAGTCAGCGCTAAGTAATTGCCATCTATTTTTTTTTTGTGTGTGCGCTGACAAGCTGCCTTCATTGTTGACAGAGAACCAGCTGATTTTGTACATCTGGCTGCTTGGTTGCCTTTTCCCCCTTCAACTGTCCAATCTGGTCTCATCTGCACTCTGGGTAACTGCTCTCCACCTCATATAATTTAATATTATGTAAACCACTGCCCCCCTCACAATAATTGGCACAAATAATATTAAAACCAAAAACAATCCCTTTGTTATTGGTAGACTAGTCATCGCTAATGGTGACTGCTTTCGGTATTTTATGTAGAATTAAAGTTCTTGATTGTTAAAAATTAACCTTGGTTGATTACTTTTACTGTTCATAATTAATCATCTGTGGGCTGCATTACAGTAAGATAGATTAACTTGTGGCAATGATCAAAAAACGAAACAAAAGTCTAATCAGCCTCTGTCTGAAATGCCCTGCCATGAGTCAGCTCGCCCACTGTTCGGAATGGTCATGAAAGGCGGTAGTGTCATCCTCCCACAAGCTTGACAAGAAAAATAAAAGATCTTTGCTATAGACATAGCCTACTCTTTGTAGTGCAAGAAGAAGACGCCATCTTGTATTGTGAGAAAAGTCAGAAAAATAGGCAAAAAATTGCAATAAAGGTGTTCTTAGGCAAGGGCAAGTGGAAACAATTCCTTCTGCTGACTACACTTACTCCCAGAAAAAAGTGCCTCAGGTTTCTGTTTGTTTACATGCTCAATGGCTACATGCAGTAATGTAGTAAATACATAGACAGAAAAGCATCTTAGGACCTTGTTAAAAGCCATTCTAAGAACCAAATGTTGGGGGCAAATGCCTTTATGGTAACCCTTTGCTTCCTTCACTTGGGATAAATACCAATAATAAACCTAATAAAGTTACTGCTGTTAAACAGCTCAACAGGGAATGTGAGTGTGTGAGCACATCACATCAACGTATCAAAACAACCATTTTTGTCCAGGAATTAACAACTTTCTTTAAAAAAAGACCTCTACACTTCTTTTCATTTACTGTATTGTGCAAAAAAAGAAACAAAGAAAGAAAAAATAAAAATGCCACAGGCATTGTTGAAGTTGAATATTCTGTGTAAATCTAATCTGCCACAGCTGTCATGACACAGCACCTAATTCGTCATGTCATCCTGACAGCGTCCCTCCATCATCTTGGCTTTGGGCAGGATCCAGAAGAGCACTTTGTGTCCTGGTGGCTGAAGCGACACTGGGAAGGGAACTTTTCACAGGCCCTGAATACTAGCCCAGGGGATTTATGCATTCAAAAGAACCATTTTTCTTTCAGTCTCTGATCTCTCTCTCTCTCTCTCTCTCTCTCTCTCTCTCTCTCTCTCTCTCTCTCTCTCTCTCCTTCCATCACTTTGCTCCCATTTGCTGAAGGCTGACTGGAGCTTGTGGGCTGTGCTGGTATGTAAAGGTCGTCGCCTGGGTTGTGACCAGACCGTGTACGGCTCCCCCCCCGTTTGGAGTTTGTGTTTTCCCATAGAAGCTTCCGAACTGCTCCTTCTGTCAAGCTAACCCCCCCCTTCCCCATCATGTGCCCCCCACCCTGTCAGTCATTGGGCTGATTATTATTAGCCCTCTCTCCTGTGGCTCGGCTGGCAAGCGGCCAACACAAACACAGTTGTCAGCTGGAGAGGCCAGCAAGGAGCCCAACATCAGCCCAAGCATCCTACTCAACATGTAAATGGCCTTACACAAATACACACAGAAGTCCGTCTCTCACAGTTGGGTGAAACCAGTTAAAACTCAAGAGAAGCCCATTCCAAGTGTTTCGCTGTGATTTAGACACACACAGGACATTATTAGAATAGCTACATTCGGTTAGTGTCATTTATGATTAACTTCATACCCATATCAGTCTACTGATGTCAATTTTAGATCAAAGTCATGAATAGGCTACTGATAATTAGCTACTGTTAAGTTCTGTTATTAAAGTTGTTAAGTATTTATAATGGACACAGTTGCAGGAACTCCCAAGATTGTGAATGCAATCAGGGTTTTCCTAGAGGTGATGCTAGTGCAATTATGTACAGTTACTGTTGGTACTGTTTTTTTAAGTGATGTATTAAAATAGTGCTATATGAGTAAATTGACACTGACAGACAGAATATGCCTTCATAATAAAGACCCTGAAAAATATTACTTGTGCTCTGGTCCTTGCTGAGTTTAGTAAACAGAAGTGGCCCATGGCCTGCCGCTGATATCTTGGCTGGTGTTGGTTTGTGCCCCTGTTGAAAGCCATGAAACACAGACCAGTCCCAGGGCTGCATTCCTTCCAGAGCACCACGAAGACAGGAGGGGAGCAAGAGGATGGACATGACCCAGAGGGTGTGGAGAATCCATAACAGGACCGTGGGGCTCTGGCATTGCCCTCCTGGGCTGGGGTAAGTAAGAGGGGCATCCGGTGGCATCGTGTTCTTCCTCCCTTGGAGGCAGACATGATGGACTCTGTTTGGGACCCAAGCTGTAGTTTAAAGGTTATCATCCCTCCAAGACCATGTGGTGGCCTGGGGTCCCCAAGCAGTTGCCTGTGCTGCCTGTTAGCTGGCTATGCCTCTGCCGGTAGCTCTCCTCTGGGATGATGCTTCTCACGTGTTGCTGTTTGTTAGTGTCCTCTGCTGTAACGATGTCATGACAGCATTTTTCCAGTTTGGCTCTGTAACGACAGTTAGGGACCCTGGGGGTGATCATTGCTGAAGGTCCTGGTTCACAGATATAGAGGGGAACATCCCCAAAAAGGATGGGCGTGTTGGGTGTGTGAGCTCCGCGAATGTGTTCACATGGTAGTCCAATTAGTGTGAGTGTTTCTCATGGTGTTGCTGCTTTTGTCTGTAGGCATGGTGCTGTGGTGTGGTTTCCTGTTTTTTTAGAAGTAGGCCTGGGCTGTTCAGAGATACATATCAGTATCCCATGAGTCACTGAGTTTACAGGAGGGTCAGTACAAGCAGTCAAACAAGTACAGTGCCGTACATTGAGTCTTAGATTGACGTATGCAACCTTGGCCAATGGGAATCATGATCACAAAGTCAGTCTGTCAATATAGATTCTATTTTAGGATACCACACATTTACTGACATTGCCCCTGAGTAGCTGTAGTGGGGGACTATCTGAATACTTCTCATCAGTAAAATTCTTTCTAAAGAGCCCTTAATGTAGTCAAGATCCTGTGTACCCATAATCACATAATTGTGTTGGTATTTCTCTGGATTACAAATCAGGTTTATGATTGATAGCATTATGTTGTTGCTGTTAACAAGCCATTTCAAGATATGCAGCACATTTAAAAGTTGTGTATTACAGCTGAATACAGATTGTTCCTGTCAAGCATCCATTTGCTCCTAAAATGGCAACAGAAAGATCTGTTTCACTTTTAGACATCAAAAACAAACATCAAACATGCGGGTACAGATGGATGGGTATTTTCTAATACATATTTTCACACTGAGAAAACCCAGATTTATGTAGAAGGGTTGTCTCCAGTGAAATGCCATTGTGTTCATGAAGCATTTGTCCATGATCATATCCTTTTGCATCTAACACAAACATGCCTCTAGAACAATGAACTCCCTTGTGCCACATGTGAATGTCACCCAGTATGTAGGACATATTTCAGTCACTGACAAAACTCTGAAATATAAAGTTTTAGAAAAGATTCATGTGCTTGTTCCCATCAAAGCATTCTTAAACTTTTTACATTTCAGATGTTCTGAGTTAGGCTATCGTCACAGTCTTTCTTCATGTTCATGTTAATAAAAAATAAACATTCCATAATTAATTATCAAGCATAACATTTTTACCAGATTTGCCCATACTTCCTAATAAATTATACTGTTTAGAAATTATGGTAGAGACCAACACTGAAGACATAACAGAGTACAATGGAGACAAAAGGCACAAATGCAACAACACATTGTAAACATTTCATAAAATAACAATATTTATTTTCAGGTCACTGTTTTGGGCCTTTTGGGGAGATCCCTATGATACGGTAACTCACACACATCTGGGCTCCTTACAAAACCGTTAAAGTCGTTTCACTGCAACAAACACAGGAAGTTCAGTCATAATGCATTTCCACATCGACCAGATCATGACCATAAAAGGAATGCAAATGGCACAAGTTATGATGAAGAGGCCTGATCCTTTATCATGAGCTATGCCATTGAAAACCAAACAAAGGCTTTTCTGCTTTCACAAACAATCCAGGATCAGTTTCCTATGAGGTTGTCGTCTGTCATTGTTCCATCCTTGCAAACGTAACATAAAAATACAGCCCCTCGGCAAATTACAATGAGCTCCATTCATAATTTTGTTGCAAGAAAAAAACTTTCAAACTGGCACCACTTGGGGAAACAGCAGCTGTTCTATCTCACAAATGTAGTGGTCCTACTGTCATTATACGTTTTAAAAAAATATTTAAATCTATTTACCACCCTAAAACTTGCCCAAACAGCAGTGGAGCACTCCTGAATTGGCAGTGAATTGGCAGTGAAGTCATTAACTATTGTGTAGGCCTAACTGTAGGCCTGTGTTTCTACATATCCCAAATTGCACTTGTACTGTCCTTTTCTTTCAAAGTGGTTTTTATGTGGAAAAGCAGGCTAGAACTTAAAGCTCACAGCCACTGAATGTTCTTAAAGAACAACACATAACACAAAAACACATTATACAAAGACAATAGAGAAACTGAATTTAATTTAGGCTACTTTAATTAAATTGAATTAAATTAGACATCAGCATTTCAAGTGCATGGTTTATTCGTGGCTAACCTGGGTAAAAGAAAGTAAACATCCTGGCAGATGTCTTTATTCTTCCTCTAGTAAGAGGTTTACCTCCTATTTTAAGTTACTTTTTCAGGCTTGTCACCAAACCAAGTTGTTGAAACAGAGTCGTGGTGTGCCTTTCTTACGGTATCATACATGGGGCTCTGATAATAGCTTTCCAACGAGGTCAATGTCGCCATCTAGAGGACCAAAGTAACTCTAGGCTATTTACAACCAGCCTACAATAAAGACCCCTCCACTGTAAATAACTGTGCTGTAGATATATTTGCTATTTCAAAAATGTACTTATTTAAAATCTTCAATTTTTCAGTTTTAAACCAGCGTACTTCATAAATGTTTAAATTAAATGTTAACGAAGTGGTCCTTGCCGTCAAATGGTATTCGATTAGTCTTCCTAGATAATATTCCCAGTTGACCTCAGGGTTGTGTAGCAACAGAGAACGCCAAACTTGAGCGCGTTCCCTAAACACAATCACAGCCACGGTGAACAATAGTTAACTATTCATAGCTGACGAAATATCTAAACAGAGGCTGAATTGACGACTTTCTAAAGATTTATTTATGGCAGAAGATCAACCAATATGCCTTGTAAGTGAGTGTGGCTAAATGCCCAAAATACTGCTTGTCACATAATGTTAAACAATTGTATATAACGTTAGGCATAGGTGTCGTCATTAGACGCATGTTAGCGGCTAATTAGGCCTAGTAAGCTGTCAATATACTATTACATTAAAAGTAGTCTTTGTGTTAGCTTTAGAAAGTACTAGATGGAACCGCTACTTTTGCAGTTAGAGTTACAGCAGTTACAGGAAGGACCTACCAACTCTGGTGTTAGAAGTAACTGAAAAAAAAAAAAATGGTGTTAAAGTAAAATGGATGCTTGACATTAAGGAATCCACCGCACTGGAATATTGACGATACTAAAATAATCTTACTACATTGTTTTTTCACCTAAGGCTTCGATTATATACTATTTTCGAGATGGTCAGTATCGTCAAGCCATCAATTCTGCAGAAGAACATCTGAAAAAAATTCACAACGACCCAGCCCTGAAGTTGTTCAAGGCCCTTGGAGTTTTGATGGAAGGTAATCCCGCTCCATCTGAGATAGACTACTAGCCTACTCATCCATTCTGAGTCATTTCATCACCAGGGCATAAGCACTTGTACAGTAACTAAAAACTTACCTTATTGATAGTGTATGTTCATTACTATTAACGTTTAAAGTAGACTTTAAACTAGAATCTCACACATAGGCTAGTTTAACTTGTAGTCTCTGTGGATAAATTGTATGTAGTTCAATTATAAATGGAATAACCCTTAATAAACCCTTAATAAATGTTTTGTGTTTATGCAGGCCGGACCCAAGATGCTATTAGGGAGTTGCTGCAGTTGAGAGACAGGTCCAGTGTCTCTCTTGGAGCCATGCTGGGCCTCATCTTTGCACATAAGAGAAGTGAAGCAGCTGGTCAGTTCATACAGTTACTCGTAGCTTTGCATTCTCACTGCTGTGTGTTCATCTGTTGTGTTTACATTGTGCAGATGCACACATTTATTATAAAAAAAGAAACATGCTTGCATCATTTAGTATTTTGATTCTTTTCTAGCATATTTCCATCCCACTATTTAATATAAATATTGTCAAAAGATACAGTTTAAAGCACTTTTTTCATTCAAGATTCATTCAAGCACATACCCATTCTGTATGTATGTATGTATGTATGTATGTATGTATGTATGTATGTATGTATGTATGTATGTGTATACATCATATTAACAAAAGATACTGTTTTGCATGGCTGCATCTAACTTGAGAGGTGTATCATGTTGCAGACAGAGAGGCTGTGTCTGAGCTGGAGACGCAGTTACGGTCCAGTCGCAAGACAGCGGGCGAGAAAGCTCTGCTGTATGCAGGCATGACCCTGTGGCTGCTGGGGCACTGTGTGAAAGCCAGAGAGTACATCGACAGGGCCGTCAAGATGAGCAACAGCTCACCACAGGTCAGGGCGAATTGCACTGGGACAGTAGCAACAACGGCCGCAAGGGACGGCTTCCTGCTAATGACATTTTGAAAGGGGAACCTGAGGTGTTGAAACAAACAGTGAGAGTTAACTTAGTCTGTGTGTGTTTGTGTGATTTATCTGAATTGAGGCTGGAACATTTTAGTTTCTCTAAAGCATATCTTCTCGCTCCCTCTCTCCTCACTCTCTCCCCCCCCCAGGTTCTGTACATCTCCATTCTCTCTGCCTATATATCTGCTCATTTGTTTCCTGTAAACCGATTCAAATATATATTTCAGATTATATATTTCAGCTAAATAATGTCTTCACTTTGATCATAGTGTCTGTGGTGGTGAGTCATCTGTCAAACGTGTCTTAATTTGTGACAGGCTGTAATCATGAAGGGTTGGATGCTGCTGAACGCAGAAACAGACCAGCAGAGAGACCAGGCTGTGCACTGTTTCGACAGCGGGGTGCAGGACTCCATCAATGTGTTTGGACTTATTGGCAAGGTGGAGTGTGGTGGATTTCTTTTTTCCTCAGAAGCAGGAAGCTTTCATCTTACATTTGTTTAAAAAAGATGTATGCCCTAACCTAACCCTAATACTGTTGCCGGTCTTTAAGCCCACTTGGTTGCCTTCTTCTTCCCAATCCGGTGTTGCTTTTCTAGATTGCTGGTTTGAGCTTGCGACTGGACTGAGCACAGGATGACCTCAGTTACATTGGCTGGCATTGTCTTTCAGGTGGAGTTCTTCATGATGAAGCAGAACTACACGTGGGCCATGGATGTGGTGAACCAGATCATTGCATCCTACCCCACCTTCACCTCAGCGCTCACCCTCAAGATGAGCATCTTCCTGGCCTGCCAGGACTGGGAGCAGACCAGGGAGACCTGTGACAGGTGTGCATTCAGATTCTAATTTAGATTCATTCTTTATTTCTCCACAAGGGGACATGTGTATCCATAAGTTCATACTCACATATAAAAATAAATAAACAAATGTTTTACAACAGCTGGTGAGGTTGACTTTTACTTGCGTTCTGACTTAATGGTTTCATGGTATATTGCTGGACATGGAAATAACTGTGTTGTTAGTTATGCCAACTGTTTTGTAATTGTGTGTGTGTGTGTGTTTGTGTTTTTTTTTTTTTTTAGAATCTTTGAGCATGACGAGTGGAACTTGAAAGCTCATCAGATGCAGGTCATTCTGGCTTTGGCTAAAGATGGGGATCTCACCAAGGTATATACACAATTGTGTGGTGGAGCGCATTTACAATTGAATATAAAACATAACCTCATATTTTTTTTAATTAGCTGGGTCATCATTGGGGCAGCTATGGTCTACAGGTCAGGGAGTCAGCCTTAAGGGAAAAAGTGTGTGTGTGTGTGTGGGGGGGGGGGGGGTGTTCACTTACCATGGATGGGAGAGATGCCCTCTGGGGACTATACACCGTGTCTGTTTATCACACCTTGTTTACATGTGCCATGGACCATCCAGACTGCCAGAGCTCTAAGAGCAGTGGCACTCTGTGTTGTGTGTTTTTGTCAGTAGTTGTTGCCAGGAGTACATATTAGACGCTTTCTCACACGCTGGCTGCACTTGTGCTTCTCATCCCTTTGTGTAGCTACGGCACTGAGCCTCCCACTCTGTTTTAAAATGGACGGCAAGACTGGGGCGGTTTCGCAGATAGGGGTGGGTGTAAGGGTATTTACGAGGGAACAGTAGCCTGACAGTCTGCAGCCACCAATAGAGACTAGTGGCCCCGAGTCATTAGCACCAACTAGCTCTGAAATGGCCTTGGTCTGGTCTTGCCTGACAGTCTGAAGGCAGCGTATGAAGGCCAATGTGTAACCTGTGCTGACCTGTGGGTGTTTGTGTTACAGGCACAGGAGCACCTCCAGGCCCTTCTCAGTGCCTTAGAGAGGAAGGAGCCCCTCAGCCCCAGGCTCCACACAGACATCCTCAGGCCCATCAGCAGGCTGGTGAGTTGGGTTGAGTTACTGTTTGCTTGCATCTCTTGTTGAATGACAAAACTACAACGGTGTGACATCATGGCATGATAGATTTTCATTTGATTTTACTAGTGTTCTTAGTTTGTGTATTATGATATTATATTGTGTATTATGAAGCATATATATGATAACATTTGTTCAGGTGTATATACAGTATTGTAGTATGCTGTATCATATCTATAGTTTTAAATAATATTATAAAAAAGTTCACTGCCTGTAGCACAGCAATCACTGTATGTATTATCTTGAATGGGTTGCTTGTACAAATTGTCCTGTACATAGCCCATTCTCCTGTACATAGCCCATTTACCTTTTACTATTTATCATTTATTATGCCATTGTATATACTCCCTCTTTCATTTGTTTCTTCAGCGCTTCCTTGCTTGACACATGACACTAACACTTTTACCTAGCAGCTTTGTGGCCTTGCTGTCTAATTTCATTGTACAGGCAACTGCGTAATGACAGTAAAAGTCTTGTCTTGAAGTCTCAAAGTCTTGTCCTGTTTTTCATGGTTTTTGTACAGTGTGGGAGCAACACAGCGATTCTGCAGACCCTGATTCCCTTCGTGCAGAGGGCCCACACTCAGGCACCGGAGGAGGCACACATCGCCACTGAGCTGGGCCACCTGCTGGTGCTGCTGGGCAAACACAAGGAGGCCGTCGGCTGGTTCAGTACGGCGCTCAGACTGGACGAGAGCAGCCTGTCTGCCCTAACAGGTTCATAGGTCAAAGCCTTTTGGACAGACAAACCCCTGGACATTTCTCTTCCTGCATATTTTAGCTTTAAAAATCATGTTACCTGAAGGTGCTGTTTACCTTTATGTAAATATTTATTTATTTTTATTATTATTATACAGTAGTTGTTGTTTTTGACAGATGCCTTGTGTCAGTATTAGTGAATATGCTGTCTACAGTCTGTATATCTGTGTATTAGAGTATGCCATTAGATAGATAGATGTACTTTATTGATTCCAAGCTGGTAAATTACAGCTATGTGTATTACAATTACCACTGTGCGTGTGTGTGTGTGTGTGTGTGTGTGTGTGTGTGTGTGTGTGTGTGTGTGTGTGTCTGTGTCTGTGACTGTGACTGTGACGTCTCCAAGGTCTGGTGAAGTGCAAGCTGTTGAATGGTGAGGATGAAGAGGCAGCCCAGCAGCTGGAGTTTCTCACTGAGGTCCAGCAAACCCTCGCGCCCTCCTCGGTATGCCGTACAAACACACCCACACACGCACACACACACACACACACACACACACACACACACAACCATACACACCACCATACACACCTTCTTGGCTAACTGAATTCTGTATAGCAACTGTGGCTCTGCTGCTCTTCTTCTGCTCTGTTGTTCGCTGCCCTTTTGGTGGCACCCGGCCAGTCTAGTACACTGTGTCTGCGTTTGCACTGTGTCTTTGCCTGTGTGTGGAGCATGTACGTGTGTGTGTGTGTGTACGTGTGTGTGTGTGTGTGTGTGTGTGTGTGTGTGTGTGTGTGTGTTTGTGCATTAGGACCTGACTTTGTGGATGTGGATCTGTGTATGCAAATGTGTGTGTGTGTTAGGAGCTGACTCTCCTGGAGGCCATCTCGTGCAGTAGAAAGGGGGGTGGGCAGGAGCGAGTGACCAGGCTGCTGAAGGAAGCTGTGGAGCTCCGCCTGCTGCTGCTGAAGGGCCGCGCCCTCAGCCCTGACTACCTGCACAGCCTCGACCCCAACTTCCTCTTCCAGGTCGTGCTGCTGCACCTCTCCTACATCCAGGTGACTGAGCAGCACTCTTAAGTCTCAAGCTTAGCAAGCTTCCGCACACTTCCAGTGGAAGTGGAAGCGCATGCCATGTGAGTGTAACGAAAAATTAGGAGATACATGTCATCTTTGCAGCACTTGTCCAACCACTTCAATATTTAATGTCCAAAATGCTTTTAGCCAGCCAGTCATTTCAGACAAGCACAATAGTATGCCTGTTCTACACGGCACGCACTGCACGCACAGGCACTTGCATGGGACTATGACACCTCCTTTATCTACCTACCTGCCACTTATCTACACATACACTTATCTCCCTTTTAGGGGCCGTAGTTATTTTATGTATTTTTTTTTTTTTTTTGATAGAAGCATTTACTTAATCCCACCAACACGTTTTCTATTCTACAATTAGGGTAACTGCTAGGATGTTTAAAACAACACGAGCAGAACATTGAAGAATCCCAAGCATTAGTGATATTTTACAGTTTTTTATCAATCATTTTCATACATGTTTCAATACCATAGCTACTTTTTCAAAACTCTTAACACTTTTGCACCAAACCATAGACACCAACCTTTCGCATTGCTTTACCACAATTGCATTTGACCACCACTTCAACCAAAATTCGTTAGTACTTCTCTTAGTTACAGTTTTTACCAATCATTTTCACACATATTTCAATACCATGGCTACTTTTTCAAAACTCTTTAACACTTTTGTACCAATCATAGACTATGGTAGCCATACAGTGTTCTCTTTCGCATTTCTTTACCACAATTGCATTCGATCCCCACTTCAACCAAAATTCATTATTACTTCTCTCAGTTACAGTTTTAACCAATCACTTTCACATGTGTCTCAATACCATGGCTACTTTTTCAAAACTCTTACCACTTTTGCACCAACCATAGACTATGGGAGCCAAACAGTGTTCTCTTTCACATTGCTTTACCACAATTGCATTCGATCATCACTTAGAAGACAATGTAACACAACACAACATTTTGTCAAATAAAAAAGAAATACTGGTAATGCACTTAAGACATCTCTAGCCAAAAATTATTGATAATTAGCACTTTTACACTTATGTGTCTGTTTCTTTATAGTATTTTTTAATTTTTCATGACGTGTTACATAACAGGTAAACAAACAGGTTACATTTGCATGTTTATGGGCAAAACATTATCATATAGAAAGTTGATATTGGAGTTGCTGTGTATTCCATTATCAGTATGTACTGTAGGCTTTATCATAATTTATCCAAAATGCAGCAGCACTATAGATCAGCATTAGTAGGTAGGGCCTTGTATGGACAACTATATTTACATTATCTTCCATAGACAGGAAGTTTAACGTGCATTTTTCAAATATCTCTGTGTACTACTGGACAGAGCTACAACCAATCAGACCACTGATTTGGATGACGAATGCACAGCTTTTGTTTTTTATTGGTGCCCGATTTTTCAGCTAAAGGAGCAGTCGAGAGTAGGCAGGCTTGCCAGACTGACTTGAAGATGAAATTCAATGTAGCGTCATAGGCAGTATAGGTGGGCCCAGGCTAATATTTACATACATTTACAACACGTATTACATGTATTTCCTTTTGCAGTGGGACATGCTGTAATTTTTAGGAACTCTTAAGTGATGCAGGTAATGGCCGTGGACCTTTTCTGCAGTAGAACACAATGTGATTATATGTAAGCACAGGGTGAAGGTAACACATGTTACAGTTTATCATGGTGTGTTTCTGGAGTGATTTATTTTCTTAGTTTCCATGATTGTGCATATTCGATTGACACAATTTTATCTTCAGTTCTGACATATATACTGCAGTTATAAAATCAGAAAAAAAAACAAAATATAGAAAAAACACTTTCGTGATTAGCATCAGTATTTTCTGACATATATGGTACCAGTAACATGTGCCATACTGTAGGACAAAGGCTAAAAGAGTTTTGAAAAAGTGGACATTATATTGAGACACGTGAGAAAATTATTGGCAAAAACTGTAATCAATTTTACTTTCACTGTGTGTGTGTGTGTGTGTGTGTGTGTGTGTGTGTGTGCGTGCGTGTGTGTGCGTGTGTGTGCGTGTGTGTGTGTGCTTGTGTGCTTGTGTATGTGTGTGCGTGCGTGTGAGTGCATGTGTATGTGTGTGTGTATTGCATGGTTTGTAACACCATGTTCTTGTGTCTGTGTGTGCGTGTGTGTTTCTGCTTCGTCCCTAGACTGATCAGCCCTTCGTGGGCCAGCCTGTGCCATTTGGCTTAAAGCACTGTGTGATGGTGTTAGAACTGGTCATTAAGGCTGCCCCTGGTATCCTCACCTGCTCCTACCTCATGGCCCTGCTCAAGTTCCTCTTGGGTGAGCTCAGCGGCCTCCCAGTCTGCACTGTATATCTATACCAACTATATATATGTACAGTATAGTAGATACATTACTAGTAGATGTATTGTTATCTGTTATCTGTGCACTGTGTGTGTGTGTGTGTGTGTTGTCTTTGTGTATGTGGCGTGTTTGTGTGTGTGTGTATTGTGTAGTTTTTAACACCATGTTCCTGCCTGCCTGTTCCTGTATCTGTGTGTATTTGTGTGTGTGTGTGTGTGTGTGTGTGTGTGTGTGTATGTATGTGTGTGTGTGTGTGTGTGTGCGTGTGCGTGCTACGTTTGTGTGTGTATGTACTCTGTGTATGTTTTGTGGTATGTTTTGTGTGTGTGTGTGCGTATGTCCTCTGTGTGTGTGTGTGTGTGTGTGTGTGTGTGTGTGTGTGTAGGTGACTGTAAGGCGGCGCAGGTGTACCTGAGCCAGTGTCTGGAGAGGGAGCCCACCCTAGCCCCGGCCCATGTGCTGCAGGGCCGCATCCACCTGCAGCTGCGCGACTACAAGCAGTGCCTCAGCAGCCTGGAGGCCGGAGTCTCACACAACTTCCAGGTCCGACCACACGCCCGCTGACTGTGCACATCCATCAGCAAGATTTATCCCTCCAGACCCGAGCGCTTTATTTAAACACACTTTATTTAGACACACTTTATTTTAGACGTGTACAGCATTTTCTTCACTAACCCTTTTTTGCTGTTTAAGGGTGTTTTTTCTCACTGTCCATGTCTATCTTTATGCATTTTTTGTCATAAGTTTTAAAAATACCAGTGTGTTTATTTTCCCTCTTGGTTCTTGCTAACTGTCCTGATGTTCTCTCTCCCTTCTTTTCTTTACTGTCATATATTTTTCCAGTTTATTAATATCTCTCTTAGTTCTGGCTCAGCTTTTTGTTCAGTAAATACCCTCCTGTTTCTCTCCCTCGTTCTGCTTTTCTCTCTTCCTCTTCCTCTCCCTCTCCCTCCCTCTGTGTGTCTTTCCTGTCCCCCGCCAGGTGCGTGAGCTGCCAGGCTACCACCTGCTGAGAGCGCGTGCCCAGCGTGAGATGGGGGATCTGGCGGAGTGCATCCGCTCCCTGAGGCTGGCCATGAGTCTGCCCGGCGTGCGGAGGCCTGTGCGGGGCAAAGAGACCACCATCACCTCCACCGAGAGGTGCTCAGTGTTCCTGGACCTCGCCCAGGCACTCCGGCTCAACGGAGAGGAGGTATCCACTCACATTCACAATCACATTTACAGGTCAGGCCATAGTGATGGGACACATCAAATGCTAGTGTCTTGGACTAATAAAAATGATATGGAGTACCAAATACATTTATTACATAACTGACATAAAGGAGTTCAAAATAATGTAAGATTTTGCTTTTTACTTTGCTGTAGTTGGCAATTTTTGCATTTTCTGCAAAAAAAAATCTGCAATTTGACGGTCACCAATACCAACTACCTGTAAAAATAACAGAATCTTAGATAATATGTTAATATGCTACTACTTGTGTAATGAATGTGTTTGTAACTCTTTGGTACTCAAAGTACTAGCATTTAAAATGTGTCCCATCATGACCCACCCTGCTATTACAAATACAATTACAGTTATAGTATTTGGCAGACACTGTTCTCCAAAGCGGCAAACAACATTGTAAAATCATTCATTTATACAAACAAAAATAATACTTTTTAAAATATATAACAAAAATATTTAGCCATTTTATTTAGAATTTATCATTCTACATGCTGTGCTGCACTGCAATCCCCAGAAGTAGCATTTCATTCCTCAGCTGCAAGCTGCCGCAGTTGAGGGTGTTGTCATCATGGCTGTTGCATGTGCATGTGCGATAATGACAACAAAAGTCATTTATGTGACCTCAGTTGCTTTCTGGTCTTTCAAAATAATTAGGGACTTTCTCAATTTTATTCTTAATTGTTTTCTCTTTTCTTTTATCCTTATTTTTTGAAAAAACTCTACTGTATGCTAGGTACCAGAATGAGCCAAAGGGTCGTAGTGTCTGTAGTGATCTTACCCTGCTGTTCCCCACTAGCATGAAGCTACCAAGGTCATGCAGGACGCCATTTTGACCTTTGCCGACACGGCGGATGAGATCCGTGTACTGGTGGCCAATGTGGACCTGGCGCTGGCGAAGGACCATGTGGACACGGCCATCAGCATGCTGAGGAGCGTCACGCCCGGCCAGCCCAATTACATCGAGGCCAAAGAGAAGATGGCTGCCATTTACCTGGAGAGGAAGAAAAACAGAAATCTCTACATCGCCTGTTACAGGTTAGCTTCATTCACAAAACCTGATGTATAAAATCTTTGGTTGCATAGCTGGTATTCACTATAGTGATTTAAAACTATAAATGTAGCTAACCACAACTTAGCAATGGTAAAGCGCTATTTGTCATATTCACTTAAAGCATACTTTTGATTGATGTATAGCTGGAGACTTTTAATCAATTTAATCAATCAATAATAAGTGAAATGTGGCTGCTTTAGGGAGATTTGTGAGGTGATGCCTGGACCACATTCCACTATCCTCTTAGGTGATGCCTACATGAAAATCCAAGAGGTATTTAGGAAACCTAGTTTTTGACAACTGTTGTAGCAATTTTTGTGCTTTTGTCTTGCAGTGTTTTGTTAAGTATTTATTTGGAATATTTGTTGGTACTCTTTTTTGCCCAAAGAGTTTGTCTCCCTTTCATTTCATAGATCGTTTATAATTGTATACAGATTGATTTGATTTTAATATGTCTATTTCATTCATGGATTTTATTATTTATTTTCCTGTGAAAGGTTAAATAAATACTAATACTAACTCATACTTAACTATGAATTGCTGCATGTTAGTGTAGCACCAGTAGTGACACACCATTTGAATGAATACCCAAAGCCAGAAAAGGCCATAGCAGTTTACCAAGAAGTGACAGAAAAGGCCCCAAAGGATTCAACATTCGCCCAAAAGATTGGTCAGGCCTACGTGAAGACCCACCAGTATGACAAGGTACAGTCTGGACTATCTACATCACCACTTAGTACCTACCGAAGAGTCCACATTCAACAACAGAGCTCAACAGAGCAACAAAGGTCGACTTAAACTCAGACCTCAATTCCACATATACACTAATGCTTTACTCAGACCTCACACACACAAACAGTAATGCTACAGTCAGACTACACACACACACTAAGCTAATGTTACACTCACACCTCAGACACTAATAAAGATTAAGGTTACACTCAGACCTCAAACACACACAAACAGTAATGCTATACTCAAACCTCACATACGTTAATGCCACAGTCAGACCTCACACACTCACAAACTGTAACGCTACATTCTGACCTTACATGGGATCATACACTCTGAAGCTGTGTTATACTTCACATAGAAACATGTGCTAATAATACACTTATACCTCACACACACTGATGCCTCTGCTAATGCTACATTTTTCCAGTTTATTGTTCATTGTTTGTTTATTGTAATTTTCCTGTGAAGTCAGCCAGTGGAGCTAAAGTCATGAACAGTATACTGATGTATGCAAAAGGGAAAACGTGTTAGAAAGCACACCAAGTCATGTGTGTGTTTCGTGGAACTGTCTTTCAGGCCGTTGCCTACTATGAGACTGCCCTGACCATACACATGCAGGACTCTCTCTGTCTGGAGTTTGTTGAACTCCTCATTAAGCTGAAGCTCTTTGACAAGGCCCAGTTTGTCCTTGAGAAGGCCTTAACCAATGAAGCCAGTAAGTACATGAACAAGCTTTATTATGTGTGGTGTAAGATTTATTTTAGGCCCTAGCCTAATAATTGGTTTTAAACCATGAATGCAGTAAATTGTTTGTAAGTCACTTTTGCATAGCTCAAACAGAGAGAGTGAAGATTTGTTGTTCTTTAAAAAGCCACAGGTACATTATGAAACCTTTACTTCATTGTGTTCCTGGAAGTTATGTTATGAAATGTTCCTGATGCCTCTCTGCCTCTCTCTCTCTCTCTCTCTCTCTCTCTGTCTCTGTCTCTCTCTCTGTCTCTCTCTCAGCGAGTGAGTTGGCCAACATGTTGAGTAATGTCAGGTACCTGAGGGCGTTGTCAAGAGTCCAAGAGAAGATAAATGTCTCTCCGGAGGAAACACTGAAGAAGGTGTTGCCTGAGCTGTGGCCACTGACCATGTAGCCTCAGTCAACACATAGCGTCACCCAGCAGTCATGCTAAACCCACAGCTTCCCTCAGCCCACACGCTACACTAACCACAGACATGGGCCCCACCACTCTAAAACCAGACACTTGTCACTTGGATATGCCTGTCTGTTCTTTTGCCTCATATTCTGTCTCTCTTTTTTTTCTTTCTCTCTCTTCTTTTTTTTACCTTGTGTCACTCATGTTTCCTGTCTTTCTCATCTCCTCTCTCCCTCTTTACATGCCCTCTCTTTCTCTCTGTCTCACTATCTGCCTTTTCTCTACTCCTCCCCCCTCATTTTAGCTTACTTCTCTTTTCGCGCTCGTCTCTCCCTCTCTTTGTCTCTTTTTCTTTTGCCCTCTGTTCCCCTGTCTTTCTCTTCATCTTGCTGTTTCTTGTTCTCTCGTTTTCTCTCTCTGCCTCTCTCTCTGTCTATTTCTCTTTCTTTCTCCATGTGTTTGTCTGTCTCTTCTTCTGTTCCCTTGTCCCTCATTCCATAAATCCCTCTCTTTTTCTCCTAATGCAGTGTAATTATCTCTGGATAATCAGAATCAGAATCAGTTTTGTTGGCCAAGTGTACTTACATATAGAAGTAATTTGACTCCGGTAGTTAGCCCTCTGTACATTCAACATATAGACATGTGGTAGTATACATATAATACAATATAATACAATGGACAAGTAGAAATATGTGGACTCATACTGCATAAGATAGACAACAATGTAAATATAAAAGCGTCACCTAAACGTTGCTCCATCCATCGTGTGTCCCTCGGCCCTCGGTCCTCTCCCAGGCCCTGTCCCTGCAGAAGCGGGTGCTGAGGCGTGTGGCCGTGGAGCAGCCGGAGCTGCTGGAGCAGGAGGCGGCCATGGCCTCGTGGCTCTGCTGCGCCTCCGCTCGCCACCAGCCTCACCTGGAGGAGGCCGTCCACAGCTACACCGAGGCCCTGCACCACACGCCCACCGACGCCAGGGTCAGGCACACACACACATACACATGCATGCACACGCATGCTCATACACGCATATACACACACTCGTACGAACGCACAGACACACACACACACTGACCCCTTCCCTCTGAGGCTAGAAGTCCATATTCTGCCATCCTCCATGCGAAGCAAAAATGGTAAAAGTTCCCCAGATTCCCCAGTCTAAATAACACTCACAGCATGTCACCATGGCTTTCTCACCGCCTTCCAAAACCCGCAGGAAGTGTGAGGACATCCAGATAACATAGGCTGTCCTGCTGTACCTTCACTGCTCAGATCCCATAGGCAGCCCAAGCACACTTACATTGTTGAAATCTCCAGAATTGTTTGTTGATATGTGCCATTGCAGCAAAGATATTTGTTGACATCTTAAGACTGTTATTCTTACCTGTGGTTTAACAGTGCACAGACATTATAGTTTTTACCAATTATTTACACAAGTGTCTCAATGCCATGGCTACTTTTTCAAAACACTTTTGCACCAACCATAGACTATGGACTCATATAGACTATGAGCCAAACAGTGTTCTCTTTCACATTGCTTTACCACAATTGCATTCGATCACCACTTCAACCAAAATCCGTTAGTACTTCTCTCAGTTACTGTAAAGAAGCTGTGGATCGTGCTCTGACCGTGCCCTGTGTGTGTGTGTGTGTGTGTGTGTGTGTGTGTGTGTGCGTGTGCAGATTTCGCTGGAAATGGCTCAACTGTACCTGAGACATAACAAGCTGGACCAGTGCAGAGAGCAGTGTGAGGCTGCGGTCACGGCCCAACCCAACCACCCCGAGGCCACCATGGTACGGCCGGCCCTTCTCTCCTGACAGCTCAGCTGAACCCCCCCTTGCCACAAATTTTATCCAACCATCAGTTGATCCTGATGAGCACACAAATCATCATACAGATAGACTGGTTAATTAGTGAAATTACTAACGTGCAGGCAGAAGGAATACATGGCAGGGTTTTTACTTGGCAAAGATTGACACCTCTCCCACCTGGCTGTGTGTGTGTGTGTGTGTGTGTGCGTGTGCCCCTCGTAAAGCTACACATGTGGGGCACAGATTTCCCCATTAAGATAGGAAAACCAGACAAGGGGTCATTTGTGGGGAACGAACTGTGCCAAAAAATGCCAAAACATTGCTTTACTGACAGGTTAGGGTTAGGGATAGGTTTGGTCTGGTCAGTTTTGCATTGTTTAGTTGTAAATATACCACAGAGTCTTGTCCTGTTGTGGTGCCTGTCCTATGTTGTGTGTTTCCCTTACCGATTTAACTGCCACTCCACACCTTGAGTGGTTTTCACACTGTGGCTCAGGTTACCTTAATTCACACCCTGTTTCCTGTGATCCTGAGTCGCATGCTAAGGTGGAGATCAACACCTTGAACTTTAAGTGACATTAATCCACCACAGCTTTAATGCCATCAGATCTTACAACTGAAGAAGCCTGTTGCAGCTCAGCACGGTTGACTGCCAGCACCAGGACAAATAACAACCCAAATGGACATTCAGATGCCATTGTACAGATGTGCTGTGGATCATAGGGTTTACTCATGAATTTGACATTGTATTGTCCTGTTGACGTAACTGATTGACTACAGCACAATAAACTGACACTGTGTATGAAGGGTGATACATATACAAAATTGCCTTGCCTTGCTTTTTATTAATGCGTGTTGTTTTTGAGTAGACTTCGACCAGTGCTGACCATGTGTTGTCTGTGCAGCTGTTGGGCGATGTGCTCCTCAGACAGATGAAGTATGATGAAGCTGTGAAGGTGTACGCAGACTTGGCCCAGCATTGCCCAGGTCTGTCTGTGTTCACACACACCTAGGACACTCACCACACGAACTGACAATACTCCCCACACACACTTAGGATATTCATTAACCTTAAATGCTCACCACACACACAGAATACTTATTGATGCTATGTTTAATTTACAAGAGGCCAAGCATAGCCAGGATACCTCATCATGGAGCATCTCCTGTACTAATAATAGTAAAATAACAATAAACAGCATTCTGGTTTATTCTATTACAGGTAACTTCCAGGTCATGGCCAAGTTCATCGACCTGCTGAGGAGAGTTGGGAAGCTGGAGGACATTTTGCCGTTCTTCACGGCGTGTGAGCACTTGTGTGGCAGGGCCCCCTACGAAGCGGGCTACAACTACTGCAGAGGGCTCTACCTCTGGTCAGACCCAGCCCAGAGTACTCTGTCCGTTTGTCTATCTGTTTGTATGTCTTTGTCTCTCTATCTGTCATTGTCTGTCTATCCCTTTTTAACCATGGTGTTTTTCTCCCCAAGTCTTTTTCTGTATCTCTCTCTTTCTCTGTACTGCATTTCCCTGTCTTTGTACTGTCCTGCATGTGACTTGCATTTGGCAAATATGTGTATCTGTGTATGTCTGTGTGAATATGTGCATGTGTATGTTTGGTGTGTGTGTATATGTGCGTTAATGTGTGTGTGTGTGTGTCTAGGCACAGGAACCAGGTGACAGAGGCTCTGAGACACCTGAATAAGGCTCGTCGGGATGTGGAGTGGGGAGAGAAGGCCCTGGACCTGATGGTGCAGATCTGCCTGAACCCAGACAAGGAGACATTTGCAAGCCACATGTTGCAGCCTCGCCGGGAGGAGGGGGAGGGGGAAGGGTGAGCACAGTACACACACACACACACACACACACACACAAACACGCACACACGCAAACAACAACACTGATCATGCTATTAAGCTTAAAAAAGGTGGATTCAAGCACATTACACATGTAGTGTGAGTACACCCTAACACTGCCACTGTGCTGTTTCTCCGCCTGCAGGCGTCCTCAGAGCGGTGGTGGCCAGACCGAGAGCGCGAGGAGCGAGGAGGGTGTCCAGCTTGGCTTGAACACCGCCCAGAACCTGCTCAAGGAGTTCCGTCCACGCTCCAAGGCCGGCGTGGAGAGAGCCCAGCTCCTCATCAACCTCCTGCTGCTTCACACCAAGGAGCCCCCACACGTGCAGACCGCAGCCACCTCCTTCAGCGAGATGGTGGCGGGGAAGGTGAGGAGCATGCTGGAGGAACACTGCCATGCAAACACAGTCATGGAGTCCCAGAATATTTTGGAAAATAATATACTAACTGTGGAAGCTGGAAAAATGAGTTATATATTTCATAATGAATTAAATAAGATCATGTCTGTGTGTGTATGCATGTGTGCATGTGTGTGTTTGTGTGTGCATGTGTGTATGTGCGCACATATGTGTGTGTGTGTACGTGTGTGTGTGTGTGTGTGTGTGTGTGTGTTTGTTACTGTGTATGTGTGTGTGCAGCCTGACAAAGAGAGTGTGTCGGCGCTGCTGGGTCTGAGCCAGGCCTTCATGCTGCTGAACCAGTCCCCACGGGCGCGCAACCAGCTCAAGCGCCTGTCCAAGGTGGAGTGGGCCGAGGACATCGCCGATGACCTGGAGCGCAGCCAGCTGCTGCTGGCTGACATGTACATCGGCTCGGGGAAGTTCGACATCGCCACCAAGCTGGCCAAGCTCTGTCTCGCCCGCAACAAGGTGAGTCGCTGCCTCTGCCTCTGCCTCTGCCTCCGCCTTGCCTGAGTGCATAAATCATCATTACTCCTGTACTGATGCACACAAGGCTTGTGCTGGATCCCACACTGTGTGTGTGTGTCAGGGGTGGAAATTAACTTGACAAAATGTGAACTTTTACCAGCCACTGTCAAATAAATGATAAAATTCACCACTTCGCCACTCAGTAGTAAAATTTACCAGCCATTTTTATATTTTACCATCATTTGGCTGGTAGCTGGTGTGAGTTTTCATCCCTGGTGTGTGTGTGTGTGTTGTGTGTGTGTGTGTGTGTATGTGTGTGTGTGTGTGTGTGTGTGTGTGTGTGTGTGTGTGTGTGTGTGTGTTTGTGTGTGTTCTTCCCTCAGTCCTGCTGTAAAGCGCTGGAGTATCTGGGCTATATAGCAGAGAGTGAGCATTCCTACAGAGATGCTGCCGAGTACTATGCAGAGGCCTGGAGACTCAGCTACAGGGTCAACCCCACCATAGGTGAGTCATACACAGTACAGGGTCCACCACACAATAGGTAAGTTAAACACAACACTTTAGATTAGACAACTACAGTAAAGGGTCAACCTCACCATAGGTGAGTTAAACACAACACTTTAGATTAGACAACTACAGTAAAGGGTCAACCTCACCATAGGTGAGTCAAACACAACTCTGTAGACAGCTGAAGAATCACCCCTACCATAGTGTAAGTGTGGTTCCCATTTGATGCATAGATGAGGACCACAGACACATACCGCAGTAGCAATACTGCAGTCAAACCCATCAAATGGGATATCTCGTACACTACGTTATCATGTGCCCGCTAAACATGGTCATGGCACAGTGACTACCAGTCTTTAGGTTCACATTTATCCTGCCTAACTCACAGCTTGTGCTTTTAAGATAACACTTGGCAATGAACAACAACAACAGCAGCACGTGTCTGTTTATGTGTGTCCTTTCTGGAGAAGACTAAGGCGCACAGACTGTCCTCATAAGTCGTCTCACTCTCTCCCCAGGCTACCGGCTGGCGTTTAACTACCTCAAGTTTAAGAAGTACACAGAGGCCATAGATGTCTGTTACAAGGTTGGGAGCTCCCACTGTATGTCACACAAACAGAAATTTTAGCATCAAACACCATTCATTCAGGGCCCTCTCTTGCTGTATAACAGTGTTACTGGTCATGAATGTGAACATAGCCTGTTATTTGCACTGCAGTATGATATTGTATAAAACACAGTTCATTTTGAAGGGTTTAGTTGTACAGCAAGTAAAGTGGTCCCTTATCTCCTGACTGAGGCCATTGCCTGTAAACTGTAATGTAAAGGCTATTTTTCTGAAGAAGAACCACAAAAGATAACATTTTACCAAGAAATGACCAAGCACAAACCACTTCTGTAGAACCCAGTCTAGGTGATTTTGCAACTCCTCAAAGAGACAAAGAAGCATGCGCACGCACACGCACACACACACACACACACACACACACACACACACACACACACATATACACACACACACACACGCATACACACACACGCACACACACACTCGTGCCTGATATCTCTGAGTGCCCATGTTTTGCTAAAGAGAAGAGGGCCTTATTGCAGCTTTAAATGTATTTATTATTAATAGTATTAAAAAAGAACGATGGAAAGATGGAAAGAAAGAAAAGCAGAAAGCGGAGCCGCCATGGTCCAACTGCTCCCTGGGCCCGGCAGCAAATGGCTGCCCACTGTTATTGAGGATCACATATGCCACCACTTCCAGTGTGTGTGTGTGTGTGTGTGTGTGTGTGTTCGTGTGTTCATTGCTTCTGACATGTCTTCACTAACAGACAGGTTAAATGCAGAAGCAGAATTTCCTTCTGATGATGAAACACAGTATCTGTCTATTCAAGTAGAAGTTACAGTATGGAGGGAAAGAGATTCAGTCTGCTTCTGGCCAGTGTCCTCATGTTCACATCACTGCAATAGTTGGGGTTCTCTGCAAAAAAAAAACAGCTCACTGTAGTCTGAAATCCGTGTCACTGCGGTGTTTAATTTCTGGAGCGTAAATGAATGTTGCTGTGATGTTTAGATTCTGAGTAGAATCAATGAATGTTTCCATGGTGTTTAAACCCTGAGGAGAATAAATGAATGTTGTTGCTATGGTGTTTAGGTTCTGGAGGAGCATCATGACTTTCCTCAGATTGAAACAGACATTCTGCATCGGGCGCAGCAGGCTTTAAGACCATAACACTGGCCCCCTACATGGATGCCATTTGGCAAGATCACCCACTGGCACACAGGTGGAATCAGGGCACTGAGGCCTGCCTTCATGTATGCCTTCATTTACATTGGCAAATGTTTCCTACTCCTTTTTAGCATGACATTTGCTTTTAAAATGCTTTTAATTTAGTATATAGGTCAAGTTTATTTATCTGAAGATGTTCTTTACATAGGCCTGTTTCATGAACAAAAACTGTAAAATTACATTATTCAAATAAAGCAGGTAGAATACTTCTGTGGTAGTTTGAATAAATTATGTATTTGGTAATTTAATATGAACTACAGAAGAACACACACAGACAATACTGTAATGTCACCTCAGACATAAGTTTATTCGGGGTGGGCCAAAAATACAGGATTTTAAATGCTTACATCTTGGAATCTAAAATGATAGTGGGTAATAAATATATTCGTTGGAAAGCTGACATTCAGGTGTTTTTGCTACATACACTACCAGTCAAAAGTTTTAGAACACCACACTTTTTCCAGTTTTTTACTGAAAATCATTTAGTTTATTGTGTCTTGCACTCTAAAAATGAAAGCACAGAACAAATATGCAATTTAGGTTGAAAAAAAATCATGTAATCAATTTATAAACCAAAATGTATTTAAAACTTTTGACTTATCAAAGTAGCCACCTTTGGCAGATATAACAGCTGAGCATACTCATGGCATTCTTTCTGCAAGAGAAATCAAATATTATTTAGAAAGTTATTCCCAAGTTTGTGGCAGAAGTTCCCATAAATGTGTGCCACTTGTAGGTTGCTTGGCTTTCACTCTTCTGTCCAGTTCATCCCAAACCAGCTCAATGGGGTTTAAGTCTGGAGATTGTCCTGCCCACTCAATGTTTTCAAACTTATCATATTGTTCTTTTTTCCTGAGGTAGTTTTGGCATAGTTTGGACTAGTGTTTTGGGTCATTATTTTGCTATAGGATGAACCTCTGACCAACTAGGAGCATACCAGAATGCTGTAGTAGCCATGTTGCCGGCGTACAGAGGTCCTGCGTGATGGACCAAAAATTTGAAATTTTGATTAATCAGTTCATAATAATTTCTTCCAGGCTTCAGTAGTCCAATGGCTGCGTTCCATGGCCCAGGAGATCCACTTTGTCTTATTCTGATTTCTTAGCAATGGCTTTATTGCTGCAAATCGTAAGCTGTTAACTCTTAGAAACATGTTCTCTGATTAAGTTGCGACTTGGGGTCTGCCAGACCACTTTCCCCCAGTTTCTCAGTGATATTTGATGGTGAAGAAAGCTGAACTCAGTGACACCTTGACTTTCTTTGCAATTTCCCTGTAGGAAAAACCAACACTTTTAAGTGTTATGATGGTCTGTCTCTCTCCCAATGCTATTTTCCTTTTCCTTGCCATTTTTGTAGCATTACACTACTTTCTGCAGTACAATACTGTTCACCTGATGCTCCTGAGGGTCTGGTACCACAGTGTGTGTTTCAACACTGCTTTTATCAACATTGGGTGTTGTGAGTAATCAAGAAAAGTTCAAACACCTGTAGGAATTAGTAGCACTATCTGTCAAGGCTGATTTAACCTTCATTGCTGCTGATCAGGTGACCCACTTCGTGTTCCCTGAAAAAGGCCTTTTTGTATAATTCTAAAATGTACACTATTTTTCTGTTTTGGGTAACCAAATCTTTTTTTTTAGCCTCCGGCTGTTCATTACTTACCTTTGTCCCATTTCAGGGTATTCATTGAACTTTCACTATTTGAATTGCAATGAATAACTGGAAAAATTAGGGTGTTCCAAAACTTTTGACCAGTAGTGTAGGTTAATTTCTCTGGATACCACTCTGAAAGCGTTTAAGACATCTAAAATGTAAGGGTAGGTTTGGAAAACCTCTTTTTTTGCAAGAACATTTTACTATAGACCTGAATTAGAGTTGAATTAGAAGAGGTCATTAAACATTGTCGGTAGAAACATTTCCCAGTCAAAATAAGTGAAATATAGGGAAACTGTCAATGATTGAAATTTTTGGCAAGCAGCTCTGCTCGTGGATGCCAAACACAGGCCAGAGCTTGCATTTATTGCAGAATTCCATTCTGCCACCACCGCTGTGCTATTTGTTTGTTACTCTGTATCATTTTTAGATTCCAAGATGTAAGCATTTAAAGTCATAAGCATTTAAAATGTGTCCTATTTTTGGCCTAGCCTACATTTGTGTGTGTCTGTGTGTGTGTGTGTGTGTGTGTTTGTGTGTGTTTGTGTGTGATTTGTGGTTTTCTATTCATAGAAGAAACACTGAAATTGTAGATGAGCATATGGTTCAGTCTAGCATTTCTAAGAAAAACTCTTTAGACTGATCCTCAGAGCAGACCATGCTGGAGGACCTCATTCTCTTGGGCGGATATCTGTAGTCTATGACCAGAAATAGTGATTTTCCTAGTATCCGATGTTGTAACTCTTCTGCTGTGCTAGTAGTGATGTAGGACTTTTAAAGCTATGTCCATAAACTGTCGATTCACGGTGATTCAGTTAAAACATACTCTGTAGTTACGAAACAGTCCAATTGTGTCATGTTTTTTTTTTTTTTTTTTTAAATCATTCCAATCACTTTACGCCGGATAGATTGGCATGGTGGAAAAAAATAACTGCCCCTGTGTGTAACAGCTTCCTCTTGAGCGACACTTTCTCACCCCGCTAACTGCTCTCAGGGCAAAGATTGCGTGCTTCCCGCTGGCTGTTTGTTACCCAATGTGGCCTGATCGAAGCGAGTGCCCCCTCAGAGTAATTACACCAGCTGCCCTCCAGAGGGCAGCACACCAAGTAGCCTTCACACTGGCCCTCACAGGCTTTGAGGAAAGAATGTCTAAAGCCTTACTTTCTGTGAGTGGGGTGAGCGAGCGATAATTTCAGGCAGTCTCCTGTATGTCCTCAATGGATGCCTTGATGAAATCAATTGTCTTTTCTTTTAGAGCACTTTGAATGATCAAAGTTGTGCTGTACAGATAAAGAGGAAGCTTTTTAAAGTAAATCATTTATATTTGGGTAGCCTAGTGGACACGAGCATTTCTGACTTGCAAGTATAAATGTAAATAGGTCTCCTGGAAAACTCTATTCCTAAGTTGTTGTGTTTTTAAAATATAAAAATGGTAGCATTACTACTATCATTAACATTAATTATTGCTATGTTAAAAATGTAATACGTTCATGTAATAAAATCTTATATGGTTGTTTTGTAATTAGTGGATTAAGTATTTCAAGCTGTTCTAAAAAAAGATGATGTATGCTACTTGAAGCCCTTGAAACATGCTAGCTATGTCACTGGGGATAGCTATGTCAGTGTGGATGGAGCCACAGACGTATAGATCAGTGGATATGGATTGGCAGTATAGATTGCGAGATGACTTTGCTAATAAGGAAAAGGTGACTTTAGAGTCTCGACACATGGGCGCCTTTATCTGTAGGCCATGACCATTTTTGACAACGTTTGTTGGAAGCTGAAAAGTTATTTTTTCCCTTAAATAGCCTCACTGCCTGTAGTTTTACTATAACATTTGGTGTTATGTGGTTATATAGTACTTAATGTATGTTAAAGCTTTTTTGGTAAATGACCTCGTATGAATCAGTCGTGTGTGTGTGTGTGTGTGTGTGCGCGTGCATGCGCACACATACACATGCAAGTGCTATGTGAATTTAAGTCAGGTCAGAAGCTGTCCTCAGTATGCTGCAAACTGATATTAAAATTGTGCTATGATTGAACCATTTGACAATTAAACAACAACATCTTATAACCATCAGGGAAATAAAAGATAAAAAGGGGGAGGGAGGGAGAAAGAAAGAAAGAAAGAAAGAAAGAGGGAAAGAGAAGGGGGCGTTGTGACAGAGGAAGTGATGGTGTCACGATCAGTTGAGTACCTGGCTCATAACGGAATTCGAAGTCAGACGTGGAGAGACAGAGAGGCAGATAGAGGAACCTGCTTGCAAACAGACGGTAAGAAATGTATCCCCTTCCATACAGTACTCACGGTTTACACTAGTCACACAGAAAACTCGACAATGCTTACAGTAGTGGTTAGTAAAAAAAAAAACGTACTTAGTAAAAAAAATTGACTATGGAACGCTCTGATACAGAAAACTATTAAACATTTTGTTTTATTTAGCAAGAGCTGAAACGGAAGTCATTATTTAAACTGTGAAAAGGTTTAGGCACATTGTTGTGAGGAGGTATTGTTAAAAGATCTCAGTGATTAAGACATCATTAGACATCATGTTGGACTGCCGGCGACTCCAACAGGTACCCAGAGTCAGGCGCTGGCTCCTGCAGTAGTTTCAGCCCCACAGACAGCTGACGACCCTCACTGTGACGCCTAAACAGCTGACAATCCTTACTGCGACTTGCCTCTGCCGTGACCAGCATCCACTGTGGGCCCTGTGATGATGTACCAGAAGCAGGCTCACCCGTCTGGCCCCCAGTGCTCCGTCATCCAGGGCGGATACACGCCGCCCGCCTCCCTCTCCTACTCCGTGCTGAGCCACGCGGGGCCCTCGGCAGCGGTGGGGGGGCACATGGGGGTGACCCCTGACAGCACCCCTTCCTCGGCCAGCCACGGCCACATGAGCCAGGAGGGACTCTACTGCTCTGCGGTGGGAGCGCAGGGCTCTGGGATGACCTACATGCCCACAGCAGCCTGCTCCAGCGGCACCATGGCGGATCACCAGGCCCAGCAGACCCACATGGCACAGCAGGTACAGTGACATGACAGCTGGACATCGCCTTGTGCACTGACTGAGCAAGTGTGTGGCTGTGAATTTTTACCTATGAGAAACAGAGAGGATGAGAGGGAGACACAGAAAGAGAAAGAAAGATGTGGAAGACAGGAAAAAAAGAGAAATATAAGTATTTCATGATGACTGTCATGATAAGCTTGCACACTTTGATCTTTCTACAGTAAGTTGAAGACATTCCACACATCTTACTTTGTATCTTAACCTTGAGAATTTGCTCAGCTGTTTGTTTGTTTATTCATTCGTTCATTTATTTATTTATTAGTTTGGAATATGTTCTATCCAAATTACTATCTGTTCTATCCAGTACCTGTCAGAGGTTGTTATGTACTTGTAGTGCAGGCAGTAACCAGCTTTGGTCTGGTTGTGGTTTAGGCTCCGATCTGTTTCAGACTACAGCTTTTCTGGTTAGACTTCGCCCTGGGCCCCCTCCTTTAGCAAAGACTACGTGTCTCTCCCACACTCCCACACCCTGTGCTAACTGTCTGATCATGTTCACTCAGACTTGTGTGCTGTGTCCCTACAGACTGTTTCTATGTTGTTTTATGACTTATTTTATTTGTAAAGTGTTATTGGGTAACTTGAAATGCTTAATTATTATTATTATTATTATTATTATTATTATTATTATTATTACCTTTGTATTTCTACTGCATGTTCTGACCCCTCCCTCTGGTCATGTGCGCTCTCCTGTCAGGACTTCCCCTCCTTCCTCCTGCCCCCTCCTCCTCCTCCACCTCCTGCTGGTGGTCTTCATCGGCAGCCGGTGGCGAAGAAAGGCATGAACAAGGACAGCCTGGAGTACCGTCTGCGGCGGGAGCGCAACAACATTGCGGTGCGTAAGAGCCGAGACAAGGCACGCCGGCGCATCCAGCTGACCCAGCAACGTGCCCTGCAGCTGCAGCAGGAGAACCAGCGACTGCAGCTCCTCATCGAGCAGCTCACCCATGAGCTGGATACCCTGCGCCACTATCTGGCCCAGCGGCCCCTGCGCTCCAAGACCGAGGACGAGACCTGCTGACCACCAAAGTCATAACGGCAGGAGGCTCACTAAGCCTCACATACACATGCCAAACAGACAAATACACACACACACTCACCAAACACGCGTACCACACACTTACAAAACACACACATACCTACACACACACACACTAAATGCATATCAGATACACTGACAAAACACACCCAAACACAGTCACCTACCAAACATACTAAACACACCCACAAACACACACACAGTGCCCCTTTTGCTGTACTGGAGCAGTGAATAAACTCTATGGGGTCACCATACCAGGTTCCCAAACAAGTGGGTGTACCAGCCAGAGAAAGAGGAGCTTTATGCCAGCCAGACATAAAGGCAGAAACAAAAAACAGCCTCTCATTTCAAAAGTAAGGTCTTCTTAGATCAACACTTACGAAGAAAGAAAAACATAGTTTTTTATGTTTATTGTAGAGCTCAGTATGTACATTTCAGTCTTCTCTGGAATGCTTACAGTAAAATGTTTTGATTGATATCTTTTTTAAACTAAGAATGTGTGAATAAAAATGTTTAATGTAAATAAGCATTGGTGTGCAAGGCACTGCCATTCATGAGTCAATGTGTGCAGCATTTAAGTTTATTGAAATATTTACAAATTAACACACGAAAAGGTGTACTGTAATTCCTACATGAAGTAGTGTTTTTTGCCCCATTTTCCTAACAGAACAGGAATCAAAGCAAAAAGGATAAAAATTGCAAAGACTGTACTATTATTTGCCAGCTAACATGTACTCAGCTATACAATGTATTCCTGGTTAACAGAAGCTAGTTAGGATTGTTGAGCTAGAGTACCATAAACTATATGTTTGAATTTATTTAATTACGTTTATCTGCACCTTTGTGGCTTGCTTTTCAAATTTTACACTGGGATAAGTCAGTTATTTGAAGACCAGAAATTGAAAGAGAACACTTTTAAAAATATGATTCTTCATTAATTTTGAGAAGTTTTTTTTATTCAGTGAAAGCTTGAAGTTCTCATTATTATGATTGCGTAGTTGACATTGCGTAACTTGTTTTGCAGCAAACGTTTGGCCAGAAAAAAACTAAGAAGTAAATTTAAATATTTGAAGAACTCCTTTAAAGATGATAAAAGTTAAGAAGTCAACAAGTCAATACCAGCATATCTGATAAACGTCATGCTGCTCTTCCTGACCAGCGTAAACTGCTGAGGGTGTTAAAAAGTTTCATTTCAAACTTCTATTTTTGCCTGCCATTAACTGCTAAAGTGTGTGGGTCCGACACAGATAATAAACATCCACTGGTTAAGGCACTTCCCCTTTTCACCACTATCACATTCCTGCCGACACATCCTCCCTGTTGCTTTTTCACCTCAGACCTCCCCGACACAATGAAGTGTGCTGAATATGCGGTCGTCTTGGCTGGTGCCAATCATCAGTGCATTCAGGACATCAGTGTGTTCAACACACGTAACACGGCACTGGACCAGCACCTCTTACACTATTACACATATGGCCTAGATAGATTGAAAGATCTATATTGTCATTGGCACTTTTTTACACACAGCAACTGAATTGAAAGTACAGTCAACTCAGTGAGAGGCATAAGAGTTAAAAAGACAAGAAAGTAAAACAAATAAATAAACAAAAGTGTGAAATTAAAAAATTGCACATTAGGAAACAATAAGAGATCAAGTCCACCACCTCTACACTGTCACAGAGATGGCCAAGATTCTCAGATCGGACGCCTAACCGCTAGTCACATGACAGCACGAGATCCGATCTTATCTCCACTTAGACACGTCCAAAACCGGTCTGACATGTACAAACTGGGTGGTTGTGTGATCACCATGCAGGCACACACACACACAGAGCTCCATAGATGCACATCAATACAGTCAGGCAGACAGACACATTTATGGCAAGTGTTTTAAACTTATGACATGAACTGATTTGTCTCTTTTTGTAATTTTATTGTTCAACTCTGTGCTGTACTAAAGAGGAGCACATTACATTACATTACACTTATCAGACACTTTTATCCAAAGAGGACAAAAGAGGACACAAATCAAGCTACAGATATGCACATCTAATCTCATCAGCCCTTTCTTTCTCTCTTTCTTTCTCTCACTTTTTCTTTCTTTCTTTGTTTATTTCTGTGACCATGTTGCGGACTCCCTTTAAGCCCCGCAGAATAATAGCAAAAAAAGTCTCAGAAGTCACAAGAACAGAAGACCACAAGCAGGGTCAGATGGAGCCCAGATGAATGAATTTTGCAGGGTGGGTGTTTGTGTGTGTGTGTGTGAGAGAGAGAGTATGTGTTTCTGTGTGTGTGTGTGTGTGTGTGTGTGTGTGTGTGTGTTTATGGGAAGTGTGTAGGGTGCATCATGTCACTCAGGCTGGGATGGGTATGATTTCAACACTGCGCACACACACACACAGAGGACCAAGGTTTTCAGATAGCATCAGCTGCCCGAGGAAGAGAGGAGCAGGCTCCTTCCTGTGGCTTCCCTCATGGACAGACAGGGCCACACTGATAGCACAAGACAACCACACAGAAACACACAAATGAAAAGCTCATTTACAAGAATCATGTTCCAGTGTTGGTCAACTTTGTGAATTCATGGTGTGTGTTTGTGTGTGTGTGTGGGAAGTGTGCAGGGTGCGTCGTGTCACCCCGACATTTGATTTCAACACTGCACACACACACACACACACGCGACTAAGGGCTGCAGATAGCATCAGCCCAAGGCAGAGAGGAGCTGGGTTCTTCCTGTCGTGTCCACCATGGACAGCTAGTCACACACTGATAGCACAAGGCAACAAGGAGAGACATCTTTAAAATTAATCATTAACAAACATTTTTTTGACATAACTACTTTTGTGTCACCAGATACACACTGATCTATGGACCATTATGAAGTGCAGTAACTCCCCTTTCACACACTCACATTAACAATCTTTTTTAAAAAGATACACTTTTAGTTTGTTTTTAAAAGTACACCTTATTTCTACAATTGATCTAGCCAAGGACCTTAAGATGATGACTGTATAAAGATCTGTATAACTCTTAAATATGTTAGCAACAGTTTTTACTAATAAAATGTACTAAGGGTTAGACTGTCAGTAGGCCTGTCCATAACCCCCACTTTCTCCCACCCCAACCCCATTCCTCTTTATCAGCATCTTCCCAGTGGACAGAAAGGGCATCGTGCAATGGCAATGCTTCTGAAGCCATGTCAGTGAGCTTATGCCACTACAGATGGTGAGAGAGGCAACAGGTAAGGGATTTAATTGGAGCTATTTACAGCAAGAGCTTCATGACAGGGGGTGCAACACCCTGAGTCATGTGGTTTGTTATATATATATATATATACATATACAGTACAGTATATATAGACAGACAGAGAGAGAGAGAGACAGACAGACAGACAGACGGAGGGCAAAGGTATGTCTGTGTCTATGTAATCCTGCAATCTTTAGATACATGTTGTGAGTGAATACTGGAAATTGCTACAGTTGTGTCCAGTAGCAACGATGATTATTGGGGCTTTGCCTGAGGTCTAGTGCTGAAATGTGGATGTGCTCTCGGAGTCCAGTGTGTTGAAATGCCTCGGGAGCCTACTATCTCAGTGGGGCAATCTGTGGTCGGGACACTGTAATTTTGCCCACAGAATTGGGTAAGGCTGCATTTCAGCGCTCTGCACACTTGCTCAACACGGAATGACCAGGCAGCATATAGACAAATAATCACAACTTCTGACTGTCGTAATGGACCGTTTCAGAAATCGCAGTGGATTTCTTTATTTTATTTATTGCAGACATGATTACAGTCCATTGTAATGGGTTTACACACTGTTTACACTTGTGAATTTACCCACAGACATAGGTTTACAACATGCCTCATCAGATATTTCTGGGGAAACATGAAGACGTCAGAAGGTATGCTGGAATTGCTAGGCCGCTGGCTCGCAATTAACGTCAAATACATAGATGTTTAAACATCACCAGAAAACGTAGGCCTACATGTTATTATCCGAAGGCTCCAATAGGCTAAAATTCTCTAGAATATGCAACACCTATTCACTCAAGATAATGTGAACGCAGCATCTAAAACTAGACTGCATTCCCGCAGAAAATGCAAAAAGTGTGCTTGCAAATATGTGTGCCAACATTCCGCCATTCATTTTCAATGGGCCAAAAAGTTGCAGAAAAACGACAATAACGGACGAACGACAAGAGGTACGGTATACCGAAATGTAGGCGGTCATGTCCAAACCGGGCCGGTCGTTTTAGAGTTGGAACGGTGTCTCTATCTCAAAAGCCTGAGGACTAGTAACGTCTTCAAGATCTGGTTCAGGAGAAGAAGAATAATAAACGGGGAGATAACAATAAGTGTGCTCTGCAAGCACACTTAATAATAGTATGACTGAGTTGTACACCATGGTGTAAAAGAATCTCAACATAATCAGCTAGTCATTAATAGGTTTGTTGAAATTCATGGAAAGTTTTTTAGCCTGTGGCTTTTTGGGACAGAAGAGAAAAGATAGAGGTGTACCTATCATGTTTAGACACTGACAAGGGTTAGTGTTAGGGAATACAGCAAAGTCAACTGATTCGCTTGGCTGATTTAATTAGCAAAGACTAGTCTTATTATCGACCTATCACAACCACACAACAGGTCGGCTACTGATCTCTGTCGCCATCATGCGACTGACATGTAGACGTGCAGCGTAAGGTGGCTTTGCAGAGCTCGCCTACCCGAAGGTCTCCGATTCTTTACGAGTTCACTGGTCTTATTTCCGAAACATCCAATGCCGTTTCCGATGCCCTTCGTGTCCTACCTCAAACTCGAGTTTGCCCAGGACTTCCCCTTTAAGACGAGGCTGAAATATAATTTATTTATTTATTCTTAGTTTTCCGTCGGCAGATGTAAATTTCTGGTCGAGCAATAACGTGAGACATCAGCAACAGCCCAAGTCTGGCGTTAACCTTTCTGCTCAATGAGAAAAGGCGTTGTGACTGAAACTACATACAAGAACCCTGTGCGCTATCCTCACTGGGAAAACCAGCTTGTTTCCAAGCCACACTTTCACTTGACAAAGTGTCAAAAGAACTGCCCGGCGAAGAATACAGCTAAATGGACAAAGCCGCTTCCCGAAGTGCGCATAGAGCCAGGAGGAGTAAGGAGTGAATGCGGAATACGACATCTGGAACACAGTGTAGCCCTCCTCTGTTTTAACTAGTATCTTGCTAAATTCTCGCTTAATATCATCCGGGCAACTTAAATATAAGCGACGTCCCTACAGAGACTTCAAACAGGATTATTATTTAGCCCATGTATTGCTTGCCTCTGTGGTCTACTGTGGAATAAAGGTAGGTCCCCCCGTTTTTAAGTTGATTGTCGTTTTGATGTTTTCTGGTTGCGGTGCTCCACTATGCTGTGGCGGAAATTAAATCGTGTCTGAATTTGGATTTTTGTTGGCGCAGGTGTATGTTAAGTGTCGTTGAGAGAATACGTCATCAGTTTCGCCCTACCATAACGTCGGCCGATTGCAGAGACTACATGATACATTGTGTCCTACTGTCTGTGCCTGTCATGTAGTGTGTTTGGCTCTCTGCATATGGGCTGTTTCACTGTGCTTTGACTGCATCGCCGCACAGTAGTTTTCCCCTCTGAAGAACACCCCTTATATAACGCTTGAATTTCGTCAACACTATTTCCTGGCCTGATGGTGGCTGTACATGTCTTTATGTTCTATAGCCCACCATGTGTTCTTAAAGCTTTACTTAAAGCTAAACAATAACGTGCAATGTAACGTGTCTGCGTCCAACATGCAGAACACTTTTTGTTTAAGTTGACCATCACCAATAAGACTAGCAAAAGCGATCGTTTCGAAAGTAGATCTCTAGCCTACTGCAGGTGTTGTGTATTTGAAACTGTTTATCCACAAATGAATCTTTAAAGATAAAAAAAACTCTATATCCTACATGCTCTGTAGTCTATGCCTATCATTCCTACCTGTAAATACAACAGATCTCGGATTGATTACAACATAAACAGACTAATTGAACATCACACAGAGCAACTTGTATTTTATAGTTTTATGAACACCCATAATGACTACGATTGAGGTTGAGTTGTTGGGCTATAAAGCTGTTTGTGTACAGTGAACACGTTTGCAAGTGTATAATGTGCTTCTTATCTTAACATAGATAGATAAATAGAATTACCACTCAACTTGCCATCTCTAATTACAACCAGAAGGATGATTCGATTGGTCGTTAGTCTTGACGTTGTAATATTGTGCTCTGACCACAAGGCACTGATGAGTGCTGTGCCAATGGGCACTGTTACTGTGACTAAGTGACTACAGTGTTAATGAGTGCTCCTGTCCCAACGTGAGATGTTTGTTGTTTCTGTCCACAGATACTTTTCGTGTAGCTCTTCTGAGGGTAGACAGAGGAAGAGAGAGAGGGAGAGACACAGACTGAACGTCTATCTTTCTCTCTCTCTCTCTTTCTTTCCTTCCCTTCTCTTTGCTCTGCGAGGAACCATCAACAGTGACACACCAGGAGCAAGAGAGAGATCCTTAGAAGGGATCATTGAACTATAAGGGACACAAGGTCTCTCTTTCTTGCTCTCTTTCTCTTTTTTTGTCAAGGCCCACTTCTGTAAACATGACATCAACCTCCTCGCCGCTGGCCTCCCCGTCGCCGTGCCCCCCACCCCCTCCGTCGCTCCCATCCTCCCCCACCCCCTCGTCCCCGGCGCCCTCCACCCTCCCCCTCCCCCCCTCCCTGCCCCCCACGGGTGAAGTGATGGTGCTGGCTCTGGGTCGCAAGAAGCAACGTCTGCTCATCGCCCTCTCCATCCTGCCCAACCTCTTTCTGTCCTTCCTGCTCTCCTCTGATCCCCTGCTCACGCTGGCCTCCCCACACCACTGCCGCCTCCCCGGGCCCTCCCCGTCCCCGCAGGTGCTCAACGCCTCCCTGCCCTGGGAGAAGGGGGGGCGGCAGGGGGAGAGTGGGGCCCTGTCCCAGTGCAAGCAGTACCTGATGGTGAACGGCACCCAGGCAGGGGTGGTAGACTGTGAGGCCGGCTGGGACTACAACGTCACAGAGGGCCTGAAGAACAACATTGTCACAGAGGTACGACCAGACCAGCCGTCACACACACCTGACACACACGCGGAGCAGTCACGTTTGTCTGTTGCCTGTCTGAGGAATGTTCTGCAGTCCATTCGCGCCCTCTTGTCAGAAAGAGGGTAAATAGGAGGCAGAAGTAGGTAGAAGCATGGGGTAGGGAAAACTCTCCCTCTGTAAACAACATTGCTCAAAAGAATGTTTTATTCACATGGTAATTTTGCAAACAAGTGTGCTGATTACTCATTATCAGAGGCATGTGGTCAAACAGGAAATGTAGGCCTCTGCTGAACTGCCTTATAGTATCGAGCTCTACAGGTAAGCATTTACCGCTACACTCCTCTCTGCCCTGAAGGTCAAACAGGTTAGATTTCTCTAAAGCAACACCAGTGTGGTCTTCTACTGGAGATTCAGCTCTGGAAGCATGCTCCCTAGGTTGATGGCTGTGAAATAAGAAGATGAGATCCTTTTTGTTAATATTTGCAATTTATTACTGAAACCCAAGGGTGTAAACATGACCCAATGCTGTCTGGGCAACAAAGACAATCCATCACACATGCTCATAAAAGCTGGTGGGCCTGACAGTGCTTCTGGTGTCATACTGCAGGATTTACTGAGTGTGCTGTCGCTCCTCTCCTCCTCTCCTCTCCTCTCCTTCCCTCGCTCTGGCCACGCTGAGGGCGGTGTTTGTTTTTAGCCCTGGTAGGAGGGTGGTGTCGGCCGGGCGGCACTGGCGGGTGGTGTGTCTGGCACACAGTCAGGCCCGGACAGCTGAAAATACAATCATTTCGCAGAGCCCACTTAAAGATACAGAGACTGATTAAAACACAGGGGCCTTGGACGAGTGACACGAGAGAGAAAGGAAGTGTGTGTGTATGTGTGGGATTGTTTGTTGAAAAGACTGGCTGGCTGAGTGGTTGGCTTAAAACAATGCATTTTGGACTTAAAATAGTGACGTTCTTGGACAATCTCGTCCAAACGTCACTGTACCACATGGGTGAATATGGCGTGGTATGGTGACATTCCAAAAACGTCACTATTTCAAGTCCAAAATTTATTGCTTTAAGCCTGCCACTCAGCCAGCCAGTCATTTTAAACAAGGTGTGTGTGTGTGTGTGTGTGTGTGTGTGTGTGTGTGTGTGTGTGTGTGCAGTTGGACAGCAGAGCAGAGCTAGAGAAAGACAGCAGCAAGAGTTCAGAAATGCGGCGTGCTTCCTGTTGGCAGTGTCGACTCAGCTCTCTGAGCTTCCATCTAAGTAGTATGAGGCCACTGCAATCAATGCACCTTAATTGAGCTGTTGCTGCAACACAGGCTTACTGGGGTGTCTCTGTGCAGACAGCGTTTTAGGGATTTATGTGAGACGGCCATCTGACCGAGATGGCATAAGGGGTGGACCAAGGGTGGCCAAAAGCATCAGTCACTTTTGCCAGAACTACTTGGACAAGTGGCGAGTCAGCTGATCTCTGGGCGAGCTTTTCAAACCCTTTTGTGCTGTGTGTATGTGTGTGTGTGTGTCAGTGGTAAAAAAATAACTTTGCAAAATGTGAACTTTTACCAGCCCCTGACAAATAAATGATAACATTCACCAGCTACTCAATAGTCTTTTTTTTTGTCCAGCAACTTTCATATTTCACCAACATTTGGCTGAGGGCTGGTGTGTGTGTGTGTGTGTGTGTGTGTGTGTGTGTGTGTGTGTGTGTGTGTGTATGTTGTGCCGTGCCGTGCCATGCCGTGCTGTGCCTGTCCTGAGGGGACAGGGGTAGACTCGGAGGGCTGGAATGCGGTACTGTGGGGTGGGCCGTGGGAGCAAGCTTGAGTGATGATATGTGACAGCCGCTCACTGGGGCCTGGCATCAGCGCAGGCCATCATTAGCATCATTACCGCCGTTAGCCTAGGCCCCCTCACTGGGCTAACACTCCACAGTACTCAGTGGTCAATGTCTCACAGCCTTGCAAATGCTCCCATTCACATAGCAGACATCTAGGAGTAACCCTCCGGCAAGCTCACAGGGAGCTGTGTGTTTGTGTGTGAGTGTGTGTGTGTGTTAGTGTGTGTGTGTTACTGCCTTGTGTGTGTTCCCATTCACACAGCAGTCATCTAGCGGTAACCCTCTTGGAAACTCAAAGGGATGTTGTGCTAAAGCTCACCTAATGGGCTGTGTGTGTGTGTGTGTGTGTGTGTGTGTGTGTGTGTGTGTGTGTGTGTGTGTGTGTGTGTGTGTGTGTGTGTGTGTGTGTGTGTGTGTGTGTGTGTGTGTGTGTGTGTGTGTGTGTGTGTGCGCGCGCGTGTGTGCGCGCTCGTGTGTGTGTGTGTGTGTGTGTCTGTGTGTCACTTACCACACGTTGCTGCTGTGGGGGCTGTAATGTGCTGTATTGTTTCCTATTGCTGACCTTTGCCCTAATTCCGTGCCCCTGGTTTCCTGGCTGCGTTCTCCCTTTTCCTGTGGGCCCAGTGGGACCTGGTGTGTGGGCAGTACTGGCTCGTGCCCCTGGAGGAAGTCTGCTTCATTCTGGGCGCCCTCGTCGGCTTCCTGGGCTTCGGATTTACCGCTGACCGGTAAGGAAAAACAACATGACGCACACAAAAAGTGAATTCATGTTTAGAGAAAACACAAGATACTTGTGCACCAAGGAAGAGGAGCTTTGGGAGAAGAGATTTAAGCCTTCCAGACTAAAAACCTTATTCTAGCATACTATTGTTTGGGAGAACACTTAGCACTTAGCTTTTTTATTATTATGTATACTATTATCTCCTGAGTCCTAAGTCAATCGTCCTATTGTTATGTTTGTTTGCTAAGTCACATGGTCCAGTTGGTTTGCAAAATTTCCAGGACACCTCATCAGTATATGTTTCCCCTTTTATTGTTGCTTAATGTTGATGGCCAATGTTTTTGTGTTGCTGTTTCGTTGGTTTGTTTCCCAAAATCTTTAATAAAAAATTAACCACAAAAGTGAAGTCAAACAGCGGTTTAATGAGGGGCACAAACAAGGATCTTAAAGGGGGAGAGGAAAGGAATAAATACTAATTGTCTCTATTCTTGGCATGCTTATTATGGTGGTGTTGACAACTGCATGATGTAATGTTTGTTGTCCATTGTTCTTGCCGAGGCCCAGTGGGAGTGTGTGAGGTAAAATAGGCTCTGATTTTATAGGCTCATGTTGTAAACGTGCTTCCTCTTCCTCTTCCTCTCTTAGGCTGGGGCGGCTCAAGGCACTGCTCTCCTCCCTGGCACTCACTGTTGTGTTTGGCGTGCTGGTGTGTGTCTCGCCCTCCCCCGCCATCTTCATTGTCATGCGCTTCTGTCTTGCCACCGCCAGTGCCGGAGTCTACCTCACTCTCTACATCACACGTGAGTCTACCTCACTCTCTACATCACACGTGGGTCTACCTCACTCTCTACATCACACGTGAGTCTACCTCACCCTCTACATCACACGTGAGTCTACCTCACCCTCTACATCACACGTGAGTCTACCTCACCCTCTACATCACACGTGAGTCTACCTCACCCTCTACATCACACGTGAATCTACCTCACTCTCTACATCACACGTGAGTCTACCTCACTCTACCTCACATGTGAATCTACCTGACTCTCTACATCTCACGGAAGTCAGTAAACATACAGTAACACAGACTCATAGGGGCATTAAAATGTACAGTAAGTAACAGGCCCATATACACAAAACAGGACAAAAATAACATGCAGACTTAAATGAACATTACTCTACACAGTAACTCCTAGGCTCAGACAGAATTTAAGCATCCAGTTATTTATATGGACATTTTGGACTGTGTGTGTTATAACATACAGCAACATACAGAGCCATATTGACATTAAAGTATACAGTAAGAAACAGAGCAATGTGGGCACAAGAGGACATAACCAAAAACTATAACCAGTTTCAGTTTTAATGCATAGTCACTGTGCAGTAGCTGTTACAAACAGTTTCAATTTCTCTGAGGCAGAATGTAAATAGACCTGTAGAGTTGGGTTGATTGAGCCATCAGCATAAAGAGCCCAGCATGGATATTTAATTCCTGTGTGCTGATAAACTTTTACCTCTAACGCTGATGGAAAGTCCTCTTAACTCTGCAGCTTGGCTGGAGCGAAAAGCCCATGAGTGTGGCATTTTTGTCACCATGCTCCAGTTTTAATGGTGTTTAATGGAAAAAAATAATGTTTACCCTGCAGTGGCTTTTTTTTGCTGAATATGTTCCTTTTGTTGTGAGTAATTTAACTCCGGAGAATTAATCAGCCTTCTCTGTTGATAGCTGCAGTCTAATTCCTGTTCCTGGTAATCTAATCCCTATTTAATGTGGCCCTCAGCATGTGTGAAGACCCCATAAGCCCTCATACCTTACCTGTGTTTGACTGACAGGTCTAGAACTCTGTGACCCTTCGCTGCGACTGCTGGTCACCGTAGTAGCAGGTCTGATGACGGTTGCGGGGGAGCTGTTGTTGCTGGGCGTAGCCCTGGGGTGCCAGTCGTGGCGGGGGCTGTTGGGGACGGGAGCAGCACCCCTCACGCTCTTCCTCTCATACGGGTGAGCAGGAGTAGAGGATGGGCACTCGAGTGGGATAATGCAACCGGACGCCCTCTCCTCTCGTCAATACGCCGCATTGATCTCTGAAGGCCCTCAGTGCCACTCAGATATTACCATCAGTCGTTGGCTATTAGCTGTCATTCACATGTCTGTCTTCATAGTTAACCATTGGCTGTGTTTTACATGTCTGTCTTAATAATTATCCATTACCTATTGGCCTTCATTTACATGTCGGTCTTAATAATGACCACCACATGATTTAGTTCTTATTTACATGTCTGTTTTAATAACTGTTATTAGCAGTCATTCTCATGTCTTCATGATTAGCCATTAGCTATTAATTCTTATTCATACATCTGTCTTCATAATTAATTACTAATACATTTATGGTGCACTGACTACCAGTAGGTTATCCATCTATCTTACGTATATGTCAAAATTAAATGATTACAGTGAAGCCAGACTTTGGGAGTAGCCTCATGTTTGTCTGTTTATTTCTGTTGTTTGTTTGTGGCAGCATTCCAGGGGTATTCCCAGAGTCTCCACGTTGGCTGCTGCTGTCTGAGAGGTCTGGGGACATGACCTCGTTCAGCGAGAGGAGAGAGAGGGACAGAGAGCGGGACAGGGATGACGAGAGCTTCACAGGTCAGTAGACACACTGACATGAACCTACTGCATGCCTACTGCTATGATGAGAACACTATTCTCACATGAACCTGTGCCTACTGCTATACTAAGAACACTACACTCACATACGCCTGTCTACTGCTGTGATAAGAACACTACTAAGGTTTGGCTTCTCAAAGATCAAACCACAAAAAGAGTCATCTATAAAGGAGGACAGTAGTGTAATTCTAATTTCAAAATAAGTGAAACTGATATTCATATTAGTAGCCTAAATTCTAATATTAGTTTTTGTATTCCTATGTTATGTTTGAAGAAACCAATTAAGTAGAGTATTTTTCAACAGAAGACCATGTGTAAACACTGTGTTGGCATTCTGAGCAGCCCTGTGCAGTAGAGCTCATGATCTTGCTTTGGCCTGTGAGGGCAGGCAGGCGGGCGGGCGGGCTGGCTGTAATTACAGACTGCCTAGTCATGTCATTGCGGTGGTGTTCTTCTTCTTCCGCACACAGAGCTGGAGTCAGAGCCACCCTCCTCGACCCGCCCACACTTGTCCTTCCATGAGCTTTTCCACAGCAGGAACATCTGGAAGAACATCTGCGTGCTGGGCTTCACCTCGTAAGTCATGCCAGTGCCTTAGCTCACTGGACATAGCTTTTGGCCACACATATGTACCACACTGTAGAGCCTGAAGGCAGCTGGGGGAGGCTGTCTTTGCTTGTTCGCTTGTTGCTTTCAGTACTGATTGGTAGAAATATACTTTACATACTTTTTAAAAATTGCACTTCATTTGCAGTTATGTTTATATAATAGACTATTTGCAATTTGCTTTGCCTTAATGGGCCAAAGCTCAGCAGCCAGGGAAAGCTGTCTAGCTGTCCTCAGAAGGATTTTCAGTAGACTACAGATTGGTGAAATATCTATTTACTATTCTTTAAATCTACTGTTCTGTAAGTGTACTGTACTTTAAGGTGTACTGTACTTTCAGTTTACGTTCCCTTAATGGACCAAACCTCATCGTTGTAAGCTAGACAGCTAGTGTGAACCTTAGCTTGCTTAGTGAGGGATGTAGTAGGTGACATAACAGTGGAAAATGAACGTGCACTTGTTTTTTCTGTCTATCCTGTCAGCTTTATCTCCCATGGAATCAGCCACTGTTACAGTTCTTTTCGTGGTGACGTCAGAGGCACCACCCCCAGCTTCTACTGGACCTACCTGCTCTCCGTGTGTGCGGGAGGTGGGGCCTGGCTGTTGCTATGGGCAACTGTCAATAGGTGTGGCCGCCGCGGAATTCTGCTCCTGGCCATGACGCTGACAGGACTGGCCTCACTCATTCTGCTGGGACTAATGGAGTGTAAGTTTGTGCTGTTGTGGTAGGAAGAGCATTGCTGTGACCCAAAGCAACACTCAACATGTCAAAACCAGAATAAGTGTTGCTCTTTCCAAGATGGTTTGTGTGTCAGTATCCCTCTGCCCTTTTGCCAGCAACAGCTCAGAAATAACATGCCATGCTCTGGCCATATCTTTTTATTATACTAAGCTGTGCTGCCACCCTGTGGTAGTTTATGGCTATGGAATTAGCAGAAGGGGTATTCTTCTGTTGCTCTCCACTGTGTGGTTCAAGTAAGCTGTGACAGCCCCATCCATAGATATCCACGGTTAAAATTAACAACACTTCAATCTGAAATAACCAGGTATATAACAAAGAATCTTCGACGTGTAGCAATCAAGCTTTGGTGTATGTCCCTGTCCTCAGTTGCTGTAGCTGGCAGAGAAACTGTCTGAACTGACACACTATAAAGACAGATGAAGGTAGCTGACTGGACTAGAGATGAATGATGACAGATAGTCCTTCTTGCAAAATCTTCGCTATGCTTTCACATTTATGGTTCCTGCTGTGTTGCCCTGCAGATCTGTCAGAGTCGGCCATCACTGTGTTCTCTGTGATGGGGCTATTCGCCTCTCAGGCTGCGGCCCACCTGTGCATCCTCTTCACAGCTGAGATTATGCCCACCGTCATTAGGTATGCAACGCCACACCAGGGTCGGCCCCAGAGCCAGCCTAGCATCACCAGAATTGTATTCCTGCTAACAGTAGATATCACACATCATACAACATCTTTATTTGTGATTTTCCATTACATTAAAAAATTCCTTTACTCAGAACAACACTCAGGTAAATATAGAATAGCAATTTCAGTGCAATTTACTGATGACTTATCAATTTACCAATATAGAAACACCAAACTCCTGACATACTTTATAAGGTAGGAATGTTGTAGCCTACTCAGCAAAGCTTTTGTTCCAGTTATATATGCCTTTTTAGGGGCAACATTAAATGGTTTTCAGTTACAATTTACCAACCGTTCTTAGTTTCTTTGATTTTTTAATATTTTGTATAGCCTATACTCTTTAAATACCAATGTAACAGTAAAAAATGTGTTGGAATCTTGTAAGACATCTTGTGTCATGTATCTGTACCATGAAATCAGAATGAGCTTTATTTAGCCAGGCATGCTTAGGTAGGCTATACATTGGATTTGTTTGCAGCAGTTGTTGATGTATTTACTGTATGTTGGCTATGCATACAGTAAATGCACAACACCGATAACATATTAATTACATACAGACTTGACAATGTAGCCATTATTTATTAATCTAAATGTACAAGCAATATACAGAAATCTACAAAATACATGAAGTTCAATCATAATGTTGTGATTTTACTGTTACAGTGTGTGGGATAGGGAAAAATAATCAGCCACTTACGGGCCGTTTCCAATTTCGAGTCCCTTCAAAGTCAATGAAAGCGAAGCGAAATTCGCTGTAATGGAAACGGCCTGGCTTCGCTCTCACTGACTTTGAACCAAGGGGGCAGGAACAGACGCCGAAGTTGAAATACCCATGGGGTGAAAAAAACATAGCAGAACATATTTGCTTCAATCAGAAATCTGTCTTGTCATTGCCTTGTAAGAAAAGTTTTTCTAAAATTGTTCAAAAAATTAAGCGATGGCTAGTGATTTTCTGTCGCACAGGAGAAAATTTACCGTACTGTTTAAATAACAAGCCACAGCCATACTCGTGCCTGTTTTGTTTTCTGTTCATGTCGGGGAAACATTTCCAGCAACATTTTCCACAAAGGAAATGTTGAATTTTTATGGATCTTTACCACCATTCGATGCAAGTCAAGCCCCCCAAAAAAGAAGGCTAAGCTAAGCTACACGCTAGCCTTGTATGTACATATTCCTTGACATGCTAGTTGTAAAGAAGAAGTAGAAGAGTCAAACACCGAAGTACACTATAAGCATTTCACTTAGTTAGCGGGATTGTACTTATGAATGATGATGGTAAAAATATATTTATCAAGAAAATCAAATCATCTGATTCGTGATTGAGCATCTACTAGTCAGTTTATCGTATTCCGGTTCGTTGGCCAACGTCAGGCTGGATCTCGAGTTTGCGCAGTGGTGACCAATTTGAAAAATCGAAAATCTGGTTTCATCCGGTTCCATTCCCCATTGAAAACGACGCCATCACTTAGTCCATTTCTTCTACTGTCTATGCTTTGAACGGAGGCGAAATTTCGCCTGATAGGCAGTTGGCGAAACCTGAACTCTGTTTCAATGAGAATGATGTGATAACCAACTAGATCAGCTTATGATGTGTTAAGTGCCTGACGCTTGCTAAAGAGGCGGGAGTTACAAAAAACTCAGACCAACATGGCGGACACTTGTAGAACCTGTAACAGGTTCCACACTGTTAAAGTGTTTGTATGATTTAAAGTGTCTGGGTAACCCAAAGTGATGATGCCATGACGGATTGTTGTTTAAATGTAACACGAGCGGATTTAATACAAGAAGACTACTCTAGATTACCATTTTTTCCCACTCGACTTTAAGCTAGCAGCTAGTTTACGACTAGCAACTAGAACTACTAGCAAGCTGGGTAACATATACGGTCACAAGCTTGTACTAGTACACTTTTTGCATTTTTAGAACGATATTACAGCACCTAAATATAATCTAGGCAACACAGCGATAGTACTAAGCCCACGTATATCTTGCAGTTTGCAATTCTGAAGCAGTTCTAGGCTGACTTATGTTAGCCAGCCTGTGGTCACTCACATCGGATAAAATCATAAAATACATAGGCTGTCCTGCTATATAACCTGCTTGAACTATTGGCGACCACGCCTCAGGCGAAATTTGCCTGGCATTAGAAGCGTTAGAAAATAAAAATACATTGGGTGCATGCACTGACACTGGTCAGACCTTTATGAGTGATAGTGATAGGAAAGAAAGCACAAGATAAGTTAAAAAGGTTATTATATATAAAAAGGTTATGATGTTAGTTGTCTGCTTTCTGGTACTTAAGATATGTTACACCTGATGTGCCAAAACATACGGTACACATTTTAAATGTTTATATATTGAAATCTACAACAACAATATAACAACAAATATATTCGTTGGAAAGCTGACATTCTGGAGTTTTTGATACATCTCTATGGACACCACTCTGGAAACCAATTAAAGACTTCTAAAAAGTAAGGGTAGGTTTTGGAAATTGAAATCTGTGGCATGCAGCTCTGCGCGTGGATCCCAAACACAGGCCAGAGCTTGCCCTCATTACAGAATTCCATTCTTCCATTCCAGAGTGGCAGAGGCAGAGCTGCATGTCACAGTTTTCAATGATTGATAGTTTCCATATTTTAGTTATTTTGAGTGGAAAATGTTTCTATTGACAATTTTTAATAACCTCTTCAGAATTTTTAATTCAGGTCTATAGTTTGATATTTTCTTTCACATGTTTTTGTAAAACAAAAATGGTTTTCCAAACCTATCCTTATATTTTAAATGTTTTTAATTTGTTTCCAGAGTCGTGTCCAGAGAATTTAACCTATGTATCAAAAACTCTTTGAATGTCAGCTTTCCAACAAATATATGTTAGTCTTGATTATTTTTAGATATATTTTCCCATATATTCCATATTTGTGGTCCACTCTGTATAAAGGTAGAAAGTCCTGCAGGGTGTTTCTCCACTGATCCTTTGTAGTTACAGAAATGCTGTCATGTCTACCATGAAGTGCATAATATGCTCTTGTAATGCTGTCATGTCTACCATGAAGTGCATAATATGCTCTTGTATATGATGTGATGCTGTGGTAATGTGTATGATGTGTTTATGTGGAGATGTGTATAATGTGGTACACACGTTTCCTGTCTTGTGCTGTGTTCTAGGGGTGCGGGTGTTGGTGCGGTGCTGGCTCTGGGCTGCGTGGGCCGTCTCAGCTCCCCCCTCATGGACCTGCGCAACCACTACGGCTACTTCCTGCACCATGTGGTTTACTCCTCGCTGGCACTGCTGGCTGTGCTGTCCATCCTGCTGCTGCCCGAGAGCAAGAGGAAGCCGCTGCCCCAGACACTGGGCGATGGCGAACAGTACCGGCGTCCCCCCTTGGGCCGGAGGAGAAGAGACAACGTGCCCTTGCTGGCTACACCCAACCCTGAAACCTAGATCACGTCCACCCGCCATCTGCCTCCATCAACACACAGCACACACACACAAACACACACACACACACTCACTCACACACCTGCACTCAGTCTCCCCCCCCACAGAGTCGCCCATGTCCATGCTTCTGTGAGATGGGTGTTGAATGGGCTTTGGGAGGGGTCAAAGGTCACTGGAAGGTCAAAGGGTGAGACGGAGAAGCAAAGCATGTGTCCCCCACCACACTGCCCATAACCCCCCCCAACATCACATTGTCATTACTGACAGACATGGAGGAGGAAGCTTGGACGTAGGCTCCTTCTAAGCATGTGTGAGAGTGATGTAGGAGAGGAGGAGGATGGTAGCTGTGTGGAGAGAAACCAGTTGCTCAGTGATGCACGGTGTGTTTCACCTGCTCCTCCACAGATGGATAACGACACATGAGGTTGACATTTTGGAGGCCATCAGTCTGAGAGACCCACGCAATAGCTCTTTCACCAGGGTCCTCACCTCACGGATGCCCTTCGTATGGATAACCATGGCATGTCCACCAAGACACACAGCTACAGACCACCACCAGACTACACGCAAGGGCTGACCGAGCATCACGGCTACTTTGTAAATAGTATTACCTTAAATCTGTTTTCAGACCTCTTTCAGACTTAAGTTGTTCTCACTTTTGGACTGAAGGGGGAGCCCATCTCTTTACAGCTATGAAGCTGACTTCAAATATCTGGAAGAAGAGTAAGGGCCCAAAGCATCGGAGTCCTGAGTTTGAGTGGTGGACGAAAATGTGTTGCCAAACACTGATGAGACTTGTCTTCAATTGTTCTGATGGCACTAAATGTGTTTTAAAATTTAAAGCACGTAAATCTAACTTTTGATTCTCACATAAGTTGTGAGAAAAAATAACACTGAATGAAAATATTAAAATATTTAGGTGACAACATCTAAATAATTATGAATATGATAAATATGCAGGAGACCTTTACAGAACTTGAAAACAACATAATAAAAAGGGGACGGGGTAGGTAGTACATGGGTTATGGAAATGTGTGCATCTGCTTCAATTACTTTAGTCCTTATGTTAGGACCAACAGACTTGAATTATTTGAACCATCCAACTGATGGTTCTGCCCAAGTGAAGGACTTGGCTGGAGTGCTGGACCAAGAATTATGCGTAGAAGGGTGAGAGACCATTCTGAGGCCTCCTTTATCACACACTTGATGTTAGTTTCTTAACAATAAACACATTGTTATAATTATGAATGGTTAACAATAATATATGACCATAATATTAACAATAAATGACTTGACCATAGATTAAAGATGTATGACAGTGATTGCTTAATATCATGTAATAACGCTACAATTATGTTGGTAACTTGTTAGATATAACTGAAAATAAAAATGTTGTCAAAATCAAATTATGTTTGTGACAAAAAAATGTGTCCAGTGCCTGGGCCTACTTTTGTTTTGTCCAATATCTATGGATTGATACTTACTATGTGCGTTGATGAAATGGTTTCCATCATTCATTAGACATAAAATAATTGTACGTTCAAACAGCATTTTACTATTAACTCTCGTACCTTTTTTTAATGTGTGAGCTGGAATTCTGACATAGCCTAGGTTTATGTACAGCCACTCTTGATGGAGGAAACACAGGTGCACCCTGGATTACCTGTTGCTCAAACCTCACCATGCACCGCTGGAGCCCCTCCATCCAGGATTAGAGGTACAGATTGTTGTAAATGCCGCCAGATATAGACTGGCAGTGGGACTCTAGGGGTGTAAATGAACCGCCTGTGAATATTTCAGTTATTTTGTGTTCTAAGTAAAGGTTCTGTAGTAGTAAATAAGTTTAGGAGTTTGACTATTAATATTTCCATTCTTCTGTCATATCTACAGCCACTATAGGTCTTTTACAAGTCACAGTATTTTGTTGAACAAACAAAATAACCGCAATGAATCACTGTAAGGCATGTGCCGACGTATCCTAAGGGTACGACTGACAAAGACTGGTGTTCCAGGAAGTATAATAGTGTGGGACTGCAGGTACAAGTGCACAATGATGCACGGACTGATGAAGACCATATCGGTTAAAACATGAAACCATTAAAATGTCTTGGGAGCTTTAGAAAACAGTGTGAGGATATCAGAACTGAAGATGGCTTTTGAATGAAAGGTGAAACCTCTTCAAGTTCCTAAAAGAAGTCTAGTTGCATACAGCTTAGCTCTTTTTGACTACCATGATCTGCATAAGTGATAATCTTCACAGACATATCCTTATTTCATCCTTTGTTTTCTTAAATCAAATGAACCACTACCCATCCCCACCCCATCCTTGGTGTGGCCAGCTATTGAAGCTCTTAGTGTAATAACACCAGTGCATTAATCTGCTGGGCTTAAAGTGTTTTATTTTTCAAGCATGGCTTCATCGGACCCAGCACAAGACAAGCAAGAAAGTGAGAATAGCCATGTCTTATGACATGGTAGTTGTTGATGTAGCGATCCAAACCTCTTAGCACTCATCACAGACATTTGTGCCTTGTTAAAACTCCTGACCTTTACTCCTCAGCTGTTCGCACTACTTAGCACCAGTGGCGTGAGATGACTTCACACTTGTCACAGCCGTCAGCACCAGCCTAAGTGTGACAGTGTATCACAGGACTGGTGAAACATCTAACCCTTATTATTATGTTTTCACCTCTTGGGAAATTGATACATCATCCATCCATATCCATATATATATGCTAGTCTTTGCAAAACTATTTAACCATAAAGTATAGAAATGCAATGGAATTGCACTCATATCATTATTTTTAATTTTTAAGTTAGGTATTGTTTTAACAAAAGTTGACCCAACAAACATTCAAGAATATCTAGTGTCCACCCTCAATGAGCACTGCATGCAATCCCCATGTTAAATCAGTAATTTCATTGGGTAAGACAAATGTTTCTACGTTTCTAAAACTGTAGAGCTGTCCAAATTAAGTGGAAGATGAAGTAATATTGTATGACAACATTGTGTCACTTTCTGGGTTTAAATGCTTTAAAGTGTGGTGGTGGTAAAGTGGTAAGGGTGCACTTGAACCAAGGACTACTAGGCTTTTTGCCCTTGGTTGCCCCAGAAGGACCAGTTGTAGTAGGCTTTAGGTTTTCAGAGGTGCTGAGTTAAAATTCAGGCTCGAGCACCCCTAAAAATGCCTAAAATCACCACTACACTACTGCCTATACACCTGAACTGTAATCACAAATATTGATATTTAGAAACTCGTACATCTTTATAGAAGAACAAAAGAAGGTATCATTGCCCTCAACAGTTCACATTAAGGTCACTTATTGCACATTGCCTTCACGGTAACACAACACCCCCTACCCTGCTGCTTAAAAAAGCTCTGAGCGAGGGGTCCTAGTAAGCCTGTGACTGCACGACTATGTGGAGGATTACAAAGCAGACAGGCGGCATTAGTCTCCTGTGACTCGCACTGCAACACAGAACACTGGAGGAGCAGGGCGAGAGCCAAACGTGCGTTCTTCGTTTACGACTGCTCGCTTCTGCACAGTGGACATACATGGAGCCGCTAAAGGCCAGCATGTGCCCAAGGTTAAAGATGAGCGAATCGCTCAGAGTGCCGACAGAATGGATAGCCAGAATGTGTGTCCATAAAGATAGACTGGCTATATCTCACTGACAGATGTCTAACACCAAATACCAAATGGCAAATATTTCACAGTATTTTTAGCATCTGATACTTCTGTTGATGTTGATGAAGTGCAAGTCCATAACTCTGTGTTTGTGATATTATTTAAATTTAATTTGAATTCATTTTCACCTTTAAAACCTTTTTTCTTTTGGAACCCTTTCCCCCCACATTCACAATATGTTGTGGGTTACAAAAGAAATTACACGGAGACCAATGATATTATCCAAATCATTTATTTGGTATAATTTAGTGTACAGATGCATTTTATCTGTATGTGTTTATGAATGAAACACCTCAACAACACACATATGAACCAATTACTGCAACTTAAAAAAAAGATTCCACTGTTGCATTGCTTTGAGATGATTTCTTGTTTGCAGGCCGTACAGATTGCTTTAAAATTAACATCCAAGATAATGAATAAAAAATAAATAAATGCAAACTCCCCTCTATTGCAGTGTACACTGCAAGACATGCCTTGTGTATTAACAGAACATCATAATTAAATTAACATGAAACTTGTGAGAAGTGTGAAGAATGTTCACACTGAAGCTGACTGCCCTCTTAATCCACTTAACTGAACACACATCAAACAAGGGAGTGTAGGAGTGTGAGTGGTAAAATACTGACAGTGGTGATACAATATGCTTAATATAGATAACGACGAATGCATTCATGTATAAATCATCTGACCGTTACTTTTACCTTTGATTATCGTTCATATGATACTTTGTTGTGACAAATACCTTCCTTGTTCCCAGGGTAATGCTGAAATCCCAGTGCAGGTGTGGCCCTCATCCCACCAGCTCTCCCCACAAGTCGGTTTCCTGGTTGAGCCTCTCGCTGGCATGATCCATGGAATAACCGCAGTTAAAACCACCCCACCCTCTCCTCTGCCAAAACCAGACAATGACCGTGTTGATGCATTCAGTGCCATCATCCATATTTAGGGGGAAGCTATCTTTATAAAGGAAAGGACAAGGGCTGGGGACCCAGCAGGTTTTCAAATCAAATCATCCAAAGGTAAGCCACAAAACATCACTATGGACTTCTGTAGTATGATTTGAAGAATGATTAATACTGTGTAGAATAATGAATAACGGCAGTAAAACATTTTATCATCTGCATGCCTCTACAGAATTTTAAATATGTATATGACCAATTCTACATTATGGATGTGACAAAACAGGAGCAAACATGATATAATTTAAATGTTTTTCATGTACGTTTTACAGCCAAAAATAATTGTAATGAATGTAATAATTCACATCATTTTATTGCTCTTATGGATGTGACAAAAAGTAAAATTCCAGTGAATTGCCCATATATACAGTTTTTATTCATGTGATTTGACAGCTATATTGTAATGTAATATGAAATATTTTGAATGTATTGTGAATAGATCCATAACATCACACACTTTATCTGACGGACTGGGAGCTGTGAGTACAGTAAGTGCTCATGGTGTGGACTTGCATGCAAACCAAACACTAACGAATTTAACTAGACCAACAGATATTTTTTCTAGGTATTTCTTTGACATTAACACTTACTTCTTGAGATATGTCGACCCTCAGCAGGGAATAACAGTGGAATTCACTTGAAACCCATCTGCATGGATCATAGGTCAATAATCAATCAGTTGTATCTGAGCATCATCTAACAACAACATGAAGAATTATTGTCCATATATTTTCATCTACAAGTAAACTTTTATTTCACTCATTCCAGCATCATTGTGACTGAAATGTGTTCTGTTATGATAACCCTTAAACTACTGACTTCTTCCAAAGCCAAACCATGGGGGACGCTGCAATGAAGGAGTTTGGGGCAGCAGCTTCGTACCTGAGGAAGTCAGATAAGGAGCGCCTTGAAGCACAAACACGGCCCTTTGACATGAAAAGGGAATGTTTTGTGCCGGATCCTGATGAAGAGTATGTGAAGGGAACTATTCTCAATCGTGATGGTGACAAAGTCACCTGTGAAACTGAGAAAGGAAAGGTAGGTGCATCTACTCAAAAGGACACTTTTTTCCACAAATAGTAAGATTTTTTTTGGTTAGTGTCATTTATTTGTTTACTGCTTTCATGGGTAGACTGTCACCGTAAAGGAGGCTGATGTCCACCCCCAGAACCCGCCAAAGTTTGATAAAATTGAGGACATGGCAATGTTCACTTTCCTGCATGAGCCTGCTGTCCTGTATAACCTCAAAGAGCGTTATGCAGCCTGGATGATCTATGTAAGTACAGTGATGAGTTTGTAAGTAAAAGGCCACACTGAAATAGAAACTCTAGACAGATCATTAGACCAAAATCTATCTAACCATCACTAATTTGATTTCATCTCATTTCTTTCTCCAGACCTACTCTGGGTTGTTCTGTGTCACTGTCAATCCCTACAAGTGGTTGCCAGTGTACAACCAGGATGTTGTTGTTGCCTACAGAGGCAAGAAGAGGACTGAAGCTCCTCCTCACATCTACTCCATCTCTGACAATGCCTACCAATACATGCTGGCAGGTAAATGTAAACACATTTGCTTAATGCATGTTGTTTCTGAGACACGGCGGGTATATGATGAACAATCTTGGTGTGTGCTTCTTAGAAGAATAGTTTTAAGGAAGTCACATCAGTCTGTGAAATGATTAAATAATAGCTGAATTTGCATAAAATAATAGTCATCCTTAGTTAAATGTACTGTATTTAATCAGTGCTAAATGCAATGTTTCTCTTTCAGACCGAGAGAATCAGTCAATCCTGATCACGTAAGTTTGAAATGCAAATGGTTGATAATTTGGGATCTATGTCATAACAAAATATTTTTTTCAACTGCTTTCCATTCCTTTCTCAGTGGAGAATCTGGTGCTGGGAAGACTGTGAACACCAAGAGAGTAATTCAGTACTTTGCCAGCATTGCTGCTGGGGGTATCAAGAAGGATACAAATGACAAAAAGGTTGTGAAACCACAACACTGCCTATATCTCAGTGACACATAGTGGCCATAAAGACCATAGCACTTACAAGTTTTTGTCTCCAGGGAACCCTGGAGGATCAAATCATCCAGTGTAACCCTGCTTTGGAGGCCTTTGGTAATGCAAAGACCATCAGAAATGACAACTCATCCAGATTTGTGAGTAGAAAAATCTAAAACCAACTTCTTTCAACTACAGAATTCAGACCTGAACTAAAACATTTGAATTGAAATCAGTCTTGAAATCAATCAATGTGATTGATGTGTGTTCTACTATGTGTTTTGCCCGTTTGAGCCTCATTACATGCACTAGGGCATTTATTTTCGCTTTTGTATGCCAACAGGGGAAATTTATCAGGATCCATTTTGCTGCAAGTGGCAAACTGGCCTCTGCAGACATTGAAACCTGTGAGGACAATCTATAATTTTACATTGTTTGGTGTCTTTAATTGGCAGTCAGATGCAACATTTCTTTAACCTGCTTGTACTGTATGTCAGATCTACTGGAGAAGTCTCGGGTGACTTTTCAGCTCAAGGCTGAGAGAGATTACCACATCTTCTACCAGATCCTCTCTCAGAGGAAACCAGAATTGCTGGGTAAGGCATTTAAAACTTAAAACCATAACATAGTATATGGCACAAAGAGAGATGCTTATAAGAAATGCCTTCTTCTGTTTCAGAGATGCTGCTGATTACAGCCAACCCCTATGACTATGCATTCATTTCCCAAGGAGAGACAACTGTTCCTTCGATTAATGATGGCGATGAGCTGATGGCTACTGATGTGAGCAAGAACTGAAATTAAACAGAGCAATTATGTGATGTAATGTAATGCCCTGTATGTCTAGATCTATCCAACTATATCCCACAGGAGGCATTTGATGTGCTGGGCTTCACTCAAGAGGAGAAGAACAGCATTTACAAGATGATTGGTGCCATCATGCACTATGGCAACATGAAGTTCAAGCAGAAGCAGAGAGAGGAGCAGGCAGAGGCTGATGGCACGGAGGGTATGCCCTTTAAAATGTTCTTGATCACCTGGATGTATATATACTGACACTAGATGTGTGCACTACACATTTTATATACATATAAAAATGAAGTAGCCATGTAATGAACCTCACCTTTAAATAACAGCTCCAAATAAGTTGTCTACCTAATGTAAATGGACGTTAGCTTAATTATTTTCTGTATACCTGCTATTGCATAAGTGGCTTGCTGTCTTGTGATGCTGTAACAGGTTACTGTTTGTTTGTGGTAAAAAAGATCATATTTGCTAGGTTTTTAGCAAAACACTTTTTAGCAAAGCCTATTTATCCTGACCACTTTGGATACTAGCTGTCTAGGTAACACCTGAAACACATGTAACATTCACAGACATAGATACTGGTAGTAAGTTCTTTCAGCATCTGTTGTTCTGTTAGGAAGCTAGCCAACCAACACATGTAATGTAAGGTGAGGTGGAAGACCAATTTGTAGTGAAACTCTCTCTAATTCTGAGAGGAATTTGCCTTTCCATTACTATATGGTATGACCGACAAATATCGCAAAATTTTAGATGCAGACAAAACTGCTTATCTGATGGGCCTGAACTCTGCTGACCTCATCAAGGCCCTGTGTCATCCAAGGGTCAAAGTAGGAAATGAGTGGGTGACCAAGGGACAGAATGTCCAACAGGTGAGATATGAACTTAATAGCTTTAAATCAAAATCACTGTTCCATAACTAAATTAATTGTTTCTAACGACAACATGCTGTTATGTTCTATTTGCCTTGGCATTTATGTAGCATCATTTTCTTTTAAATTATTCTAAACCTTTCAGGTATATTACGCTGTTGGTGCACTTGCAAAAGCAGTGTATGAGAAGATGTTCCTCTGGATGGTGGTGAGAATTAACCACCAATTGGACACCAGACAACCCCGCCAGTACTTTATTGGCGTGCTGGATATTGCTGGTTTTGAGATCTTTGATGTGAGTGGGGACAAAAATATATTAAAATATTTGAAAAAAAGAGAGAAAACGGTTTCTCCAGCCAAGGCTCTCCATAATTAAAACATCTCTATTGAAAATGACATACCCTAAATAGACTAGTTAAAAAAGCCTATGCGTAGTGGCATGAGGCCTTCTTCAGGGCATAGTGACAGTGACAGTTTCTCTGATCTTAGAAAATATAATAATTCTTAGTTACATCATAAGTTATTTATCTGTTTTGCCCAGTTCAACACCTTTGAGCAACTGTGCATCAACTTCACTAATGAGAAGCTGCAGCAGTTCTTCAACCACCACATGTTTGTGCTGGAACAAGAGGAGTACAAGAAGGAGGGCATTGAATGGACGTTCATTGACTTTGGCATGGATTTGCAAGCCTGCATCGATCTCATTGAAAAGGTAAATTATCTATTTTTATTCAACGGCTCTCTAGAATGATGATGAACATCCTATTCACTTTGAATCAGCCACTGAGGTTAAATATTCTGAGGTTAGATAGTTCAGAGGTTAAATATGTTTGTATAATGACTGCTAAAAGAATACAATGACAGCTGCCAATGGCAACAGGTTTTGTGTTTCTTGTATATCACTCTGCAAGTAGTCCATTCACTTATTTTAACAGAAAACATCAACAATAAGCTGCAGTTACTTATTCAGCAGCTTGACACTTATACATTCTATTTCCTCTATGAACTATTTTTTCGACGTGTAGGCCATGAAGCGGCAACAAAATATTTAAAATATGACATTGTTAAAAATTCTGTTGCTGGATAATGTTCATTGAGGCAGTCATTATTGTGGAATAAGCCCCTTCAGAGTGATTCAAGACTCCTGCATCACTCTTTTGGGGCTTGTTTCATGAGAATGACGGCCTCGCAAAACATTTCTGTTAACTTGTTCTATAATAAATGATGAACACTGATGTCAACATTAAACTTTCTCTAATATTAAGCTACTGCTTATGCCTAGCCCATGGGTATCATGTCCATCCTTGAAGAGGAGTGCATGTTCCCCAAGGCCAGTGATACCACATTTAAAGCCAAGCTTTATGACAACCACTTGGGGAAATCAAACAACTTTCAGAAGCCAAGAGTTATTAAAGGAAAAGCAGAGGCTCATTTCTCTCTGGTTCACTACGCTGGCACTGTGGACTACAACATTAATAACTGGCTGATGAAAAACAAAGACCCTCTCAATGAGACAGTGGTCACTTTATACCAAAAATCTACAGTAAAACTACTGTCCAACCTTTTTGCCAACTATGCCAGTGCTGACTCTGGTAAGTTCTAATGTGTTTTAGGCCTGTGCCATTTGTGACTCTATGCGGCGTAGTGAGTCACATTGACTTTAAAAATGAGCTTCAGAATTGAGACATCAACAGAAGACAGCAAGCTTTAAGCACTTTTCAAGATACAGCTATTTGTAACACTGCCTAGTTTCTTGTATGTAGAAGAAACTAGTTTCTAGTTTCTTGATTTGCTGTTTACATCTTGAAAGCATTTGTAACGTTTTAGGGCTACCTGGATCATATGGGGAGTTCCCAGAATTAGCTGCTTGAAGATAGCAATGACTTTGGCATTATTTGCAAGTTAAAGGGTAGTGCAGACTACTAATTGGTCACATTTACGCTGCTACAAAATTACAATAGTGTTACTGCACTCCACAGTGACATGCATGAATGGATATTATTTTATAACTTTAAGATGTTTTGTGTAAGGTATTTCTGTATATATATCATCCCTGTGCTTATTCTGTTATAGTATATAACTGTGTGGGAAAATGCACAACACTTTTCTTAATGTTTAACACAAGACACGTACATTCTGGCATGTTTTAGCAATGGCAGACTCTGGAAAGGGGAAGGAGAAGAAAAAAAAGGGCTCCTCCTTTCAGACTGTGTCTGCCCTTCACAGGGTGAGTGTATTCAGCCATGTGCTCAAAGTGTGATATTGTGACCCTGTTTAGATTTAACACATCCTGTGCTAAAACTCAAACATAGTCAATAGGTTTAAGGAATAGTATTTGTACAAGCATTTAAAAAGAAAATTACAAATGCAAAACTTAATCTGGGCATGATACAAAGTAAGATTTCAGGAAATATGATAATTTTCTTAAATTTATTTGGGGTGACTGATATATATATATATATATATATATATATATATATATATATATATATATATATATATATATATATATATATATATATATATATACATATACACATACACACACACACACACACACACACACACACACACACATATATATATATAAAAATTTAATAATTATTAAAGTAAAAGCAACAGAGCAATTATATATATATTATATAATTATATATTATATATATATATATAAATTAAATAATTATTAAAGTAAAAGCAACAGAGCAATTATATATATATTATATAATTATATTATATAATATATATATATAATTGCTCTGTTGCTTTTACTTTAATAATTATTTAATTTTTATCAGTTAACATTAATTACCGATCAACATGATCATTCATCCATATAAGAGATGCTATGATAATTCTCTGTTGTTTGCACCCTCAGGAAAACCTGAACAAGCTGATGACCAACCTGAGGTCAACTCACCCCCACTTTGTGCGGTGCATCATCCCCAATGAGACCAAGACTCCTGGGGCCATGTGCAATCCGTTGGTCATGCACCAGCTGCGCTGTAATGGTGTGCTGGAAGGCATCAGGATCTGCAGAAAGGGCTTTCCCAACAGGATCCTGTACGGAGATTTCAAACAGAGGTAATATCAACATTAACACTGACTATTCATCCAAATACTATACATTTTCAATGTCTCAACATTTTACCATCTTCTGCAGATACCGTATCCTAAACCCTGCTGCTATCCCCGAGGGACAGTTTATTGACAGCAAAAAGAGTGCAGAAAAGCTTCTGGGTTCCCTGGACATTGACCATAACCAGTATAGATTTGGGCACACCAAGGTAATTTCATAGATGTGGAGAATTCAGTTGCTATTTTCAGTGATATGATTTCAATGATACAAATCAGGGTTCTAAATTCTAAAATTTAAATATTGATTGAAGGTGTTCTTCAAAGCTGGTTTACTGGGTATCCTTGAAGAGATGAGAGATGACAGGCTTGCCCTTATCATGACAAGACTGCAGGCTAGATCCAGAGGTGTTCTAGCTCGAATAGCATTCCAGAAGATTCTTGAACGAAGGTAACATTAGTGCCATGGATACTGACAATCCATCTTTAGCATAATTTGCATCCTGGTCAGTTGGCTTTAGTACTTATCAATGGATGAAGGACTAGCCAGGTGTCTTCTTAACTTCACCTGCAAACTGATAGCAGCATTGGCACTCCCTTGCATGCTTAGAGAATTCTGTCACAACATTAATGTTCATGATCAACAACGACAACATCATAGTGGCCCCAGAACAATAGGAAGAATAAAGCATTGATATGTATCAATGACAAACTTGACACACTCCAAGAATAAAAACAGCATATTTTACCAATAAAGTAATCCAAGTGCATTTAAACCACAGGGATGCCTTGCTCGTGATCCAGTGGAATATCCGTGCTTTCATGTCTGTCAAGAATTGGCCTTGGATGAAGCTGTACTTCAAGATCAAGCCCCTGTTGAGATCAGCTGAGGCTGAAAAGGAGATGGCCAACATGAAGGAAGAATTCCTGAAGCTGAAGGAGGCCTATGCTAAATCTGAGGCTCGTAGAAAAGAGCTTGAGGAGAAAATGGTTACTCTTCTCCAAGAGAAGAATGACCTCCAGCTCCAAGTGCAGACAGTAAATACTATTATATCCAGACAATGATGCTAACGTATAACCTTTACTGCTAACCTTTAATATGGTGTTTAATAGTGTGCCTAAAATATTCTTTGCTCCACTGAAAATTAGGAACAAGATAATCTTTGTGATGCTGAGGAGCGCTGTGAAGGTTTGATCAAAAACAAAATTCAGCTAGAGGCTAAAATCAAAGAATTGATCGAGAGATTAGAAGATGAGGAGGAGATGAATGCAGAGCTGACCGCTAAGAAGAGGAAGTTAGAGGATGAGTGCTCTGAGCTCAAAAAGGACATTGATGATCTGGAGCTCACTCTGGCTAAAGTGGAAAAGGAGAAACATGCCACTGAGAACAAGGTAAATCTATTTAAAAGTGATTGGTCGATGGGAGAACAACAGTAACCTCAAACATTCTCAACACTTACTTCACTTTGACCTGTTATTTACAGGTTAAAAACTTGGTTGAGGAGATGGCAGCTCTTGATGACACTATTGCAAAGCTGACCAAAGAGAAGAAAGCTCTCCAGGAAGCTCACCAGCAGACATTGGATGACCTTCAGAGTGAGGAAGACAAAGTCAACACTCTGACTAAGGCCAAAGCCAAGCTGGAACAACAAGTCGATGATGTATGCAATAACAAATGTAAAGTTCTATACAATGTAAGTGTATTGAAAAACTGTTGGCTTATTTTATATTTGGTTTCTCCATTCATAGCTAGAAGGGTCACTGGAACAGGAAAAGAAACTAAGGATGGACCTGGAGAGAATAAAAAGGAAGCTTGAGGGTGACTTAAAGTTGACCCAGGAAAATGTGATGGACCTAGAAAATGCTAAACAACAGCTGGAGGAACGGCTTAAAAAGTAAGTAATCCTGTTCAACATACTTTCTTTGGTCATAGTCATTGAGATAAAGTCTTACAATGTTTTTGTTGTTGTAGAAAAGATTTTGAAATGAGCCAGCTAAATGCTAAGATTGAAGATGAGCAGGTCATTGTAACCCAGCTACAGAAGAAACTGAAGGAACTACAGGTACACAGAAAAAAGAAGTGCATCTCATTTGCTAGCATTTCAATGTTTTTTAGTGAGACTGTTTATCTATTTTAAATAAAGGCCCGCATCGAGGAGCTGGAGGAAGAGCTGGAGTCTGAGAGGGCTGCCCGAGCCAAAGTGGAGAAGCAGCGGGCAGACTTGGCCAGGGAGCTGGAGGAGATCAGTGAGAGGCTGGAGGAGGCTGGAGGTGCCACTGCTGCCCAGATTGAGATGAACAAGAAGAGGGAGGCTGAGTTCCAGAAGCTGCGCAGAGACCTTGAAGAGTCAACTCTGCAACATGAGGCAACTTCTGCCACACTGAGGAAGAAGCATGCAGATAGTGTAGCTGACCTTGGTGAGCAGATTGACAACCTCCAGAGGGTGAAACAGAAGCTTGAGAAGGAGAAGAGTGAACTCCGTCTGGAGCTGGATGATGTTTTCTCCAACATGGAGCAGACGGCCAAAGCCAAGGTAAAGTCCAAATTATAGTCCAGGCGAGTGTCGCTCAGCAGAATTTGACTTAAAATATATAACTGTCTGCTAGGGTGTCGCAGAAATACAACTATCTGCTCGGGTGTCGCAGAGCTTGTTGCGTACAACAAAAAATGTTAAACAGTGCAGACATCGCCTACTCTGATTGGATAGCAACTCAAAGTTCTGTGTTCTGGATTGTTGATTCGATCACATGCAACATGTGTCTTTATTCATGGGTGTAAAGAAGGGTTTGATTTTAGAAAGTTTTTTTGGAGCTGGCTAAGAAATTTGAAAGCTTCTGGTGCCGCGACATCTGTTGACAACTTTAATTTTTGACATACGACACTTGTCAACTGGACTATAAATTGGCCTTAAGAAGCAAAATCTAAAAAAACTATATTTTACTGGTGTGTACAGTACTTATTTTCTGATTTATTTTAGGCAAACTTAGAGAAAATGTGCAGAACCTTGGAAGATCAGATGAGTGAATACAAGGTTAAGTATGAAGAAGCTCACCGCAGTATTAACGAATTTACTACACAAAAGGCCAAGCTACAAACAGAAAATGGTATGTGAATTTAACTAAATGCATATAGTTTGGATGTCATTATTACTCTCACTGTCTTTTCAGGCCTAAATGAAGTCTACTTAAATATTAAGTGATGCAATGTATCTCATGCAGTAGTAGAAGACAGGATAAAAATGCTTAATGTTCTCCCAACCAGTAGTATGTTAAAATAAGGTTTGTTGTATCTTGTGTTTTCCCTAAAGAAAATGAACATGCTGGACAAAGTTGTCTCCTTATCTTAAGTCTTCCACAAAAACACTTCTTTAAACTTTTTTGAAAAGGTGAGCTTTCCAGACAGCTTGAGGAGAAGGACTCTCTGGTATCACAACTGACCAGAAGCAAGCACTCCTACACGCAGCAGATTGAGGATCTAAAGAGACAATTGGAGGAGGAAGTTAAGGTAACTATTGTACTAGTAGTGGAATACATTCCCATGCATCAGTTAATTGCATTACATTGATTTACACCAATTTCCTCCCTCAGGCTAAAAATGCCCTGGCCCATGCAGTCCAGTCTGCCCGCCATGACTCTGACCTCCTGAGAGAGCAGTATGAAGAGGAGCAGGAGGCCAAGGCTGAGCTGCAGCGCAGTCTCTCCAAAGCCAACTCTGAGGTGGCTCAGTGGAGAACCAAGTACGAGACTGATGCCATCCAGAGGACTGAGGAGTTAGAAGATGCGAAGTAAGTTTATTCTGACTTAAATCTTTATAGAGATTGCAAATTGTACCATAAACATTAAAATAACATAAAATATTTTCAAGGAAAAAGCTTACACAGCGTCTGCAAGATGCAGAGGAAGCTGTGGAAGCTGTCAATGCCAAATGTTCCTCCCTGGAGAAAACTAAGCATAGACTGCAGAATGAGATTGAAGATCTCATGGTAGATGTGGAGAGATCCAATGCTGTTGCTGCTGCCCTAGACAAGAAGCAAAGAAACTTTGATAAGGTATTAAGCCAAGACTTATTTAGGTACCATTCCATTTCACATCATCAAGGTAAAGGTGAAGTAAAAATCCATGTTTAATTTCTCTTAGGTCCTGGCTGAGTGGAAACAGAAGTATGAGGAGTCCCAGACTGAGCTGGAGAGCTCTCAGAAAGAGGCCAGATCTCTTGGCACTGAGCTCTTTAAACTAAAGAACTCCTATGAGGAATCTCTGGATCACTTGGAGACCATGAAGAGGGAAAACAAAAACCTACAAGGTTTGTACTTCCTTAAACATGTTATCTTTGTATGTGCTCCTTGATGTAAGGTTTCCTCTAATGAATCTAAAAGTATTGACTAAAGTATGTACATCTCATTGTCCAATAGAGGAAATTTCAGATCTCAGTGAGCAACTTGGAGAAAATGGAAAAAGCATTCACGAGTTAGAGAAAATTCGAAAACAATTAGAGCAAGAAAAGGCAGAAATACAGACAGCACTTGAGGAAGCAGAGGTACTGTTTGAACACAGAACCATTGGTGATTGTCAGACTTTTGCATATTTTACCATACTGTTGTCTTGCATAATTTAACCAAAAGTCATTATCAACAGGCATCACTTGAACATGAGGAGGGCAAGATCCTTAGAGCTCAGCTGGAGTTCAACCAGGTCAAAGCTGACATGGAGCGTAAACTTACTGAGAAGGATGAAGAGATGGAGCAAGCCAAGAGAAACCATCAGAGGGTGGTGGACACCCTGCAGAGCTCCCTGGAGTCTGAAACTCGTAGTAGGAATGAGGCTCTCAGGATCAAGAAGAAGATGGAGGGAGACCTCAATGAGATGGAGATCCAGCTCAGCCAGGCCAACAGGCAGGCAGCTGAGGCCCAGAAACAGCTTAAGAGTCTCCAAGGACATCTAAAGGTTAAACATTCATATGATGAAAAACCTATGAATAGATATTTTAGACACATTTTCCATTGTAGTATGCATATTCATATCTGGATGATGCTTTCCATTCTAACAATGATCTGACATGTATAGTGTTTATAAGCTTGTTTTAGATGAGTCAATTTGTATTTTTGTACTTGATTCCTGATAGGATGCTCAAATGCAGCTGGATGAATCTCTCCGTGCTAATGATGATCTTAAAGAGAATATTGCCATTGTGGAGAGACGCAACAATCTGCTGCAGGCTGAGCTGGATGAGCTGAGGTCCCTGGTGGAGCAGACTGAGAGAGGCCGGAAACTGGCTGAACAGGAGCTGCTGGATGTCAACGAGAGGGTCCAGCTGCTGCACTCCCAGGTAACATTCAAAACAATAATTTTAAAAATGTGTTTATAATGTTAGATAGCCATCAACTTTTTACTAACTTCTTTAGTTCTCATACACAGAACACCAGCCTGCTGAATCACAAGAAGAAGCTAGAGAATGATGTGAATCAGCTGCAGACTGAGGTGGAGGAGGCTGTGCAGGAGTGCAGGAATGCTGAAGAAAAAGCCAAGAAGGCCATCACTGATGCTGCCATGATGGCAGAGGAGCTGAAGAAGGAGCAGGACACCAGTGCTCATCTGGAGCGCATGAAGAAGAACATGGAGCAGACCATCAAGGACCTGCAGCACCGCCTGGATGAAGCTGAGCAAATCGCCATGAAGGGTGGCAAGAAGCAGATTCAGAAGTTGGAGGCCAAGGTTAATGTACTTTCTTTTTTACAATATACTTTAAACTATGGAGCTGTCAGACTGCTACAAGTATCACAATGTTATTACCATTTACAGGTGAGAGAACTGGAAAATGAATTGGAAATGGAGCAGAAAAAGTCCAGTGAGTCTATGAAAGGAATCCGCAAACATGAAAGACGCATTAAGGAGCTTACTTACCAGGTACTACAACTATCTAATGTTCATCTACCTGCTTGTAGTATGGCATGGCTTTATTATAATGCAAGCCAACAATTGATCCATTGATTTTCAATCTTAACTCTCAAGAAATTAGTTCTCTATCTACTCTCTATATCTAAAATCCCTAAACATTTCCTTTAAAAATTAGACTGAGGAGGACCGGAAAAATCTAGCTCGTCTGCAGGATCTTGTGGACAAGTTGCAGCTGAAAGTGAAGTCCTTCAAGAGGGCAACAGAAGAGGCTGTAAGTGACACAAAAGTTCATTTGGCTGAACAAACTCTGTATTATTTGTGCTGGTTTGATTTATGTTACTGAGATTCATGTTACACAACTGGCAGTGTTACCAGATAGGGCATGTATTCCTGTAGCAATTAAATGTCCAAGACAATTTACTGTCTTATCACTTCTGTCAGGAGGAACAGGCTAATGCTAACTTGACCAAGTTCCGGAAGCTGCAGCATGAACTGGATGAGGCTGAGGAGAGAGCTGATATAGCTGAGTCTCAGGTCAACAAGATGAGAGCTAAGAGCCGTGATATAGGTGCCAAGGTAAGAGGACCTACAAGTGTTTGCTGTACATGTAGCACACCAGAAAAGACCCAGGTTAACGAATATGTTAGGGGACAAATAATGAAGTCTAACAATCAGTTGCTAAAGTAGCACTAAATTTTGGTAAATAAATCTATCTATATATATATATATATATATAATAATAATACATACGTTTTGTATAGCGCTTTTCATGATACTGTATATACACACACACACACACACACACACATACAGTCATTGGATCTGACCAACTTACTTATAAAAGCCATGCAAAATGTCCAACCGACTGCCAATAAATCATAATTTGCTTTATTAACTGTCTCAAATCAGCAAGTTTAATTTCTTTTTAAAAATCACTGCTCACTTTTTTACATACCAATAAATGATAGGAATGTGAAATTATGTTGAAACTAAATGACTGTAGGGTTTAGGTAGCAGCAAATACATTGTATATGAATCTTCTTTGGTGTTGTGCAAATGTATTTACATTATTTTTCCCTCTCAAATTCTTTCTTGCAGAAAGGGCATGATGAAGAGTGAAGCTCTGTCATGGACTTTTCTAAATCCTTCGTGTGCTCTACTCTGGAGCTTTTCTTTGGCTCCCATATTTGTAGGTTAATAGAATAAAATGAGACTGCAGATTAAGTTTTCTATTTGTTTCTGTTATGTTTCTGTTATTTTAATATATTTTCAGAAGTTCAAACATGCTGTATGATAAGGTATGTGTTCTTCAAAAAACAGTAAAATAGTAAGCAGTATTTGAAAAACTAAAGATTTCATTTGCGTGCGGTGCAAGTAGCAAAACACTTTTTTCACAAGAGGAATGCATGCAGAAAGTGTAATCCTAACACAAGGGAAGGTACACCTTCTATGCCAGTCATTAGACACACTGTTAAAAAAACGCAGGACGTGATATAACCCAGTTATAAAAAACAAAATTGTGTATTGGCTGCACCTGTGTATAGGTTATAGTATATGTAAAGTAACTGTCGCAAAATGTTCCTTTTCAATCAATAATCTGTGTGATATCGCTTTGTTTTTCATTGTATGTAGCTGATAGAGTCAGCTTATCCGAAATGTCTGGCTGGCTGCTGGCTTATTATGACTGCCGCTGACGGCACCGCCCCTCCCCCTTTTTTTTTTTTGCTGATTTTCCGTCAGTGATTGGTGGGACACTGAAACACTGGGGGACATGAAACTTTGTGGGCATGTAGCCCTAGTAAACAGGTAGTTAATACCCCTTGCAAAAATTGGTATCTTGAACCGAGAAGTCGGGAACTCTACAAAATATGTCATGTACAGTCAGCACAATAACCTCTCATAGAATGGCAAGTATTGCAAAAGTCAGCCTAAAGTAGGCGCTCTAATTGCACATTTTGCCTATTATCTGGAGAGCGCTACAGTTTAACATCATTTTTTTGTCTTGAAGTCCATTGAACCTCATCCACCAAATTTTGTGACATTTCGGGGCACTGTTTCCCATCGAAGCTAAAAGCCTCCGAAAACAGTTTTTGCTAAATAACTCGCCAAAACTTTTACCCAAGGCAATTTTTTTAGTATGTCGGTGTGGTTTAAAAATGGTTTAAAAACATATTTTTTAAACTTAGATTCCATTCAACGTCATGCTTTAAAAACATCCATCCATGCCCACTTCCAACAAAAATAATTTTCCACAAATTTTAGAACGATGAAAGTGAAATTAAATGAATTTGTCAAATTAAATTACCTTCTCATTTGTAGGGTAGCCAAAAATCAATACCATGTGATGAGCATACCTTGTATTACTAAGCACTACATCTAGTTGTGTGTGCAAGAAGGCTAGGCTACATATCTGCCATGATGCCATTACGCTGTTTAGTTTCGCACAGCCTACACACTTTATCTATCCACACCCCTGGACAGTGTGGCCTAGGTCTACTTCTAAAACTGCTCGTTTAGTTCCTTAATTGTGATTGGCTGAATTGTGTTCCAAGCCGTTGTAAATCCAGCACAACCTCACAGGTTGCTCTCATAACATTCTATTTCAACATTTCACATTACGTTACGTACATTACAAAAAATGTTACAAAGTAGCAGAAAGTAGTGAAAATATTGGACACTGACCTTGTTGTAAAATTATAAACTAAACCCTAATTCAGTAGTTAGCATAATTCAGCATTATTGGCAACAGTCAAATATTTCTAAGACTTCCTAAATGTTGAGCTAGTGACACTGTGTTGTAATCATGGGCTTGTGTTCTGTCAGGCTGTTGAACCACTTCTCCACACACATGCATGCAGCAACACGCACAAGCACATAGACACTGGTCATGGATAAAACCATAGAGGTATATGGTTAGTATATATACCTATGGATAAAACTACATGGATAAAAGTACATTTTTATTTTGAATACATTTTGTCCCCGTGCTTGTGACTAAAAAATGCATTCCCATGTACAAACATTCCCCATATATTAACCTTATAGCAGAAGTTTTTTTTTATGAAAATCTATGTATAAACCTTGGTTTATAATATATAAAGACTGCTAAAAGCTCAACTGATTATCAAATAGTCTAAACATTGATGAGAATTTACACTTTGCTGCTGTGTCTGTTAAAGCTTGATCTTTTTTACTTTAACTCTACTGTTTGCCAAATTCAAAGTATGCTAAACCAGTTAGTTTCTCTGTATTATAACACAAAACAACACTTGGATTTGTAGCTGCAGAACTGCTTACCTTGTTAACTGTCAGACATTGTTCCTGCCTCAAAGTATAATCTCTTGCAACACACTGAAAAACACTTGTGTCATCAAAGGAGGAGTTTGAAAAATACAGAAAATACATGTGTGGGGATGTCCCTCAGGGCTCACACAGCAGCCAGTGCCATGTCAATACCACATACCATGCCTTGGTATGGTAATCACTAAAGTATTTCAATGTCACAGTCATGTACCACACAAAGTGGGCACAATAATTGTAGATCCCATAATAAGTGTGGTCTGATAATTAAGAATATGCTCAATGAGATTTCAGTGTCAGTATTTCAGTATTATATCTATCTATATCTATAAATAGAATGGAACACTAGTGATGGGGCTAAAAGGGTGATGTCTGCAGTGCACTTCCTAAACTGGCTATTGGGTATATATGGTTTATGACTGACTCTGTAAGAGGTGCCAACACGTCTCTGTGACAGAATATTTGTATTTATGTCCTTCGTGCCCTTTATGATTAATGCATCTGTCAGATCATCATTGCTTCTCACAAGCTGTGCTCCTCAATCAGACAGAGGCACTCAGCAAGAATTTCACAGGTTATCTTTGTCCTGAAGGACAATGGCAAGGGAACAATGCAGAGTAAACAAGACCAAGCTGACAGTCAGGTGTCTCCCATTTATCTCCTGGGGCAAATTTAGTGGTTTATCAATGGCAAATATTTACATAGGAACACAATTAATGCAATAAAAATGTTAAGACAGTAACAACATTTTTGACAGATAATTGACCAACTAATTTTCCTCATGACTTTAGCTGACGTTAAAAATATCATCTGTCTACCTGGGTCAGGTCATAAGTGCAACCATAGAAGGTTGTCAAGGCATCAGAATAGTGGTGTCTATCTGGAAGTACACACATCCAATTGTTCCTACCCATTTCTACAAACTATTAGATCAAAACTGTCATTCTGATTACACAAAGAATGATCTAGAATACCAAATCAGGGTCCAACCTTTGGCTACTCTGACTGTGCTTGAGTTGGTGCTTCCCAACCCCATAAATTCTGAGGCATAAAAAGCAGACAACAGTTGAATTTGGGGAGGTGCGTGCTGCACTCCTCAACCTGTTGCAACCAGGATGTCTTGCACCAGTGCCCCCTACCAGGCCAGAAGAGGAAAGACGACTTTTCGTTGTGACCACTGCCATTCTATGTCAACGCAGTATCCACACTCACACTTTACTTACCAGCTTGAGATACTCTGACATCAAAGTTTCCTTATGGGTACACTACAGTTTGTCATCCGGACTATTATGTTGATTTCAGGTCTTACGAAAACTGCACAATTGTACCGTGCCTATTTGCATCAACTATCAATTCTTTTATCAGAAGAGTGTTTTAAAGGGCATAAGTAACCAACATCAAGAATCAAGAAATTTTATTTGCCACATATTTGTACAGGTACAAGTAGCAGTGAAATAGAGATTGTGAAAAATACTCCTCTATACTCTATGCAATAAAATAATCTCTAATAATAAATAAATATAAATAAAATTAAGAATATTTAAAAGTAAAGTGAATAAGTAAGTGCGCAAGTAAATTGAGGAAGATGTATTTATGTATGTATTTATAAACCATATGGCTTGGGGGAAGAAGCTTCTCCTTAGTCTCTCAGTTCGAGAGTTAAGAGAACGGAACCACTTTCCAGAGGGCAGCCTTTGAAAAATATTGTGACTGTGGTGGTGTATGTCTTTAATGGTCCTGTTTGCCCTAGTGTGACATCGACTGGAATATATGCCCTGTAACTTTGGCAGATTGGTCCTGGTGATTTTTTTTCGGCACAGAGAATTATTCTGTGCAGGGCGATCTTATTCCAAGAGGTGCAGTTGCCACAACAAGTACAGATGTTCCCTGAAACTGCAGACTCTATAGTGGCAGTATAGAAGGTCCTCTGCAGTTAATTAGCCAGGTTTAGGAAAGATATGCTTGTAAAATGGACATATGGACACTTAGTAAAGTAGTCTTGTAAAATGTGCACACTGTTTTACCTACTGGCCTGTACTAAGTCTGCTGTTCTTCACCATTTACACCTGACGTGTCACAATAGTAAAATGAAATTTTATCCCAAAGGAAACTGCAGGAATTTGACTTGGTTACTGCTGTCACTGTGACCATTTCTATTATGAACTTTCAAGAATCTGGACTGCATCCTTGGTGTCCTTGACAAATATCTGAAATATGATCTTATTAGTCATTAAAGTTAAATGCAACTAGACAATTTTAAGCATGTTTGTAAACACAGTAAATCAACTGCCTGTTCTGGAGTGTTAGTGCACATGCTGTCCTTCTCTGTCAAATGGCAGCACCCAGAAAGAATTTCACTGGGCTATCTTTATCCTTACATGTGAAGATAAGGTAGCAAGCAATGACAGAATAGGACAATGTGCAGTGTGACTGCCAGCTGACTGGCCATGATCATTCCTTGGCTCATATTAGACAGACAGCTGTCACCTATGTCTGTGAGTCAGAGCTTATGCCTGCTATCATGGACCTGGAAAAAGTGTCTCCATCTAGTGTTCATTGCAGGTGCTGCTCACTAAACTGATTCATTTGATTGCAATTATTTCACTGTTCTACTTCTGGCAATCAGGTTTTGCAGTCTTCTATGCCATTGGAACTTAAAAATAAGCTTAGCTGTTTTTCATGTTTGGCTGAGCAAAATCAAACAATCAAACAGAAGTTGCAGAGAAGGGAAAGATGAAATGCATGCAGTGTCGAAGTCCACAAAGGACAAGATAAACTGAAATGTACTGTCAGCTACAACAAATTCTTTTTATATTTATTTTCATTTGTTTTTTTTGTTTAAAATGATCCTTTGGATTGATTTAGATTTAAGATCAAAAACATAAATTCCTCTGGTTTTACTACAGACATTCAAAGGTTTCCTTTTTAAACTAAATAATGATTAGCTGATTAAATGTTACGTAAGCATGTCCCTCATAGCAATGGTAGCCCCAACCCACCCACCCACCCCAACTGGATCACACCAATGTGAGATGTAAAACAGTTCATATTTGATTTTATGCCACCATCCATATTTAGGGGGCTGCATACCTTATAAAAGACTGGTAGGGGACACAAGCCACAGAGGAGCTTCTAACAGAATCATCCAAAGGCAAGCAACTTATTTTTAGTGCTCAGTGTCAGATTTTCTTTGTATTTTATATACAGATTTTATTTTATTTGTATACCTGTTTATAATATTCACTGGAACACAGTTATGCTAATTATTATTTCCATAATGTAGAGTATTCAGTCAAGCAGCTGAGGACAAACCAAAGGTAAATGGATTGATTGCATTTCTGGGGAATAAAGATTTACAATACATTCATAGTACACTACCGTATGATTACATGACAATGTATACTTAATTCTAAAGAAGATTTATCAACATCAACAATGTGATGTTCTTTTAGGGTTAAAGATGGGGGACGCACAGATGGCGGAGTTTGGGGCTGCGGCTCCTTTTCTGAGGAAGTCGGATCTGGAGCGTCTGGAGGCCCAGACTCGACCCTTTGACATCAAGAGGGCTTGCTTTGTGCCAGACGTTGAAGAAGAGTATGTGAAGGGAACTATTGTTAGTCGTGATGGTGACAAAGTCACCGCTGACACTGAAAAAGGAAAGGTAGGACACAATATACTCTGCATCAATATAATCTTTGCATTTGTTAAACATTTAAATGTGCTTCATTCAATAATAAATTGGCCAAATTACTTACAGCTATACAAAAAGCTCTGCTTTTATTTCAGACTGTCACTGTCAAAGACTCAGAAGTCCACCCCCAGAACCCGCCAAAGTTTGATAAAATTGAGGACATGGCGATGTTCACTTTCCTGCATGAGCCTGCTGTGCTGTTTAACCTCAAAGAGCGTTATGCAGCCTGGATGATCTACGTGAGTACAGTAATAAATCTGTTTGGAAATGAAGGTTTTTGGGATATACTGAGAACCTTTGGACAGGACATCAGAGCAATTAGATCTACTTCACCATAACCAATATGCTTCTTTGTTATACCATTACATAGATAAAATTATTTTCAATCTGATGAGCGTGTCTTAGGTTATCAGGAGGTGCCAGTTTCATTCAAACTAAAATTATCTTGTGTTTCTCAATCCAGACCTACTCTGGGTTGTTCTGTGTCACTGTCAATCCCTACAAGTGGTTGCCAGTGTACAACCAGGAAGTTGTTGTTGCCTACAGAGGCAAGAAGAGGAGTGAAGCTCCTCCTCACATCTTCTCTATTTCTGACAATGCCTACCAGTACATGTTGACAGGTAAATAAAATGCATGAACACAATGATGCAACTCAGAGGAATGTGATTTTTTTTTAAATCTGTTACCCGATATTTATGTACATATACAAGCATGTTGCAAATATTAGCACTGACAATATGTTACTGATAGGGGCAGGTAAAAAATCTCACATAACCCATATTTCTTGTCTGCCAAGATGCACCATTTCCATGTTTGAGAAGATCCATGTCTAAAACATTTCAAACAGGCGTTTAACAGGCAATCAACAGGCTTAGGGTAAGCCCTAAGCCCTTAGCCCTACATGCAAATTTATGTAAAGTTAAATGTAAAGGTAAAAATCATCAAAAACACTCTTAAATGGACAAACCACCTAAATGAGTGATGGTTTGTTTGCTTCTTAAGCAGTGTTATGCGTTTTACCTAAGTAGTATATACTGTATACTGTTTCCATTCATATAACTGAACAGCTATTCTTCCTATTTCAGATAGAGAGAATCAGTCCCTCCTGATCACGTAAGTCAGGTCTACGGCAGGGGCATTAATATTCCTGTATTAAGTCATGCCACACAATAAAAAATATCCTAATGATTCTTATTTATTTGTCAGTGGAGAATCCGGTGCTGGGAAGACTGTAAACACCAAGAGGGTCATTCAGTATTTTGCCAGTATTGCTGCCGGAGGAATCAAAAGGGATCCAAATGACAAAAAGGTAGTTAGACTGTCCTGTAATCACATTGTTGCAGACCATACATACAAACAACATACTTATTGGTCTTTTTTTAAAGGGAACCCTGGAGGATCAAATCATTCAGTGTAACCCTGCTCTGGAGGCCTTTGGTAATGCAAAGACCATCAGAAATGACAATTCCTCCAGATTTGTGAGTATACACTTGACTTTCTATAATTCATCAGGCCTGGAAATGTAAAGCAAATAATGGCTCTTAACAACTTGTTTTTAAATTTCTTTATCTCCCAAAAGGGCAAGTTTATCAGGATCCACTTTGCTGCCAATGGTAAACTGGCATCTGCGGACATTGAGACCTGTGAGCATATTTGTATTGGATTATTGGTTTAAGTTTATTTGTACATACAGTACATTGTTACTTCATGCCAAACATTTGTATGGCTGTTACTTGGCAGATCTACTGGAGAAGTCTCGAGTGACTTTCCAGCTTAAGGCTGAGAGAGATTACCACATCTTCTATCAGGTCCTCTCTCAGAGGAAACCAGAACTGCTGGGTAAGACAAATAACCTTTGTCAAAACCTGCCATTACATGCCACTAAAGAGGAAGATTTTAAGAAATGTATTCTTGTGTTTTAGAGATGATGCTGATCACCACCAACCCCTATGACTACGCCTTCATCTCCCAAGGAGAGACCCAAGTAGCCTCCATTAATGATGGTGATGAACTGGATGCTACTGATGTGAGAATAGCTATTGTTGATATACCTGTTTTTGTGAGAGTATTACTATGCTTGGTTATGGTTAGTAATGTACACGCCTACAGTGTATGTTGCTTTGATTGTTTATGCTATAGGAAGCTTTTGATGTGCTGGGCTTCACTCAAGATGAGAAGAACAGCATTTACAAGCTTGTAGGTGCCATAATGCACTTTGGCAACATGAAGTACAAGCAAAAGCAGAGAGAGGAGCAGGCAGAGGCTGATGGCACTGAGGGTATGTACTTCATACACTGTAATCATGGGATGCAAAGAACTAGGCACTAAGACTTTAATTATTATAGGCTGTTCTCCTGAAGAGACTTTAAGTACTTTAATTTTTTTTAACAATTTAAAAGAAGCATCGCTATTTCCCACCAGCTAGACCTAATCCATGAATTCTAGCTATTGTATATACCTATTGACTCTGTACCACTACAATTTGTTTTAACCTGAAAATACTATCACATTTTAGAAGCAGATAAAGCTGCTTATCTGATGGGCCTGAACTCTGCTGACCTCATCAAGGCCCTGTGTCATCCAAGGGTCAAAGTAGGAAATGAGTGGGTGACCAAGGGACAGAATGTCCAACAGGTGAGATGAGCACTTAGTAAAAGAACCAAAAACAGTACATAGAATGTAGCCTTTTACAGTAGTAATACAGAAACATATTCTAATGTTAAGAAGACTACCAAATAATATTTTCTTTTTACTGTTTTTGTCTCCTCATCAGGTGTATTATGCCATTGGTGCACTTTCAAAATCAGTGTATGAGAAGATGTTCCTCTGGATGGTGGTGAGAATTAACCACCAATTGGACACCAAACAACCCCGCCAGTACTTCATTGGTGTGCTGGATATTGCTGGTTTTGAGATCTTTGATGTAAGTGTAAGCTTTTGATGACCGTTTAGATCTCTGAATGATAAAGCAAGCATTGCATAATCATTATATGTCTTTTTCAGTTCAACACCTTTGAGCAACTGTGCATCAACTTCACTAATGAGAAGCTGCAGCAGTTCTTCAACCACCACATGTTTGTGCTGGAGCAAGAAGAGTACAAGAGGGAGGGCATTGAATGGACGTTCATTGACTTTGGCATGGACTTGCAGGCCTGCATTGATCTTATTGAAAAGGTTAGTTACATAATCAACTATGCTGTTGAATTGCACATGAAGTCTAAATCAAAATAACGTTAGATCTGTGATCACAGATTTCTTTCTTTTTTTCTACAACGCCATAACCTCTTCCTTACTTAGCCCATGGGTATTATGTCCATCCTTGAAGAGGAGTGCATGTTCCCCAAGGCCAGTGATTTAACATTTAAAGCCAAGCTTTATGACAACCACTTGGGGAAATCAAGCAACTTCCAGAAGCCAAGAATTGTCAAGGGGAAACCAGAGGCTCATTTCTCCTTGATTCACTATGCTGGCACTGTGGACTACAACATCGTTAACTGGCTTATGAAGAACAAAGACCCTCTCAATGAGACGGTGGTCGGTTTATATCAAAAGTCTACAATGAAATTACTGGCTCATCTTTTTGCCAACTATGCTGGTGCTGACTCAGGTATGCACAGTATGCACAAAACAAATTATAGGAAACACAATGTTAAATGAGCTAATGGATGTTACTGTCCAGAAATCAAGACATATTTTGCTATCAATGTATTAGCGATGGCAGAGGCGTCAAGTGGCGGTGGGAAGGGCAAAGAGAAGAAGAAAAAGGGCTCTTCCTTCCAGACTGTGTCTGCCCTTCACCGGGTGAGTACAGAAATAAACACAACAGAAATCCCTTAGTTACATACAGTTCATGTAAAAAATTATTTGCTTGAAGGGACACATTCTTTTTCCATAGCAGTACCTGATATGAACTTTAAAGAACAAAAACTGTATTACTTTAACATACACTGTAATCAGAGTCAGATTGTGTGTGTTGTATGTCAATTTTGCATAAAATGAACTCAATGTACTGTCTACAACTTCAGCTAACACTCATTAGAAATGTGTTTTTTGTGTTCATTTGGTTATTTTTATTGCACTCTTCATTACGGTTTGTGGTTCATGTACTGTATTTGTTTTGTCTATCTCTGTGTATACACTTTTAATGACCTCTGGATTGGTTTGTATTAAGTCCTGAAAACAGAAATATTTTTAAAAGAAATCTGAATATAAATCAAGCATATTTGCATTATCGTTTTGTATATTGAACAGGATGTTTTTCAAGTGGCAGGCCTTGTGATTTTCAGTGCATTTCTAAATAAGGGCCTGCGATACACATTTGGATTTTTAAAAATATACAAACAATTATGACACAATGTATAATAAATTACTGACCTGTACTTTTTAAGGTGAAATATATTTGGGTAGCTGTGGCCTACTAGTTAGGGATACGGGCTTGACACTGAAAGGTTTGATCCCTGACCAGTGGAGCATGGCTGAAGTGCCATTAAGCAAGGCACCTAAGCCCACATTGCTTCCCTCTGCTCCGGGTAGGTGCTCTACTGTGTATTACTTGTGTGTTGTGTAATTCACTAACTCAGGAATTGAGATAAATGCAGAGAACCAATTTCCCTCAAGCGATCAATAAAGTATATATATTCCACATTTCACAGGAGAATTTGAACAAGCTGATGACCAACCTGCGGTCAACTCACCCCCACTTTGTGCGCTGCATCATCCCCAACGAGACCAAGACTCCTGGGGCCATGGAGAATCCATTGGTCATGCACCAGCTCCGCTGTAACGGTGTGCTGGAAGGCATCAGGATCTGCAGAAAGGGATTCCCCAACAGGATCCTATATGGAGACTTTAAACAGAGGTACAGGGATTCAGCACTTATTTTGCTAATTATTAAACCATCCTGTGGTGGTCCTGCTGGTCTGTCCATAGCCCAGCCCACTCCCTACCTACTTGCAGTGCAAATGTATGGGGGTACACTGAAGACTAGTTTTTTAAATAAGTAGGGATTCTTGCTGAAAGTAGATGCAGGGCAGCTTAACTGTTAGTTTTTCTCACCTGCATGATGAGGTTACCTGCATCACTGGCTGTATAATTGTTGGTGTGTTTTGGTGGTGAATTTTTGTTAGCTTTGTGATTTTTTTTTGTCTGTTAAAGTTTGGCTTGGTAAATTGGGAATACTTTGTTGTCTTTTCCATAAACACTTTTAAACCCTTAGACATACTTTGCACCACTCCTGCTTTACTTACACAATATTGACTTTGTATGAATGTTATATTTATTGTTTAACATAATTTTTTAACTAGTTATCTGTCTGTAAATTATGTAAATTATGTATCTGTTTTTAGATATCGCATCCTGAATCCAAGTGCTATCCCAGAGGGACAGTTCATGGACAGCAAGAAGTGTGCAGAAAAGTTACTTGGATCTCTAGACGTTGACCATACCCAGTATAGGTTTGGGCACACCAAGGTACATACTGCTAACGACAAACACTGATATAGGATAGTTGTATATTCTATTGAAGTTGTAATGTGCACTTTTGTTTATGACTGAAGGTGTTCTTCAAAGCTGGCCTACTAGGTCTACTTGAGGAGATGCGAGATGACCGACTTGCGCTGATAATAACAAATTTTCAAGCGAGAGCTCGTGGTCTTCTTGCAAGAATTGAGTTCCAAAAGATTGTTGAACGCAGGTAAGCATATTTTTTTTAATAAATAATGTCTCTTTCCCTGTGACTGCTTGCACCTGTGTCCCTTGATTTAAAGCAGCACTATGCAACTTTTTCGAGTTTATTAATCATCTTCATAAGTCAGTAGAGGCCTAATTGTATCATTACCAGGGCGAATGAAGACTTTACCGACCAACCCCATTGTCTGCAGACAGAATACCATGCTTTTAATATCTGTGTGTCTGTGTACACTCACAAAGTCTGAGATATCACAAGAAGCAAGAACATGTAAAATATTTGAAGAAATTCAGATTTTACTTACCTTGGTGCACATGACTACTTTCATATTTGGCAGCTACGCTGATCAGTCGAGTTGAGAACACATGCACAGAGTAAGCGGAAGGGAAAACAGTCCACTTTTATGAAAGTGTGCATTTACTTGGAGACACTAGGCGGTGCTCCATTGAGAAAAAGCACTGAAAGTTACATAGTATCTCTTTAACTGAATGTAGTATTTATGTAATTTTCAGATTGGTGGTGACTAGGCATGCCTTTGTGCATCTAAAGACACACTTTCAATATAGCCACTATAGAAAAGAAAGGACCATGGGCAATAAAAACAAACACAATCATCATTACAATCTTAGGTGAAAAGTCATGATGCTTCAACAAATTGCGTACCTAAGACCACACAGATTAAGACCGACAATCTGTTTTGTGACAGGCCTGAATAAAACAATGCATTGGGCCCATACAGGGATGCTCTACTTGTTATCCAGTGGAATGTCCGTGCATTCATGGGTGTCAAGAATTGGCCCTGGATGAAGCTGTACTTCAAGATCAAGCCTCTGTTGAGATCAGCTGAGGCTGAGAAGGAGATGGCCAACATGAAGGAAGAATTCCTGAAGCTGAAGGAGGCCTATGCAAAATCTGAGACTCGGAGAAAAGAGCTTGAGGAGAAAATGGTTACTCTTCTCCAAGAGAAGAATGACCTGCAACTTCAAGTCCAGACTGTGAGTTCCTATATACTGAACTGAATTTATTATTTATTTTGTCATTTAATTTTTTACAGCATCACAACTTTAACAAAATGTTTTTCAATCCAAAACAGCAACTGGTTAACTATAATGACTGTAAAAACATTGTATACAAGACTATTTTTTGTGATGATAAATGTCAATTTAGTAGTGCAGTTAAATGTATTAGTGCATTTTTAGAGAGATTGTATTTTTCTGTTGAAAAACACTTTAGGAACAAGATAATCTTTGTGATGCTGAGGAACGTTGTGAGGGTTTGATAAAGAACAAGATTCAGCTTGAGGCCAAAGCCAAAGAGCTGACTGAGAGACTGGAAGATGAGGAGGAGATGAATGCAGAGCTGACTGCTAAGAAAAGGAAGTTAGAGGATGAGTGCTCTGAGCTCAAAAAGGACATTGATGATCTGGAGCTTACTCTGGCTAAAGTGGAAAAGGAGAAACATGCCACTGAGAACAAGGTTGGTGAGTTTCAAATTCATACTGGAAATGAAAAGGTATCCCCCATAGACTAAAAATCTTTCTTTTTCAGGTTAAAAACCTTACAGAGGAAATGGCAGCTCTTGATGAAATCATTGCCAAGCTGACAAAAGAGAAGAAAGCTCTCCAGGAAGCTCACCAGCAAACTCTGGATGACCTTCAGAGTGAAGAGGACAAGGTCAACACTTTGACTAAGGCCAAAACCAAGCTGGAGCAACAAGTTGATGATGTATGTCAGAAGGAATGGGATGGAAAGCATAAAATCATTCAGTACATTCCAAGACATTTATCTGACTGTAATTATCTTTGTTTGTTTAAAAGCTTGAAGGATCCCTGGAACAGGAAAAGAAACTAAGGATGGATCTGGAGAGAGCTAAGAGAAAGCTTGAGGGTGACTTAAAGTTGACCCAGGAGAATGTGATGGATTTAGAAAATGATAAACAGCAGTTAGAAGAAAGGCTAAAAAAGTAAGTTTTAGGTAGACCACCAAAACTAATACAGTAAATATAGTAGTCTAGCTGGTTCACCTTTCATATTCACCTTTACACACCACCACAAAATCTGGATAAGGTACCTAGTAACTAATTTTGATTCTTCTAGGAAAGACTTTGAAGTAAGTCAACTTAATAGCAAGATTGAAGATGAACAAGCTATGGCAGCTCAGCTCCAAAAGAAGCTGAAGGAACTTCAGGTAAAGGGGATATATATATATTAAAAAAAAAAAAAACAATATCAAAATGGCTTTCAACAGTCCTATATTCTAAATGTTAAAAAACAAGGCTCGCATTGAGGAGCTGGAGGAAGAGCTGGAAGCTGAAAGAGCTGCCCGAGCCAAAGTGGAGAAGCAGCGGGCAGACCTGGCCAGAGAGCTGGAGGAGATCAGTGAGAGGCTGGAGGAGGCTGGAGGTGCCACTGCTGCCCAGATTGAGATGAACAAGAAGAGGGAGGCTGAGTTCCAGAAGCTGCGCAGAGACCTTGAAGAGTCAACTCTGCAACATGAGGCTACTTCTGCCACACTGAGGAAGAAGCATGCAGACAGTGTAGCTGACCTTGGTGAGCAGATTGACAACCTTCAGAGGGTGAAACAGAAGCTTGAGAAGGAGAAGAGTGAACTCCGTCTGGAGCTTGATGATGTTGTCTCCAACATGGAGCAAATTGCTAAGGCTAAGGTAAATGGCAAAGGAGATCTTAATTATTCACTATACTGCAAAACAAACGTATCTATGCAAGTGTTAACCTTATATTACGAATCTACTTTGTAATTTTCAGCACATATATTTAATTGGTACCGTAATTTTAGGAAATGTTAGTTATTTAGTACATTTAGTACATATGTTAAACAACTAGAAATGTGCTCAATTTAGCTGCTAGTATGCTTATAATCATTACCCCCAATACATTTCAGGCCAACTTTGAGAAAATGTGCAGGACCCTTGAGGATCAAATGAGTGAATACAGGACAAAGTATGAAGAAGGCCAGCGAAGCATCAATGACTTTACTTTGCAAAAAGCTAAGCTGCAAACTGAAAATGGTATATCAAGTTTACACTGCCATAATGCAGGTGGTCAATTTAAAAATTGCAACAATCACTGACACACATAAAAAATCTTTTTGTAATAATTAAGGGGAGCTTTCACGGCAGCTGGAGGAGAAGGATTCTCTCGTCTCTCAGCTAACTAGAGGCAAGCAATCTTACACCCAGCAGATTGAAGACCTTAAAAGACAACTGGAAGAGGAAATCAAGGTTACAATTGCTTTCTAAATGCCAATAAATATACAAATTATGTATGGCAGAAAAATGTTAAATTACATCTTTATGTGTTTTTATTCATAGCAAGTAACTAATTATTTCTCAGGATAAAATGCCCTAAATCTTTTTGATATGTAAATGATATGACTTCTCTTCTTTGCTTACTGACTAGCTATGTTTAATGCTGATTCTGTCCCAGGCTAAGAATGCCCTGGCCCATGCAGTGCAATCTGCCCGCCATGACTCTGACCTCCTGAGAGAGCAGTATGAGGAGGAGCAGGAGGCCAAGGCTGAGCTGCAGCGCAGTCTCTCCAAGGCCAACTCTGAGGTGGCTCAGTGGAGAACCAAGTACGAGACTGATGCCATCCAGAGGACTGAGGAGTTAGAAGATGCCAAGTAAGTTTATTCTGACGGGATTCTTTATAAAGCAATTCAAGACCACAAATGAAGAATCTTTTTATATAGCACCATTTATGAACTGTTTTCTATGAGGATGGAGTGTCTGCTTACATCTAAAAAAATGCTGCACCTAATAACTTTTTGTGTGCTTTTTGGTGTTTTTGTGTGCCTGCTCCAAAGTAAAATATTTGAACTTTTGAAAAAGACACTGCTATGTCACAATCAGTTCTACTAATTTATCATAGTTAATAAAGGTAAAATTAAGGGTGACACTCAAGAAGTTAGAAAGCTAACTACCTGCCAAATAATTGTTATAGACACAAACAGCATTTCTCTATAAAAAAATGGTGTATCCAAGTGCTATTAAGGTGCTATAAAAAGAGACTACCTCAAAATAAATAGCAATAAAATGTAACTTTTTAGGACCACACAACCACCAGTCTTCAAACAGGTAAAGAGCCTTGGAGTTATCCTGGACAGCACCCTCATTCTCCATTGACATCAGTAATGTCTGTCGAACTGCATTCTTCCACCTCAAAAAAATCTCCAGACCGTGCTCTGCAATTACCCAATACTTTGCTGAAGTGCTTGTCAACATGTTGATAACGTCATGCATGGACTACTGCAACGCAGTTCTGTCAGGCATCCCAAACAAACTCACCCACCGTCTTCAACTTGTCCAAAACTCTGTGGCACACATTGTTACCTGCTCAAAATCTTCCAACCATGTTACATCTCTGCTGCTCCAATTACACTTGCTTCCAATATCCCAGCAGATTAACTTCAAAATCCTACTTGTCACATTTAAAGCAATCCACAATCTTGTCCCGCCATATATGAAGAAACTGTTACAGATCTACACACCCTCACGTTCACTGCGGTCATCTAATGCAGGATTACTGGCACAACCAAACATCTCGATCACCACAATGGGTGTCTTCTCATATGCTTCTCCAAAATTATGGCCCTTATGCATTTGCACACTGGACTCTATTTCACAACTTAAAAGTGCATTAAAAAGCCACCTTTTTAAATTAGCATATGGGCTCTAAGCCACTTAATGAACTATCGTAATGCTCTTGTTATTGTTTGTAATGTTAATGTCTTTAATTTGTATTTTTTGTAAGGTGACCCTGGGTGTTATTTGTGCTGTGTAACAAATAAATTGTATTATTATCATTATATAGATACAGCCCTTACCTTAATCTGGATTGAACATGATAAAAACATACTTTCAATGTATTATTCTCCAGGAAAAAGCTGGCTCAGCGTCTGCAAGATGCAGAGGAAGCTGTGGAAGCTGTCAATGCCAAATGCTCCTCCCTGGAGAAAACTAAGCATAGACTGCAGAATGAGATTGAAGATCTCATGATAGATGTGGAGAGATCCAATGCTGCTGCTGCTGCCCTGGACAAGAAGCAAAGAAACTTTGATAAGGTTTAGAGAAACAGGTTGTTTTCTTTGCTTCAAATAACCTATTTTAATCCAGGGTAAATAAATAACATTTGTGGACATGATTGAATTCTTTTAGGTCCTGGCTGAGTGGAAGCAGAAGTATGAGGAGTCCCAGACTGAGCTAGAGAGCTCTCAAAAAGAGGCCAGATCTCTTGGCACCGAGCTCTTTAAACTGAAGAACTCCTATGAGGAATCTCTGGATCACCTAGAGACAATGAAGAGGGAGAACAAAAACCTGCAAGGTCTGTATGTAATATTTATTTTCACTACCTCCACTAAGGGGTTATGTTTTTGCCGGGTGTTATCTGCCTGTCTGTTTGTCTGTTAGCAAAATAACTCAAAAAACGAATAAACATATTATTCTGAAATCTGGTATTCTGCCTGCCTTGAGATGATTCCTTTTTGGTGAAAATCAGTTCATTGGTTACCTCACAAAAAATTCCAAAACTATTTAAAATCTGTATCTCTCAACATTGGCAAGACTTAAAAAAAATCATATCTTACTCAATTTTTCGCATATTTTTCCGAACTTTTCGCCATCATCCCACAAATTTAATTCAGATCGGTTAAAAGATGTGGCTTTGTCACACTGGGAATAAGGGCACAGTTGCAGATGTGGTTGAAAAGTCTTTACTGACAGGAATCTTCAATAATTCAACAAAGGAATCTCTTCAGAACAAAACTCAGGAATCAGGCACAAACTCGCAACAAAGGTTACACTTGGTGTGTTCAAAAAACTTAAAGAGTCTAAGGGTTCCATTCATATAACACTCGGTTCAGTGCTCAAGGCAGTCCATGATCAAGCACACAAAACAGGCAGCATGGCAGAGATTTCCAACACAGGTGAGTAAGAGCATAACAGATCAGGCAGATTCAGTACCGTGACCAAGCAAGGGTTTCAAGCAGGCAGTTCAAATGGAGAGTTCCAACAGAGACAGCCCACAACGAGCAAAGTCCGGATCCAACGTGAGTGGAGAAGCATGGGATGTTCAGCAACTGAGAGCACATGCATGAGCATTGTCCAACAATTCTGGCTCTCAGAGTCCTTTTATACTTAAAAAAGTGACATTGCTTTCTCCACAGAGGAAATTTCTGATCTCACTGAGCAACTTGGTGAGAGTGGAAAGAATATTCATGAACTGGAGAAAGTCAGGAAGACACTTGAACAAGAAAAGGCAGAGATACAGACTGCCTTGGAGGAAGCAGAGGTATATAACTGTTGTCTGTCATTTGTGGACAGAATAGATTGCGTAGGCTTATATAGGTTTACACTTATGTGAGTAATGATGTCTCTATATTTTAACAGGCTACTCTTGAACATGAAGAGGGTAAGATCCTTAGAGCTCAGCTGGAGTTTAACCAGATCAAAGCTGATATTGAACGTAAACTTACTGAGAAGGATGAGGAGATGGAGCAGGCCAAGAGGAACCAGCAGAGAGTGGTGGACACCCTGCAGACCTCCCTGGAGTCTGAGACTCGTAGCAGGAATGAGGCTCTCAGGATCAAGAAGAAGATGGAGGGAGACCTCAATGAGATGGAGATCCAGCTCAGCCAGGCCAACAGGCATGCAGCTGAGGCCCAGAAGCAACTCAAGGGTCTCCATGGACATCTGAAGGTTAAACATTCATATGATGAAAAACCTATGAATAGATATTTTAGACACATTTTCCTTTCCACATTTCACTAGGGCTGTAAATAGAATTAAAAACCTGTTTTTAATTTGCATATTTACATTTCTGTGCACCATTCCTTGCAGGATGCTCAACTGCACCTGGATGAGTCTCTCCGTGCTAATGATGATCTTAAAGAGAACATTGCCATTGTGGAGAGACGCAACAATCTGCTGCAGGCTGAGCTGGATGAGCTGAGGTCCCTGGTGGAGCAGACTGAGAGAGGCCGGAAACTGGCTGAACAGGAGCTGCTGGATGTCAGTGAGAGGGTCCAGCTGCTGCACTCTCAGGTAAAATCCCACACCTGGTGATTTTGCATACGAATTCCTCATGTAGCAGATTATCATAAATGTATTTGTCTTACATCAAAGAACACCAGCCTGCTGAATCAGAAGAAGAAACTGGAGGGTGATACAACCCAGCTTCAGAATGAGGTGGAGGAGGCTGTTGGAGAGTGCAGGAATGCTGAGGAAAAAGCCAAGAAGGCCATCACTGATGCTGCCATGATGGCAGAGGAGCTGAAGAAGGAGCAGGACACCAGTGCTCACCTGGAGCGCATGAAGAAGAACATGGAGCAGACCATCAAGGACCTGCAGCACCGCCTGGATGAAGCTGAGCAAATCGCCATGAAGGGTGGCAAGAAGCAGATTCAGAAGCTTGAGTCCAGGGTTAGTCACAGTTTCTGTTTTTCTTCATTTATCCTATTTATTATTTATTATTTCTTCATTACTTTTTAAACTCCGTCCATTCTTATCAGTTATTTTCAAATGTGTTGACAGCAATATTTTGGAAGATATGCTTTTTCTCCTACATTTGCAGGGTAGCAATTTATTTCAAGGGGTGTGAATAAGACTGATATTGAATTGTAATGTTATGTTATCACTTTCTGAGCAACATAATTGTGATCTGCAACCTGCTAGGTACATAAACATTTGTAAAATGTTGCTATTAGGTGTTGTCCTGCAAATGTTTCAATGTCCGCACTGTTGAGGACAGGTTGGTCGTTTTTAAATTATAAAGTTATAAAAACATCCCAATGTCAATTTTACATTTTAAAAGGCATAATTTGCTGAGTGACATTTAATAATTACACTTATGAAAAATAACAGGTGCAGGTGAGTCATAACAGGTGCATTATATGAATGATTTGCAAGGACAAATATTATTAGCACTGAACAATGGCATAAACCTTTTTTTGTAAGGTTCTTGTCTTTCGAAATTGAATTTGAGGTAAATATCACTGCAGATGGGACAACACAACAGTCATGATTGTGTTTGTTTTAAATCATCACTTCTAAAGTGATATTGCTTTTAAATTAATAGCTAACAGATATGAACATTAGGATGACGATCATCATATTAATTTGACTAATCAGGTGAGAGAGCTGGAAACTGAGGTAGAATTGGAACAACGGAAGGCCAGCGATTCCATTAAAGGCATCCGCAAATATGAGAGACGCATTAAAGAACTTACCTACCAGGTAAGTCCTTAAATGTCACAAAATGTATGTTATTCATCATAAATGCACAATATGTAGCTTACTCACCTTGTTGGTCTATAGACTGAGGAAGACAAGAAGAATATGCATCGTCTTCAAGATCTGGTGGACAAACTGCAGTTGAAAGTCAAATCCTACAAGAGAACAGCAGAAGAGGCTGTAAGTCCATTTTACCCAATTAATAATTGTGATTTGAAGCACAATATTGCATTAAAGATCATTTTCAATATATGACCAATTATATTTCAGGAGGAGCAGGCTAACACTAACATGACCAAGTTCCGCAAAATGCAGCATGAGCTGGATGAGGCCGATGAGAGAGCTGATATAGCTGAGTCTCAGGTCAACAAATTGAGAGCTAAGAGTCGTGATGCAGGTGGCAAGGTGAGAGAACACATCCCTGCTTGTGCAAGGTTTCACATTTTTTACGCTACAAAAGTAAAGGTGACTTATTTATTCTACTGTACAAAATAGTCATTTCTTTAATTCATTGTTCCATTTTACCTAGGCCTACTGTTGCTCATGTATTGTTTTTAGGGTTATGCTAACCACTTGCTAATTTATCAAAAATAGGTTTAAGATAAAGCAACTTAGAGAAGAAGTCAGTAATGATGATAACCTTTCACCTGTTAATGATTCTTCCCTTTCCCCCCTCCTCTCTCTGGCAGAAAGGGCATGATGAGGAGTGAAGCTCTGTCATGGACTTTTCTGAAACCCTTGTGTGCTCTACTCTGGAGCTCGTCTTCAGCTCCCCTACCTGTAGATTAACAGAATAAATGTAGAACTGCAATGAAACAGTTGTTTGTGTCACTCTGTTAAGTGAAAAAGTACATCCTGCTTTCAACTACTGGGTTTTGAAATACACTAAAGTTAGCAGTTATGATGCAATATTTAATGCAAACATTAAGAAATAAATGTTTATTTAACCTTAATGTCACTGGCTACATTATAAGGACACACAGCCTCAGGAGGATCCAAAATAAAAAATATATAGTATAAAATATATATGAGGCAAAAACCTTTTAGAGGAAATAAAGTAACCCAATGCCTTCTAATATGGAAATGTCTGTCAAACTGAATAATCTAGTGCTTACAAACTAAGATCACAAAAAGCACCACCTACTTTTGACCAAATATGATATACACATACCATCATAAAGAGATGTGGATATATATATATATATATTATATTATACCTAAAATGCAACCATAATCTGCAAGGTTTTTTATTATTATTTACAACTCTAACCCTAAAAGCTATTTTAAAAGCCATTCACTAAATAAGCCATTATAACATGATAATAATTATATTGAACTATGGCTGTGAAGGGTTACATCTCACTTTACACACGTACTTCACAATTATAGGATGTTAATTCCCTGGTACTTAATACATTATATGCCATGAAACCTTAATTTTGTTCAATAGCTCTACATCTGTATCTATATCCATAAATCAAAGAGCACCAGAAAACTGAACACCATAGTAGCACTTTAAACAAAGTCTGTATGTATGATGGTAATGATGCTGCCTTCAATCTAACATTAACAGGTGGATGTTTAGTTACTATATGGCTATATGCAGTATGCCACATGAAATCAAGTCAATTAAATGGTGTACCAAACAATGTATCAAGTAGCAGTGAATCAACGTCCTGTAATTAACTGTTAAGTTCTTAAAGGCTATGTATTACTTTACCATTTTTTATGGTGATCAGCATAATTTTATGATAATCTGTCTGTTTGTTGTTTACACCATACAGAAGGCAATGTGGTTTATTTATTTAATGGAGGGTATTGTGGGGGGTATTATTTAATTAATCAAAGCCAAAGATCATGACAAGATATAATGTTGACATAAAAGAAATTGCGATTTAGGAGCTAAATTAGGAAAACTGGTGGATGTTTCTTACACCACTTTCATCCTTAGGTAGTTAATCAATAAATGGTGGTGAAAGTAAGCTCAGCCACTTGCACTGATCCAGCCATGGTTTCCTGGGTTGTTAACCTTTACCGCATTACCAAGGCAACACCTTAAAATATCTTATTCTTTTACAACTTTGTGACCTGTCACACCTGTATTACCAAACTAAACCCTTACTATCATTCAATTACAAAACTGTGCACTTGTCCACACTGTTTTTGTTTTATAACAAGTAAAACAAATAATAGAATTGCACAGTGATATTTTCCTATGTAGTTGTATAAACCAAACTATAATAGATACATACCCTTATCTTAAAGTCCACTAAGTTGATCGACATCATATAATTAGTTTTTGCAGTGATGAATATAGAGCATTAGCAATTCTCATGATTATTACATGCGGTAAAACAAATTAAAATGCATACACACAGGAGTTCATGAACATCTTGAACACAGGAGCTCAAACTCACCCACTAGAATGATCAAATAATCCCAAATTATTTTGCCTTAAAAGAAAAATCAGCGCCATCATCCTTCAGACAGGTGGTTACTCAAAATGTACACTTTACAAAAAGAAAGACGTTCAACAAGCAAAATAACAAGGAGAGATACGACATCCTGGTCAGAACGCATCAAACAGGGCTGATGAATTAGCCCAGGTCTCTGACTCTTGACTGCAAAAGGAAAGGGAGTACAACCAGCAAGCAAAGAAGCTCAGGCATGTATTCTTACAGGAGGAGTTTAACCTACACAGATGAGAAGGGTTGACATTTACAAATCTGCCACCTGTCAGAACATCGTTGCTCCTCACAAGCTGTGCTTTTCAATCAGACAGAGGCACTCACAAGGAATGTCACAGGTTATCTTTGTCCTCAAGGACAATGGCAAGGAAACAATGCAGGGAGTCAGGTGTCCCCATACAAGCAACCACAGATGCCCCCATCTCCCAACCACGCACTGATGACTGAGTGTGTGTATATGCCTACTCAAGTAAAACTGACTTCACCCACATCATTTGTGCCTAGATAGATTATGTCATGTCAAATTAAAAAAATACATTTTTTTTTTACTGGCAAGAAACTGTCTAATAAATGCAACCAATATCCATAGATTGAATTAGTTTACTAAGATATACTATGACAAACCTGCATGAGTATCAAAACATGGGAAAAGCATTCCATCAACATGTTTTGCAGGCTGGTTGATTACAAAGATAAGTTATGACTTGTCTCTGCTTTACATCAGTAAATGATGTGACATATTCCACAGCCTCTTGCCTTCCCTGTGAAGTAACTAAATGACACATATGCCACATATAGTTGATGACAGCGCTTATGTTTTCAGACTTTCTACCTGATTTCTCTAATTATGTTTTTAAAAAAAGTGAAAACATATCTATATTATTTCCTTAACCTACAACCGACAAAACATAGAGAAGTTTACTCTACAGGAGCTTAACTTGCAGAATAATAATTTTAAGTTTTTTTCTAATTTCGTAGATATGTATTAATGTGTCAAGTTATGTATCAAGTGGCAACTGCACTTTGCATACCATAGAGGAAAGTAAAGTAACAATCCATTTAATCAAAGAAGATTAAACCTTTTAAGAAATGTAATCCATGCACTACATTTTTAGGGCAAATATTAATCTGAAGGTCATCATGTAAATTAGTTATGTCAAAGATGTTTAAACCACACTCTTGGGTATTTTGCACATCGTATAAAATTACTGTGCCATGTATCTTAACCCCTTATCACAAGTATTTCAACCTTGTTCATGTTTAGCCCCTTTCTTAAGCTGTCCTTACTTTGCAAAATTAATTTTGAATCATCTCGCATCACTCAGGATGCTGTGATATCCTTTCAAATGTGAATGCACCTGATGCTTAATATATTTTTTAATCAAACAAGTCAACTGTCTCTTTGGGGGTGACACAAATGGAATATCTGCAGAGAACTAGACATGCTGTCCTTAACTGTCAAAGGAAGGCATCCAGGATGAATTTCACAGGGCTATCTTTATCCTTAAGTGTGAAGGCAAAGTAACAATACAGCACTCATAGAATGGGACAATGTGCAGTGTGACAGCCAGCTGCCAGCTGATTGACCTTTGCCATGCTGTTGCTCACTTCAGACAGACCGCTGTAAGCCACCTTTTGAAGGTGGCCTGTATAAATAAATGTCATTTATATATAAATATATATATATAGAAATTTACCTTCATGCATGTATTTATTTAATGCATTTATATGTGTTGTTTTTACAAATGTTGTGTTTATTTCCACATTGGGGTTTTTTTTTTAACCATAACTATATAATCTTAATCCTTGCTCCTCACAAGCTCTGCATCTCAATCAGACAGAGGCACTCAGCAAGAATTTCACAGGTTATCTTTGTCCTCAAGGACAATGGCAAGGGAACACTGCAGAGTAAACAAGACCAAGCTGACAGTCAAGTGTCTCCATACAGGCAAATGCCTCCAACTCCCATTTACCTGGTGTGGCGAATCTAATGGTTTATCAATGGAAAATATTTACATAGGAACACCAATAATTCATTAAAAATGTCAAGACATTGACAGCATTTTTGACAGATAATGGATCGACTAATCTTTCATTTTTAACTTTGGCTGACATTGAAAATAAGATCTGTCTACTTGAGTCAAGTCATAAATGCTCCAATTATACAAAGTTATTAAGACATCAGAATAGTGGCGCCTATCTGAAAGTACACACATCCAGCACATTGTTCCTACCAATTTCTACAAACTATTAAATCAAAACTTTCTTTCTGATAACACAAAGAATGATCTGAAATACCGAATCAGGGTCCAATCTTTGCCTGCTCTGACTGTGCTTGAGATGGTGCTTCCCAACCCCATAAATCCTGAGGCATAAAAAAGCAGAAACTATACCATGCCTATTTGCATCACCTATGAGGTCTTTTATCAAAAGAGTGTGTTAGGGCATAAGTAATCAGCAACCTCATCAGCCATTTTTAGGAAAGATATGCTTGAAAATGGACATATAGACACTTGAAAATCCAAGTAGTCTTGTCTACTGACATTTACTAAAGCTGCTCTTCTTACTATTTACCAGATGTGGTTTACACCTGACCTGTCACAAAAAAGATCCCAAAGGAACTACAGGACTATGAATTGACTACTCCTGTCACTGTGACTATTTCTATATTACCTTTCGAGAACCTGAACTGCATCATTGCAGTACTTGACAAACCTCTAAAATATGATCTTATCAGTCATTATCGTTCAATTCAACTGGGCAGTATTAAGCATGTTTTTAAACAGTAAATCAACTGCCTGTTCTGGAGCATTAGTGTACATGTTGTCCTTGTTTTCAAATGGAGGCATCCAAGAAGAATTTCACAGGGCTATCTTTATCCTTAAGTGTGAAGGCAAGGTAACAATACAGCACTGACAGAATAGGACAATGTGCAGTGTGACTGCCAGCTGACTGGCCATGATCATTCCTTGGCTCATATTAGACAGACAGCTGTCACCTATGTCTGTGAGTCAGAGCTTATGCTTGAAAATTATGGACCTGGAAAAAGTGTCTCCATCTAGTGTCCATTGCAGGTGCTGCTCACTAAACTGATTCATTTGATTACAATTATTTCTGTGTCCTTCATCTGGTAGTCAGGTTTTGCAGCCTTCCATGCTATTGGAACTTAAAAAATGGCTTAACTGTTTATCATCTTTTGCTGAGCAAAATCAAGTAATAAATCAGATGTCTCAGAGAAGAGAAACATGGATGCAGTGTTGAAGTCCACAAAGGACAAATCAACTGAAATGCAGTGTCAGCTATAACAGATTGTTTTTTTTTTATTTTCATTTCTTTTTTTTATTATTTGTTTTTTTAATTGTCCTTTGGATTTATTTATAGGATCAAAAACATGAAGGTGAAATCAGTCATATTCTAAATTTCTCTGGTTTTACTACAGATATTTAGAGGTTTCCTTTTTAACTAAATAATGTTTAGCTGATTAAATGTCACAATATATTTTTATTACGTACCCATGTCCCTCATAGCAATGATAACCCCCACCCACCTCCACACACACACGCACACAAACACACAAACACACACACACACACACACACACACACACACACACACACACACACACAAACACACACACACACACACACACACACACGACCTTGACGTCCCACATTGGATCACACCAATGTGAGATGTAAAACAGTTCATGTTTGATTTTATGCCACCATCCATATTTAGGGGGCTGCCTACCTTATAAAAGACTGGTAGGGGACACAACCCACAGAGGAGCTTCTAACAGAATCATCCAGAGGTAAGCAACTTATTTTTAGTGTTCAGTGTCAGATTTTCTTTTTTTCTTTTTTAGGGATTTCTATACTTGTTTATTATGCACTGGAACACAGTTATACTAATTATTATTTCCATAATTTAGAGTATTAAGTTAAGCAGCTGAAGAGACACCAAAGGTAAAAAGATTGATTGCATTTCTGGGAAATGAAGATTTACAATACATGTATAGTACTGATTCATATACACTACCATATGATTACATGACAAGATATAATTCTAAAGTGTTCTTTTAGGGTGAAAGATGGGGGACGCACAGATGGCGGACTTTGGGGCGGCGGCTCCTTTTCTGAGAAAGTCGGATATGGAGCGTCTGGAGGCCCAGACTCGACCCTTTGACATCAAGAGGGCCTGCTTTGTGCCAGACGTTGAAGAAGAGTATGTGAAGGCAACTATTGTTAGTCGTGATGGTGACAAAGTCACCGCTGACACTGAAAAAGGAAAGGTAGGACACAATATACTCTGCATCAATATAATCTTTGCATTTGTTAAACATTTAAATGTGCTTCATTGAATAAGAAATTGGCGAAATTACTTACAGCTATACAAAAAGCTCTGCTTTTATTTCAGACTGTCACTGTCAAAGACTCAGATGTCCACCCCCAGAACCCGCCAAAGTTTGATAAAATTGAGGACATGGCGATGTTCACTTTCCTGCATGAGCCTGCTGTGCTGTTTAACCTCAAAGAGCGTTATGCAGCCTGGATGATCTACGTGAGTACAGTAATAAATCTGTTTGGAAATGAAGGTTTTTGGGATATACTGAGAACCTTTGGACAGGACATCAGAGCAATTAGATCTACTTCACCATAACCAATATGCTTCTTTGTTATACCATTACATAGATAAAATTATTTTCAATCTGATGAGCGTGTCTTAGGTTATCAGGAGGTGCCAGTTTCATTCAAACTAAAATTATCTTGTGTTTCTCAATCCAGACCTACTCTGGGTTGTTCTGTGTCACTGTCAATCCCTACAAGTGGTTGCCAGTGTACAACCAGGAAGTTGTTGTTGCCTACAGAGGCAAGAAGAGGAGTGAAGCTCCTCCTCACATCTTCTCTATTTCTGACAATGCCTACCAGTACATGTTGACAGGTAAATTAAATGCATGAACACAATGATGCAACTCAGAGGAATGTGATTTTTTTTTTAATCTGTTACCCGATATTTATGTACATATACAAGCATGTTGCAAATATTAGCACTGACAATATGTTACTGATAGGGGCAGGTAAAAAATCTCACATAACCCATATTTCTTGTCTGCCAAGATGCACCATTTCCATGTTTGAGAAGATCCATGTCTAAAACATTTCAAACAGGCTTTTAACAGGCAATCAACAGGCTTAGGGTAAGCCCTAAGCCCTTAGCCATACATGCAAATGTATGTAAAGTTAAATGTAAAGGTAAAAATCATCAAAAACACTCTTAAATGGACAAACCACCTAAATGAGTGATGGTTTGTTTGCTTCTTAAGCAGTGTTATGCGTTTTACCTAAGTAGTATATACTGTATACTGTTTCCATTCATATAACTGAACAGCTATTCTTCCTATTTCAGATAGAGAGAATCAGTCCCTCCTGATCACGTAAGTTAGGTCTACGGCAGGGGCATTAATATTCCTGTATTAAGTCATGCCACACAATAAAAAATATCCTAATGATTCTTATTTATTTGTCAGTGGAGAATCCGGTGCTGGGAAGACTGTAAACACCAAGAGGGTCATTCAGTATTTTGCCAGTATTGCTGCCGGAGGAATCAAAAGGGATCCAAATGACAAAAAGGTAGTTAGACTGTCCTGTAATCACATTGTGCAGACCATACATACAAACAACATACTTATTGGTCTTTTTTTAAAGGGAACCCTGGAGGATCAAATCATTCAGTGTAACCCTGCTCTGGAGGCCTTTGGTAATGCAAAGACCATCAGAAATGACAATTCCTCCAGATTTGTGAGTATACACTTGACTTTCTATAATTCATCAGGCCTGGAAATTTAAAGCAAATAATGGCTCTTAACAACTTGTTTTTAAATTTCTTTATCTCCCAAAAGGGCAAGTTTATCAGGATCCACTTTGCTGCCAATGGTAAACTGGCATCTGCGGACATTGAGACCTGTGAGCATATTTGTATTGGATTATTAGTTTAAGTTTATTTGTACATACAGTACATTGTTACTTCATGCCAAACATTTGTATGGCTGTTACTTGGCAGATCTACTGGAGAAGTCTCGAGTGACTTTCCAGCTTAAGGCTGAGAGAGATTACCACATCTTCTACCAGGTCCTCTCTCAGAGGAAACCAGAACTGCTGGGTAAGACAAATAACCTTTGTCAAAACCTGCCATTACATGCCACTAAAGAGGAAGATTTTAAGAAATGTATTCTTGTGTTTTAGAGATGATGCTGATCACCACCAACCCCTATGACTACGCCTTCATCTCCCAAGGAGAGACCCAAGTAGCCTCCATTAATGATGGTGATGAACTGGATGCTACTGATGTGAGAATAGCTATTGTTGATATACCTGTTTTTGTGAGAGTATTACTATGCTTGGTTATGGTTAGTAATGTACACGCCTACAGTGTATGTTGCTTTGATTGTTTATGCTATAGGAAGCTTTTGATGTGCTGGGCTTCACTCAAGATGAGAAGAACAGCATTTACAAGCTTGTAGGTGCCATAATGCACTTTGGCAACATGAAGTACAAGCAAAAGCAGAGAGAGGAGCAGGCAGAGGCTGATGGCACTGAGGGTATGTACTTTATACACTGTAATCATGGGATGCAAAGAACTAGGCACTAAGACTTTAATTATTATAGGCTGTTCTCCTGAAGAGACTTTAAGTACTTTAATTTTTTTTAACAATTTGAAAGAGGCATCGCTATTTCCCACCAGCTAGACCTAATGCATGAATTCTAGCTATTGTATATACCTATTGACTCTGTACCACTACAATTTGTTTTAACCTGAAAATACCATCACATTTTAGAAGCAGATAAAGCTGCTTATCTGATGGGCCTGAACTCTGCTGACCTCATCAAGGCCCTGTGTCATCCAAGGGTCAAAGTAGGAAATGAGTGGGTGACCAAGGGACAGAATGTCCAACAGGTGAGATGAGCACTTAGTAAAAGAACCAAAAACAGTACATAGAATGTAGCCTTTTACAGTAGTAATACAGAAACATATTCTAATGTTAAGAAGACTACCAAATAATATTTTCTTTTTACTGTTTTTGTCTCCTCATCAGGTGTATTATGCCATTGGTGCACTTTCAAAATCAGTGTATGAGAAGATGTTCCTCTGGATGGTGGTGAGAATTAACCACCAATTGGACACCAAACAACCCCGCCAGTACTTCATTGGTGTGCTGGATATTGCTGGTTTTGAGATCTTTGATGTAAGTGTAAGCTTTTGATGACCGTTTAGATCTCTGAATGATAAAGCAAGCATTGCATAATCATTATATGTCTTTTTCAGTTCAACACCTTTGAGCAACTGTGCATCAACTTCACTAATGAGAAGCTGCAGCAGTTCTTCAACCACCACATGTTTGTGCTGGAGCAAGAAGAGTACAAGAGGGAGGGCATTGAATGGACGTTCATTGACTTTGGCATGGACTTGCAGGCCTGCATTGATCTTATTGAAAAGGTTAGTTCATGATTTACAACTGTTGTATTGTTCTTACCACATAAATTAAAAATTCAAATATTGATCTGTGATTGCAGATTTCTTACAGTTGCCATAACCTCTTCTTTACTTAGCCAATGGGTATTATGTCCATCCTTGAAGAAGAGTGCATGTTCCCTAAGGCCAGTGATTCCACATTTAAAGCCAAGCTTTATGACAACCACTTGGGGAAATCAAACAACTTCCAGAAGCCAAGAATTGTCAAGGGAAAACCAGAGGCTCATTTCTCCCTGATTCATTATGCTGGCACTGTGGACTACAACATCATTAACTGGCTTGTGAAGAACAAAGACCCTCTCAATGAGACAGTGGTCGGTTTATACCAAAAATCTACAATGAAATTACTGGCTCATCTTTTTGCCAACTATGCTGGTGCTGACTCAGGTATGCACAGTATGCCCAAAATGAAAGAAAACACAATGTTAAATGAGCTAGTGGATGTTATTGTCCAGAAATTAAGACATGTTTTGCTATCAATGTTGTAGTGGCGGAGTCTTCAGGTGGCGGTGGGAAGGGCAAAGAGAAGAAGAAAAAGGGCTCTTCCTTCCAGACTGTCTGCCCTTCACCGGGTGAGTACAGAAATAAAGGCAACAGAAATCCCTTAGTTTTATAAAGTACATTTCAGTAAAAGTGTTAATTTAAAGGGACACACATTCTTTTTCCATAGCACTACATAGTATAAGGGTAGAAGTAGAAACCATTACTTTAACATACAATGTAATCAGAGTCAGATTGTGTATGTTTGTGTGTGAAGTTTGGATAAAATGGATTCAATATATTGTTTACAACTTCAGCTAACACTCATTAGAAATGTGTTTTTTGTGTTGTTAATAAGGTTATTTTTATTGCGGCCTTCATTAAGGTTTGGTTCATGTATTTGTTCTGTTTACGTCTGTGTAGCCTAATATTGTATACACTTCTCAATACTTGTCCACAATTACCACTGGATTGGTTTGTATTAAGTCTTGAAATACATACATATTTGACAAAGAAATCTGAATATGAATCAAACGTATCTGCATTTGCTTCTATATATCGTTTTATATATTGAGCAGGATTTTTGTCAAAATGGCAGGCCTTGTGATTGTTCGTGCATTTCTAAATAGGGGCCTGTGATAAGCATTTGGATTTTTAAATATATTCAAACATTTATGGAACAATGTATAATAAATTACTGACCTGTACATTTTAAGGTAAAATATATATTCCACATTTCACAGGAGAATCTGAACAAGCTGATGACCAACCTGCGGTCAACTCACCCCCACTTTGTGCGCTGCATCATCCCCAACGAGACCAAGACTCCTGGGGCCATGGAGAATCCATTGGTCATGCACCAGCTCCGCTGTAACGGTGTGCTGGAAGGCATCAGGATCTGCAGAAAGGGATTCCCCAATAGGATCCTATATGGAGACTTTAAACAGAGGTACAGTGATTCAGCACTTATTTAGCTGATTACCAAGATAGTCTGTGACTGTCCTGCTGGTCTGTCAGTAGCCCCACTCACTTCCTACCTGTGCTTTTGTCTCTCTGTTTGTGAGGAGATCAGGGGCAGCTGTGGCATGGCAATGTGAACAAAGACGCCTGCTTTCCACTGTGCAGTTTTGTCGTTCTGGCAATAAATAGGGCTTCTTGCTGAAAGTAGAGTGATTTTGCTAATTAACTCATCTACCTAGGATCAGCTGAATGAGTGAATTGGCTGAACAAAATATGTGGCAGGACCTTTACTTTCTGAACCCAAGATATCTACCTCTGCACAATACTGACTTTGCATACACATTTTTTTCATTGTTTATTAAATTATTTAATTCATTATACATCAGCATGTGGTTTCTTTTTATGTTGCTCTGCCATAGAGCCAGGTGGGGGGTAAATGGTATATCTTTTTTCAGATACCGCATCCTGAATCCAAATGCTATCCCAGAAGGACAGTTCATGGACAGCAAGAAGTGTGCAGAAAATCTACTTGGATCTTTAGACATTGACCATACCCAGTATAGGTTTGGGCACACCAAGGTACATACTGCTAACGACAAACACTGATATAGGATAGTTGTATATTCTATTGAAGTTGTAATGTTCACTTTTGTTTATGACTGAAGGTGTTCTTCAAAGCTGGCCTACTAGGTCTACTTGAGGAGATGCGAGATGACCGACTTGCGCTGATAATAACAAATTTTCAAGCTAGAGCTCGTGGCCTTCTTGCAAGAATTGAGTTCCAGAAAATTGTTGAACGCAGGTAAGCACATTTTTATTCATAAATAATGTCTCTTTCCCTGTGACTGCTTGCACCGGTGTCTCTTGAAGATAGTACTTAGGTAATTTTCAGATTGCTGGTGACTAGGTATGCTTCTATGTATGTAAAGATTGAGAAAACCACTTGCACTTTCAATATAGCCACAACAGAAAAGAAAGGACCATGGGCAATGAAAATAATCACAATCATAATTACAATCTTGGGTGAACAGTATATATCAATATATTGCCAACATAAGACCATCCAGATTAAGACCGACAATCTGTTTTTTTCTGTACAGGGATGCTCTACTTGTTATCCAGTGGAATGTCCGCGCATTCATGGGTGTCAAGAATTGGCCCTGGATGAAGCTGTACTTCAAGATCAAGCCCCTGTTGAGATCAGCTGAGGCTGAGAAGGAGATGGCCAACATGAAGGAAGAATTCCTGAAGCTGAAGGAAGCCTATGCTAAATCTGAGGCTCGGCGAAAAGAGCTTGAGGAGAAAATGGTTACTCTTCTCCAAGAGAAGAATGACCTGCAAATTCAAGTCCAGACTGTGAGTTCCTGTATGAATAACTCAATGAACGTTCACCGAACAACATGATTTTTTTGTGATATGTCGGTGTTACAGGGGCGTATCAACCCTGCCCATAAACACTCACTTAAAGTATAGCGCCACCTAGTGATATGGGTAAATGCAAAAAATGGGATTTTATATTGGCAATATCTTGGACCGAGAAGGTGGGAACTGCACAAAATATGTCATGCACGATCAGCACAAAGACCTCTAAAAGCACAGCACATGCCATAAAATTTGGCCCATAGGGGGCGCTGTAATTGTACAAAATGTCGTTTTGCCTATTATCTAGAGAACGGTAAGGTTTACAAGCAGTTCTTTTTTGTCATGAAATCTATTGACCCTCCCGCATTGAAACGCTTACTTCCAACAAAAACAATTTCCGTGAAATTTTAACATCGCTAAAACAAAACCAAACAAACTCGTCATAGGCCATTCATGTGAATCTCACCAAATTTGGTACATGTCATCTACACATATTGGTGACAAAAAGTTATCAAAGGATTTATCTTCAGATAAACCGTTTAAAAGTTATATGTCAATGAAAATTTGAAACATAGCTTAAAATTCTTCAAAAGTCTATATTTTGGCTTCTAATTGCTCTAATGTGGTAAAAATTGACATGCCAACTCTAAACAGCTTTGTGATCATGCTCATCAATTTTTTTGACATTTTGTCAAAGGGAACAATGTTTTTTGTCGAAGCTAGGTGTCCAAAAACAGTTTTGTTTTAAAAACTCATCAACATTTTTTCCCAAGACAGTGATTTTGTGGTAGTATGTCGGGGTTACAAAGACGCATTGACCCAGCCCATAAACTGTCACTTGAAGAATAGCGCCACCTAGTGATAGGGGTAAATGCAAAAATTGGGATTTTGTATTGCCAATATCTTGGACTGAGAAGGTGGGAACTGCACAAAATATGTCATGCACGATCAGCACAAAGACCTCTAAAAGCACAGCACATGCCATAAAATTTGGCCCATAGGGGGCGCTGTAATTGTACAAAATGTTGTTTTGCCTATTATCTAGAGAACGGTAAGGTTTACAAGCAGTTCTTTTTGTCGTGAAATCTATTGACCTCCCGCATTGAAAACACTGGTCGATGCCCACTTCCAACAAAAAGAATTTCCGTGAAATTTTAACATTGTGAAAGTGAAACCAAACGAACTCGTCATAGGCCGTTCGTGTGAATCTCACCAAATTTGGTACATGTCATCTACAGACAATGGTGACAAAAACTTACCAAAGGATTTATCTTGAGATAAACCGTTTAAAAGTTACATGTCAATGAAAATTTTAAAATAGCTTAAAATTCTTCAAAAGTCCATATCTTGGCTTCTAATGCTCCAATGTCGTGAAATTGACATGCCACCTGTAAATAGCTTTCTGTTCGTGTGCATCAAATTTTGTGATATTTCGTCAAAGGGGACAATGTTTTTTGTCAAAGCTAGGTGTCCAAAAACAGTTTTTTTTTTTAACTCATTAAACATTTTTTCCCAAGACAGTGATTTTGTGGTAGTATGTTGGAGTTACAAAGACGCATTGACCCAGCCCATAAACTGTCACTTGAAGCATAGCGCCACCTAGTGATAGGGGTAAATGCAAAAATTGGGATTTTGTATTGCCAATGTCTTGGACTGGGAAGGTGGGAACTGCACAAAATATGTCAAGCACAATCAGCACAAAGACCTCTAAAAGCACAGCACATGCCATACAATTTGGCCAATAGGGGGCGCTGTAATTGTACAAAATGTCATTTTGCCTGTTATCTAGAGAACGGTAAGGTTTACAACCAATTTTTTTTGTCGTGAAATCTGTTGACCCTCCCACATTGACAACACTGGTTAATGGCCACTTCCAATGAAAATAATTTCCGGGAAATTTTAAAATTGCGAAAGTGAAAGTAAATGAACTCGTCATAGGCCGTTCATGTGAATCTCACCAAATTTGGTACATGTCATCTGCAGACAATGCTGACAAAAGGTTATCAAAGGATTTATCTTGAGATGGACTGTTTCAAAGTTACATGTCAATCAAAATTCAAAACATAGCTTAAAATTCTTCGGCTTAAAATTCTCGGCTTCTAATTGCTCATATTTGCTCAAAGTTGACATGACAACTTTGAACAGCTTTCTTTTCATGTGCACCAAATTTTGTGACATTTCGTCACAGGGTGCAATGTTTCCCATCAAAGCTAGGTGTACAAAAGTTTTTGTTAAAAAACTCATTACAAATTTTGACCAAGACAATGATTTTGTGTTAGTATGCCGTTGTTAAAGAGGCGCATCGACCCATCCCATAAACACTCACTTGAAGCATAGCACCACCTAGTGATACAGTTAAATGCAAAAATTGTGATTTTTTTTTGCCAATATCTTGGACCAAGAAAGTGGGAACTACACAAAATATACACAAACACACAGAATGTAATTCATTCAAAACCCACATCAATGCCCACTTCTAGCAAATCATTTCCACACAAACTCTCACCTCACAACACTGACCTACCACAAACTCATCATACCTGCAGTTCCCACACTTCAATACACTGCGGCGGTCATACCATGTACCGCTATGCGGTACATCTAGTTGATTTTGTCATTCAACTTTTTACATCCTTATCGCAACATTAGCAAAATGTGTTTTTTAATAAAAAACAGAAACTGGCTAACTAAAATGACTTTGCATGATGTTGTAAAAAAAACGTTGTGTACAAAAATACGTATTATGTTTTGACTGACTATGAATGTCAATGTAGTAGTGCAGTTACATGTATTAATATGTATTTAAAGAGATACTATTTTTCTGTTGAAAAACACTTCAGGAACAAGATAATCTTTGTGATGCTGAGGAACGCTGTGAGGGTCTGATAAAGAACAAGATCCAGCTTGAGGCCAAAGCCAAAGAGCTGACTGAGAGACTGGAAGATGAGGAGGAGATGAATGCAGAGCTGACTGCTAAGAAGAGGAAGTTGGAGGATGAGTGCTCTGAGCTCAAAAAGGACATTGATGATCTGGAGCTCACTCTGGCTAAAGTGGAAAAGGAGAAACATGCCACTGAGAATAAGGTTGGTGAATTTCAAATTCAAACTGGAATGGAAAGGGTAAACCCTACAAAACAGACTAAAAATCTTTCTCTTTTTAGGTTAAAAACCTTACAGAAGAGATGGCAGCTCTTGATGAAATCATTGCCAAGCTAACCAAAGAGAAAAAAGCTCTCCAGGAGGCTCACCAGCAAACGCTGGACGACCTTCAGAGTGAAGAGGACAAAGTCAACACTCTGACTAAGGCCAAAACCAAGCTGGAGCAGCAAGTTGATGATGTATGTTAGAAGGAATGCGGTGTAAAGAGTCAGAGCATTCAGTGCATTCCAAGACATTTCTCTGACAGTAACTATCTTTGTTTGTTTAAAAGCTTGAAGGATCCCTGGAACAGGAGAAGAAACTAAGGATGGATCTGGAGAGAGCTAAGAGAAAGCTTGAGGGTGACTTAAAGTTGACCCAAGAGAATTTGATGGATTTAGAAAATGATAAACAGCAGTTAGAAGAAAGGCTAAAAAAGTAAGTTTTAAGTAGACTACCAAAACTAATAAATAAAGTAGTCTAGCTGGTTCACCTTAAATAATCTGAAATGACCAATTGTTCCAGAAGACAAGTGCTTTCACTCTTGCTTCACCACAAAATCTGGATAAGGTACGTAACAACTAATTTTCATTCTTCTAGGAAAGACTTTGAAATAAGTCAACTCAATAGCAAGATTGAAGATGAACAAGCTATGGCAGCCCAGCTCCAAAAGAAGCTAAAGGAACTTCAGGTAAAGGGGAAAAAACAGAAATATCACAATGGCTTTCAACAGTCCTATATTATAAATGTACATATATTTTTTAAACAAGGCTCGAATTGAAGAGCTGGAAGAGGAGCTGGAGGCTGAGAGAGCTGCCCGAGCCAAAGTAGAGAAGCAGCGGGCAGACCTGGCCAGAGAGCTGGAGGAGATCAGTGAGAGGCTGGAGGAGGCTGGAGGTGCCACTGCTGCCCAGATTGAGATGAACAAAAAGAGGGAGGCTGAGCTCCAGAAGCTGCGCAGAGACCTTGAAGAGTCAACTCTGCAACATGAGGCCACTGCCTCCACACTGAGGAAGAAGCATGCAGACAGTGTAGCTGACCTTGGTGAGCAGATTGACAACCTTCAGAGAGTGAAACAGAAGCTTGAGAAGGAAAAGAGTGAACTCCGTCTGGAGCTGGATGATGTTGTCTCCAACATGGAGCAGGTTTCTAAAGCTAAGGTAAATGGCAAAGGAGATTTTAATTATTCACTACACTGCAAAAAAATTATCTATGCAAATGTTAATCTTACATTAAGACAAAAAAAATCAACGTTGTATTTTTAGTATGTAGATTTTTGTAGTAACTTGCCAGCAACTGTTACTGATTTTCAGATTTTTAGACATGTAAGACATCTATCTACATAAACGACTTTGCTTAATTTGGCTGCTAGTATGCTTATAAGCATGTAAATCATTTTTTTCCTAACACATTTCAGGCCAACCTTGAGAAAATGTGCAGGACCCTTGAGGATCAGATGAGTGAATACAGGACAAAGTATGAAGAAGGCCAGCGAAGCATCAATGACTTTACTTTGCAAAAAGCCAAGCTGCAAACTGAAAATGGTATATGAGGTTTACACTGCCATAATACAGGTTGTAAATGACAAAATTGCCACAATCACTGACAGATAAAAAATCTTGTTGTAATAATTAAGGGGAGCTTTCACGGCAGCTGGAGGAGAAAGATTCTCTCGTCTCTCAGCTAACTAGAGGCAAGCAATCCTACACCCAGCAGCTTGAAGACCTTAAAAGACAACTGGAGGAGGAAGTCAAGGTAATTGGGAAAGATCTCCTTTCTAAATACCAATAAATATACAAATTATCTACGACAAATTATCTATGGCAGGAAAATGTTATGTTGCATTTTTTGTGTTTTTATTTATAGCAAGTAACACATTATTTCTCAGGCTAAAAATGCCCTAAATGTTATGATGATATGATTTCTTTGCTTACTGCCGAGCTATGTTTATGGTGATTATGTCCCAGGCTAAGAATGCCCTGGCCCATGCAGTCCAGTCTGCCCGCCATGACTGACCTCCTGAGAGAGCAGTATGAGGAGGAGCAGGAGGCCAAGGCTGAGCTGCAGCGCAGTCTCTCCAAGGCCAACTCTGAGGTGGCTCAGTGGAGAACCAAGTACGAGACTGATGCCATCCAGAGAACTGAGGAGTTAGAAGATGCCAAGTAAGATTCCCCTGGACTTAAACCAAATTAAATTAAATAAAAAAGACTAAAATATTTCTAAAACACTTGACTCCCCATTCCCTGTTTTCCAGGAAAAAGCTGGCTCAGCGTCTGCAAGATGCTGAGGAAGCTGTGGAAGCTGTCAATGCCAAATGCTCCTCCCTGGAGAAAACTAAACATAGACTGCAGAATGAGATTGAAGATCTCATGGTAGATGTGGAGAGATCCAATGCTGCTGCTGCTGCCCTGGACAAGAAGCAAAGAAACTTTGATAAGGTTTAGATATACAGGTTTTTTTTTGCTTTAAATAACTATTTTAATCCAGGGGAAATAAATAACAGTTGTGGACATGATTTAATTCTTTAAGGTATTGGCTGAGTGGAAGCAGAAGTATGAGGAGGCCCAGACTGAGCTGGAGAGCTCTCAGAAAGAGGCCAGATCTCTTGGCACTGAGCTCTTTAAACTGAAGAACTCATATGAGGAATCTCTAGATCACCTAGAGACAATGAAGAGGGAGAACAAAAATCTGCAAGGTATGTATATTTATTTTTAATGAAAAGGTGACAAGAACACAAGGACATTGCTCTGTATCCACAGAGGACATTTCTGATCTGAAAAATGGGTGGGGGTGGGGTTGACCTGCTTGCTGGAGGTCTGCAATCTCTGAGGAGTCCTTTTCTACTTCAAAAAGAGACATTGTTTTCTCCACAGAGGAAATTTCTGATCTCACTGAGCAACTTGGTGAGAGTGGAAAGAATATTCATGAACTGGAGAAAGTCAGGAAGACACTTGAACAAGAAAAGGCAGAGATACAGACTGCCTTGGAGGAAGCTGAGGTATATTACTGTTGTCTGTCATTTGTAGATACAATAGATTGCGTAGGCTTATATAGGTTTACAGTTATGTTAGTAATCATGTGCTTACATTACACAACAGGGTACTCTTGAGCATGAAGAGGGTAAGATCCTTAGAGCTCAGCTGGAGTTCAACCAGATCAAAGCTGATATTGAACGTAAACTTACTGAGAAGGATGAGGAGATGGAGCAGGCCAAGAGGAACCAGCAGAGAGTGGTGGACACCCTGCAGACCTCCCTGGAGTCTGAGACTCGTAGCAGGAATGAGGCTCTCAGGATCAAGAAGAAGATGGAGGGTGACCTCAATGAGATGGAGATCCAGCTCAGCCAGGCCAACAGGCATGCAGCTGAGGCCCAGAAGCAACTCAAGGGTCTCCATGGACATCTGAAGGTTTATGACAATACAGTCCTAGGGCTGTGAATAGGTGGATTTTAACCCTAACTTTAATTAGTGTATTTACATATTTGTACACCATTTCTTACAGGATGCTCAACTGCACCTGGATGAGTCTCTCCGTGCTAATGGTGATCTCAAAGAGAACATTGCCATTGTGGAGAGACGCAACAATCTGCTGCAGGCTGAGCTGGATGAGCTGAGGTCCCTGGTGGAGCAGACTGAGAGAGGCCGGAAACTGGCTGAACAGGAGCTCCTGGATGTCAGTGAGAGGGTCCAGCTGCTGCACTCTCAGGTAAAATGCCAAACATGGTGATTTTGCAGACGAATTCCTCATGTAGCAGATTATCATAAATGTCTTTGTCTTCCCTCAAAGAACACCAGCCTGCTGAATCAGAAGAAGAAACTGGAGGGTGATACATCCCAGCTGCTGAATGAGGTGGAGGAGGCTGTTGGAGAGTGCAGAAATGCTGAGGAAAAAGCCAAGAAGGCCATCACTGATGCTGCCATGATGGCAGAGGAGCTGAAGAAGGAGCAGGACACCAGTGCTCACCTGGAGCGCATGAAGAAGAACATGGAGCAGACCATCAAGGACCTGCAGCACCGCCTGGATGAAGCTGAGCAAATCGCCATGAAGGGTGGCAAGAAGCAGATTCAGAAGCTTGAGTCCAGGGTTAGTCACAGTTTGTGTTTTCTTTATTTATCCTATTTATTATTTCTTCATTTTTTCATTATTTGTTAAACTCTGTCCATGCTGTTATTGTAACCATAATTGTAGCGCATGAAAACATGACAATTTTTCAATGAATGTTGTTAGTAGGTGCAAATGTTTTAATGTGCGCACTGTTCAGGACAGTTTGGTTGATATCTTATGCATTTATAAGTTGATATCAATTTAAAGCATCCCAATGTCATTTTTTAACCCAATGTCGTTATATGAATGGTTTGCAAGGACACATATTGTAAACACTGAATGATGGTAGAAACAGTTTTTCTGTTTTTTTCCCAAATTGAATTTAAGGTAATTTTTACTGCAAGTGAAAGCATAAAGCAACAGTCATGGGTGGTTTTCTGTAAATTATCACTTCTAAACTGATATATTTTAAAATAAATACCTAATATACATAAACATTAGGATAAGTCATCATATTAATTTGACTAATCAGGTGAGGGAACTGGAAACTGAGGTAGAAATGGAACAACGGAAGGCCAGCGATTCCATTAAAGGCATCCGCAAATATGAGAGACGCATTAAAGAACTTACCTACCAGGTAAGTCATTAAATGTCACAAAATGTATCTCTTATTCATCATAATGCACAATTATGTAGCTTACTCACCTTGTTGGTCTATAGACTGAGGAAGACAAGAAGAATATGCATCGTCTGCAGGATCTGGTGGACAAACTGCAGTTGAAGGTCAAATCCTACAAGAGAACAGCAGAAGAGGCTGTAAGTCCATTTTACCCAATTAATAATTCCATTGTGATTTGAAGCACAATATTGCATTAAAGATCATTTTCAATATGTAACCAATTTTGTTTCAGGAGGAGCAGGCCAACAGCAACTTGACCAAGTTCCGCAAGCTGCAGCATGAGCTGGATGAGGCTGAGGAGAGAGCTGATATAGCTGAGTCTCAGGTCAACAAACTAAGAGCCAAGAGCCGTGATGCAGGTGGCAAGGTCAGAAAACACATTCCTGCTTATGCAAGCTTTTACATGGTTGAAGTTAAAGATAAAGCAACTTAAAGAAGGAATGATGACAACATTTCACCTGTTAATGTAATTTTTCTTCCCTTTTTCCCCTACCTCTCTCTGGCAGAAAGGGCATGATGAGGAGTGAAGCTCTGTCATGGACTTTTCTGAAACTCTTGTGTGCTCTAATCTGGAGCTTGTCTTCAGCTCCCATACCTGTAGATTAATTAACAGAATAAATGTAGAACTGCAATG
>CM059285.1:6886415-6911415 GCA_030347295.1 Setipinna tenuifilis
GTCTGCTCAAATGAAGCTTAGGTGATTAGAATAGCAGCACGTCTTTCTCTCCCTTCCTTCCTATCCTTGAATGGAAAGAAAGAAAGAGGGGGGGTAGAGAAAGGAGAGGGGAGAGTAGAGGGACCAAGATAGGCAGAAAAAGTGTTAAAGTAAGGAAAAGAAGAAAAGAGAGGGAATAAATGAGAATGGAAATGGAATGAGGGAGGGGGAGTTGAAGAGGACAGAAAAGAAAGAAAAAGGTGGACAGAGAGAGACACAGAAAGACAGAGAAAGAAACAGAGAGAGAGAGAGAAAGAGACAGATACAGAGGGAGAGAGGGGGGAAGAGAGACTCTTATTGTCTGATTTTGAGGCATTTCCCTGACTCCCTCCTCGTATAAGCACTGGGGTTCATTAAAATTAATGAGCACTTCACCCTAAAAATGCTTAACTTGCAGCTTACAGTATCTTGGCGAATTAGCAGAACAATTATAAATTGCATTCCAAAGTGGCCCGCTTAGATACTGGAGAAACAAAATCGTGACTCGTACTCTGGAGCTGGTCTCTCTGCTAAATTGGCGAATTGGCATCGCTAAAGCCGTGTTGAGATGCTGCGGAGCACTAAATTAGCACATCTACTTCGTGGAAGGGTGATAACCCTCTCCCGCTTGCCTGCCTTCATTGCTTGCCATGGACTTCAAAAGGAAACTGTAGGTGCATCGTGGGGTAGTTTTGCACACGCATTGCCAGGGAAACACCACAACAACACTTATTTATTTGTGTTATTTATTTCTCTGTTTGTTTGTTTATTTATTTATTTCTTGCTGCTCTTCCCTCACGGGTACTTACGCCTCCCTTCTGTGCTATTCCCTTGTGTGCCACAACAGCTGCTGAGAGTGCAACACACCTGGTATTGTAAGTAGGTAGTTTAATCACTAACCTAGATTAGTTAGTGCAGGATGAGTGGTAAACCTGCTAATAGAGCAGACTCATGGCTTTATTCTCCTAGAAAGACGACACCATATGGCCCAGCTAGTAGGATGTTTACCACTTAACCACTCTAAGTTAATATACCGCTGTGACTAAACCTGCTTTCTGGAATACGCCCCAGGCCCTGATATGGCCCAGATTTGCCCCTGCTATGGCCCAGATTTGGCACTGATATGGCTCAGATATGGTCCTGTTCTGGGCCTCAGCTGGCCAGCACTGGGCCCTGGTGTGGTGTTCACCCAGGAGACACTTTTCCACAGCGCAGCATTGTCTACTGCTGACAGGTTTATTGAAACTGGGCAAAACAATGTTATATGGACCAGTAAAATAAATAAAATAAATAAATAAAACAAAAAATCCCATAAATCCCATAAAAGGCTTGCAGCCAGAAACATCCATTCTGAAGTTTAAGACAGAAAACTGAATTACAATGACTCAACCTTTGAAAATGAAAAAAAAAACACATAAAAAAGAAGGAACGAACAAAAAAGAAACAGTAGCTTGACAGATGATATAAAAGCAGCAGAAAGAATAAGGAAGTTAGTTATCTCTTACAATAACTTTCCTAAACTTTGTTTCTTTAGCTTAGGAACAAGAAAGTAGATGCAATGCATTCCTATATGGAGATAAAGAGATAAAGATGAAAAGGCCTGTGCCTGTGTGTGTGTGTGTGTGCGTGTGTGTGTGTGTGTGTGTGGTTGTGTGTGGTTCAGTGTCACCTGCATCTGTGTTTGCTGCTTGCTTTGGGTCCGTCTCCTGGCAACAGCAATTACTGTCGACTTCGTATGTGCAGTATGCGACGTATAAACACACATGTTGGAAATGTCATTGCATGCACCAAACTGTACACACACACACACACACACACACACACACACACACAGACGTATGGCATTCTTACACAGATACACAAACCCACACAACAAGCATGAAATTCAATAAACCAACCTATAACTTCTGTGAGTATTCATGTAAGTGTGAGTGTGTGTGTGTGTGTGTGCATGTGTGCATTTGTGTGTGTGTGTGTGTGTGTGTGCATGTGTGCGTTTGTGTGTGTGTGCGTGTGTGCCTGCGTGTGTGTGTGTGACTGTGTGTGTGTGCTACATGTATATGGTTCTCTATTTTTGGGGGGCATGTCTAGGTTTACAACATTCAAGAGCAGAAGGTCATGCCCCATCTGACTCAGCTAAAGACCCCGCCCTGACCTCTCCCTCTGATTGGATGAGCTCTTCATTGACTGGGTTGATTGACAGGGCCACAGGGGCAGGCTGGGCCCCTCCCTGGTTTTCTGCACTCTGCTCGTTTGGGAATGAGTTATGGAGGCTCGTTAGGCTTAATGAGCCGTTGGCGTAACAACGCTCTTAACGAGGAGTTGAGAGATACGAGTCTGACCTGAACAAGCTCCTGCTGGTGTGGCAAAACACTCAGCACACACACACACACACACGCGTACACGCACACACACACACACACACACACACACACACACACACACACACGCACACGCGCACACACACACACACACACACACACACACACACACACACACTTCTATGCATGCACGAACACACGAATGCACACACAGACGTGCAAACATAAACACATGCAAACACACATACACACTCACATGAATAAAAAACACAACAACCTGTTAATTTGTAACCTAATGCATATAAAGACTATCACACTCACACACACCCCTCCCTTGCACACACACACACACACACACACACACACACACACACACACACACACATACAGAACTGCACCCTCTTCTTATCTACCTGTTTGTAATATACCTACCTATCTAAAACATCACCCCTGCTTGTTATATAACATAAGCAGAGCCCCATTCACCTCTTTGGTTTTATATAACATATCTAAAGCCCCATTTATCTCCCTGTTCGTAATATACTACATTTTTTTATTACATGTGCTAGTATGTTGGGTGGTTGTTGGGTATGTGGTTGCTATGATGCTGGAGGAGTACATCCTATTTTGCTGTGTGCTTGTTTACTATTATGTTGTGCGAATGTATGCTACTATGTTGTGTAAACATTTGCTATGACATTGCACGAAGATTTACAACTGTGTTATGTTGTGCGAACATTTGCTATTGCCCTGAACATTTCCTATTAGGTTGCATGAATGATTGCTATGTACACACACAGCACCTCTGCTCCACCTCAAGGCTGGCAGGTCTCCATGTTACTAAGCTGTAAATATGGCCCATAGTGCTTCGTAATCAATACCCACTCAATCATCCCTATTGATCTGCCTTTCACAGAGCACATCGAGCCCGGCACCAGCCCTGGCCCTGCGGCCTTGATAATGACCGACGAGGCCTCGGTGTGAGGATGTGGTTTGGCACTCTGCCCACACCAGGTAGCCCTGGGCCATGTAGAATAATGATGCGTAGAGCAAGGAGTCATTAGCAGGCTGTTTATGGGCGCAGATACACACACACACATACACACACACACACACACACACACACACACACACACACACAGATCTCTCCTTAGCAGAGGACAAGAGTGGACCGGCACGCAGCGGAGTGTAGCCTGCAGATATCTTACACACACACACACACACACACACACACACACACACACACACACACACACACACACACACACACATCATAGACACACGCACCTTGGGCCTTGTTAACAAGGCGAGAGACCATGCGTAATGCCTTGTAAGGAATCTTGGTTACAATCAAAGCACGATAATAAAGGCGAACTAAAGCAGAAACTGTGTTTGTGCAATGGCAAAAAAGCATCATGTACAGCAGGTCTAATATATCAAGCTGTTTAAAATTCTACCCCTGGGAGGTGGGGTGAGTGTGTGTATGTGAATTACTGCTTCAGGCCCTAGCGTGTGTGTGTGTGTGTGTGTGTGTGTGTGTGTGTGTGTGTGTGTGTGTGTGTGTGTACGTGTGTGTGTGTGTGTGTGTGTGGAGGGCAAAAACAAAGCGGGTGAAGGAGACACTTAAGACGTTCATTATCTATGAGGTAAGCATTGAGGCTGAGGCCTCCCTAGTGTCCCGTTTCACCATGGTTACTAGGCTTACAGGCCCCGTGGTTACTAGGGTTACGGGCCCCGTGGTAACTAGGGTTACGGGCCCCATGGCCCCAGTCCACCACAGCCTGCCTCATCTCCATCCGCACCGCACCGCGGTGTTCCGTTACCCAGCAGCCTCTCCTCTTCAGCGATGTCTCAGACATGTACCCCCACCACCAGCAGACCCTCGACTGCTGTGCTTTGGGGGGGGTGTAGGCGATGAAAACACATAAACACACACACACAACAACAATTAAAACAGACGTGAGGCTCCACGCAGCCCTTTGCCTGCCTGGTCTCATTCTGTCACAGTGTCCGCCACGCTTGGACACCTGACACCTGAAGTCAGATACGATGATCTCAGGCAGGATAGAGGACGCTAATCCCCTCTCAACTACCGACTCACACGAAGACAGACAAACACACACACATGACGACACACATACACACACACACACCTCTAAGGTATCACAAATCAGGCAGTGTTATTTAACTACCCAGGGTTTAACATATTCCATTGGGTTGCTGTTCTCCTCATTTAGACCATGGTAGTCTGACAACAACAAACTAAATTGATTTTTTGTTGATGTTATGGATTTCAGTAGTCATGGTGACATTTACAACGTTGCTGACAACAGAATCATTTAGGAGCTAATACAAGTAAGACATTCTGGAAGGAATTCCAACAATGTTCTAAATGTATTCATACAGATTTACTTATTAAATGCATTACTACCATTACTACCACTACTACTACTACTTCTACTACTACTACTACTACTACTAATAATAATAATAATAATAATAATAATAATTAATAGTAGTAGCAGTAGTAATAATATTGGTGCTATCTTTGACACAGTGCTACTGTGTCTACACAAATGGATTACTGTACTGTACAGTACTGCTTGAAAAAGGAGACTTTTAAAAACACGTCAGACTAGATATCCAGTGGAAAGGTCAGTGCTGTAAGGCAGAGCCCTTTCTGCTGACCTTAGTGGGAGTCACACATCAGGGATCAGTCACCTGTGTGATTAGACACAGTGCTTGGACAGGTGTACAGATGGACACTATAGCCCTGGGTGTGGACAGGAGCCCAGGTGGAAGTCAAGATGCTGCACAAAACCAGTACACAAATCCTTTTTAATTACAATGGGACTTCTAAAACTACTTAAAAGCAGTCAAAGTAATAATTTAGTGGATGCTTCTATCTAAGAAAAAGTTAGGGGAAGACAAAACTTTTTATCAGTAATTAAACCCAACAGGACATATCTCAAAGGCTCTGCTCTTCTTTCTATTAAACGCTTCCTCATCTCGCAGTCTCCTAAGCCATGGTGTGTCTACACCCCACTGCCTCCCCTCACTTCCTGGCTTATGGGCGCTTCACATGCTGGAAGACCATTGACCTCCAGGTGCTTAATACCCAAAATGAACTTCCGCTGTCTTCCTTACCTAACTTAAGGGTGCCTTATGTGTTTAGAAATGTTCCCTGATTCCTAAGTTATGTGCACTTCGCACACCAGAACCACACCCTGCTCTGTGCCAAACTAATGGGAGTGTTTCCAAATGCCAAAATATGCCAAATGACCATCTTTCTCCATAACGTATGGGTGCTAAACACAACAAAAGATCTTCCTCTATCTCTAACTTCCGTCTGCTCAATACACTATGCAATCTTCTTCTGAATTGGTGCCAAGCGATCTTTATCACTCCCTAATTTAAGGATGCTTCACAAGGGAAAAAGTTTCTCTTCCTCGCCTACAAACTTATGGGTGCATTACACACAAAATAAGATCCTTCTTTACCCCTAATTAATGGGTGCTTAGGTAAAAATGGGAGTGTTTCTTATGCCAAAGGTTTCTTCAGACGTCACAAGATCTCCTCTTTGTTTAACTGGGTGCTTAAAACACTGGCAGACCTTCTTCTCCTTCTCTCTGTCACTAATGAGTGTTTCATGTGCCAAATTATCTTCTGGTCTCAGCCTAACTAATGAGTGTTTTATACTCCAAAAGGTCTTTATCTCTCTTCCTAACTTAAGGGCGCTGCAGGGCCCTGCCTCTGGCACTTTTTTGCCTCTACTGACTGATCTCTTGTGTGGGAGGGCACGAACAAGCAGCCAGACTTCAAGATTCAAGATTCAAGATTATTTTTATTTGTCCCGGAGGAAATTTGTCTTGGACAAACACATAGCTGCCACAGAACATCCAACACGACATTGACAATTTCATACGGGGGATGACAATACACATAGAAATACACAGAATTATTTTCTGTGTTTGGATAAGCAGTGAGACTTTATGTGTGTGTTTGGGTGGGGCAGTGAAACTTCCTGTGTGTGCCTTCAGGGGGGCAGTGGGACTTCCTGTGTGTGTGTGTGTGTGTGTGTTTCTGGAGCAGTGAGACTTCCAGTGTGTGTTTGGGGGGGGGGGGGGGTGCAGTGACACTTCCAGTGTGTGTTTAAGTGCGCAATAAGACTTCCGGTGTGTGCTTGAGTGAGCAATAAGACTTCCGGTGTGTGTGTGCTTGAGTGAGCATTGAGACTTCTTGTGTGTGTCTGGGGGAGCACTGAGACTCAGGTTAACTCTCAGTGGCAGAGCTGCTCCACTGGCTGTCAGAGCTTGGCAGGCCTGTCAGAGTTTTAAGGGCCCCACCAACTATTTTAGTGACTGTCAGAGTGGCACACTGGAGTGGTGTGTGGTTCCACGCAAATGAGAATGCTGCATGGCATGGTGCTGAATGGCAACCATACCCATCAGGACCGAAGGGGGCGTTGATATCTGCCAGTCTGTGAGCAACCACTGGTGCATATCAGTCTTATGGCAGAGACGATCACTCTGAGAACCTCTGTCTCTCTGTCTGTCCCTCTCTCTGTCCCTCTCCACCAAGGGTGCATGTCTTATGGGGAAGGAAAAATAATTTTAAGACTTCTCTTTCCATCTCTTTCTCTTTTATACACATTATTTAAAATGTATACCAATATTTTTTAAGTTTAACTGTGTTTTTCTCTCCTTATCTCACTTTAACTTTTCATTCACTCTGTATCTTCTTTCCATTCATCTCTTTACTCTGTCTCTCCGTCTGTCTGTCTGTCTGTGATGGTTCTCATTCTCTATCATTATTGTCTCTTTCTTTCTTTCTTTCTTTCTTTCTTTTTTTTTCTTTCTTTCTTTCTTTCTTTCTTTCTTTCTTTCTTTCTTTCTTTCTTTTTTTCTTTCTTTCTTTCACCTTACCTACCGCTGCAGGAAAATATCTCTGCTTAATCACCGTGAGGGAACAGTCTGCTCCTCCTGACAATCCCCTGTCTTTGAGAGGAGAGGAGCGTTTCCTGCTAATCTGTACCATCTTCTAAGCTGTTGGCACTGGACGCTCCCACAACCAACCAGGCACCAGCCTTCAGAGCCAGCTCACGTAAACAGAGCCTGCACTCCGTGTGCCAACTGTCCGTCCGCACACACACAGACTCGTGCTGCGCGTTCACTCGCTCACTGTTCGATTTGATTGCCCCGGCTCGGGTTCGGGACATCGGGAGTCCACGGGCAATCCAGACGGAACCGTACGACATGAGATGAGACCTAACGCCACACAGCGTGGCATGATGGGATATGCTCCTCTGATCAGGAGGTCAACTGCCACTTTACCTGCTGTCATTCATGCTTCAGCCAAATAAGCTTGTGATTCGCTGGTCATACGAGCTTCTGATCTGCCGGTCATACGAGCTTCTGATTCGCTGGTCACATGATCAATGACCAAATTACTACTTGAGTTGCCCTTAAAGAACTGGCTACATATTTAATCCCTTTAAGTCATCCTCTCTCTCTTTCTCTCTGACACACACACACACACACACACACACACATATTTGTGCACACACAGTCATACAAACTCACACACACACACACACACACAGATTTGTGCACACACATTCATACAAACTCACACACACACACACACACACACAAACACACACACAAGAACATGTGGACACAAACACAAACAAGCACATACACACATTTATGCACTCTCTCACACACACACACACACACACACACACACAAACATGGGCACACACCCACCCACCCACCCACACACATACATCCTTCTGAGAAAAAAAAAAAATCAATGCGCTTCATTCCCCCTGTAATCTCTACCTTCCACAACAGGGGTGTCACCTTGGCGACACGTGTAAGCAGGGGCGATAAGTGCCGGCGTGGGCGGAGTTCCTCCGGCGATGGGGCGATCATTACATCGTCTGCTGGGAGCGCTCTGTTGACAGCGCCACGGATAAACACCAATAAATACGAGGGAATGAATGGTCCCCTCTGCGCCCCGTCCCAGGCCAGCTGACACTGACACTCAGCAGCTATAAATAGACAGCGGACAGATAGGTGAGTATTATGGGATGTGTGCGGGATGTCATGTGGGCCGGAGCTGAGCCGGGTCAGGGCCGGGTGTGGGCGCACCACCACCACCCCCACCACCACCACCTGGCTAGCGCCTCCCTTGGCACAGCTGGGCTGAGAGGCGGCACACAGGGGTGAGGCCTTGCTCTGTCTGATCAGTCTGAACATGTGTTAATGAATGTTTGCTACACACACACACACACACACACACACATTAATGCTTACACACACCCACATTAACACACACACACACCCACAATTACACACACACCCACATCAACACATTAACACATACACACACAAATAAATGGACGCACACACACACAGACACACAATCCCCAATCCCCCCTAACCACTATTCCCATTCCCCTGTCCAGGTCAATTATCTATGCCGCACATTGACTCCTCCAGAAGGTGATTAGTGTGTGTGTGTGTGTGCGTGTGTTTGTGTATGTGTGTGTGTGTGTGTGTGTGTGTGTGTGTGTGTGTCTGTGTCTGTGTGTGTGTTATCTCACAAATGGGGAGCGGGGGTGGACGTGATGGGAGTTTAGGCTTATGATCAGGTGTGTGATTAGAGTTTCCTGAGTGTTTTTTTGCTGCCGCATGCATCCACACTGCTTTTTATCTCTTCTCTCTTACACATCCTGCATATCAATCACTAACACACTCACGCATGCACATACACACACACACACACACCCACCGACACACACACACGCACGAACACACAAATGCACGCACACACAAACACACACACAGAAACACAAACACAAACACACACACACACACACACACACACACACGGATTTTGAAAGACAGAAATAAATTCTAACCCGATAGACTTTTTATTACAGGGAGATGGACCGGTTTGTTTGTTTGCCTGTTGACCTCAAGTATCAGCCATCTTTTTCCAGTTGATTACTTTTTTAATATTTACACATAATGTGTTTTTTTCACTTTATTGAGAAATGAACAAGAGGAGAGACTGGAAAAACAGGTTGGAGACAGAGATGGGATGGGGGTGGGATGTGGAAACGGCCCCAGGTCTGACTTGAACCTGCATCCCCATAGGCACAGGTGACAGCTGCACCACCGTAGATGGTCCTTCTGTGTCCTTGTAGCTCGTCGAGGAGGTTATGTAGTTTTTGTTGCATTATAAGAGGAGGGAAGGTTGCAGGGCCTGTTTTTCTTTTTCTATTCATTGGTTCCTGTTTATCGTCACCTTTCTGTTACCGTTTTTTTCTAATAAACACCGTTTTGTTATATTTTTGAATCTCTTGGTTTCTTATGTTGCCACCTCATATTTCTTTTACAATTTTCTTTTCGTATGAGGTCGTAACAGTCCTTCTGCGACTGAACCACGCTGAAACTACTCTTCAAAAACAAGGTTTAATTACAAAGTCCTTCAGCAGATGCTTGTTTATTTTTGGCCTTAGAAACAGACATGCTCTTAGTCTTTCAGGGCCTCATGCTCCATCACTCCACATGTTCTGCATCAACCCATTACAGAACACTACAGGGATCAATCCCACTCAAGGATTTACAGTAATGCCCTTAAACTTTCTTACTGGGACAATACTAGCATTAAAAGGATGGGCATTTTAATAAAAAGAATTTTAAAAGTAGACCAATCTTTAATCGAGGAGGACAATCTGGTCGTTGTTTTTAATTAAAAAAAAAAGCTAAAACTACAGTATTTTTTAAATATCTCATAGTATTATATGCACATACCTAAGTACCAAAACATGTAAACACAATAATAACATTTAAAACAATAATAGTCATTATGTTCTGTGAAGGCCCCCTATAATTGGAATAGTTGCAGCTGGAATAGTTCCAACTTTCCTTTGCCCTACATAAGCCCTTCTGCTGATTTGAAACAGCATCAAGCACTAAGCCAAAGTTGACTGAACTGCCACAAAATGATTGTTTGCCTATGTTGGCTTCTCCTCTTGAATATCAATTCCAATCAGTTGTGAGGAACTGGGTCGGTACATCACATCACACACACACACACACACACACACACATACACACACATACACACACATACACACACATACACACACACACACACACACGCTGAAGTGCCGGTGCCTAATTGACTTGTGTTACGCAGAGAGACAAAGAGGGTTGCTAAGTGAAGTGTCTCATTTGCATGACAGTGATGAAGGAGAGACTCACAGAGACAAGTACAGGGGGAACACGGGAGGGTGAATATGGGACCATCAGGAGATAGGATCCCAGAGAGGAGAGGAGAGGAGAGGAGAGGAGAGGAGAGAAGGGGACAAGAGAGGAGAGGAGAGGAGCGGAGAGGAGAGGAGAGAAGGGGACAGGAGAGGAGAGGAGAGGAGCGGAGAGGAGAGGAGAGGAGAGGAGAGGAGAGGAGAGGAGAGGAGAGAAGGGGACAAGAGAGGAGAGGAGAGGAGCGGAGAGGAGTGGAGAGGAGAGGAGAGAAGGGGACAGGAGAGAAGAGGAGAGGAGCGGAGAGGAGTGGAGAGGAGAGGAGAGAAGAGGGCCAGGAGAGGAGAGGAGAGGAGCGGAGAGAAGAGGAGAGGAGATAAGATGAGATGAGAGGAGAGGAGAAAGAGGAAAGGAGAAGAGAGAATGAAGAGAAGAGGAATGTAGAGGCAAGGGAGGGAAGTCAGAACAGAAGAAAAGATAAGAAACAGAGGAGCACAGAAAAAAAAACACAGAAGAGAGATCAGATGAGAAGGGAGGAGTCCGGTAAGAGGAAGGAGAGGAGTTAAGAGGAGAAGAGAGGAGAGGAGAGGAGAGGAGAGTGAAGAATGGAGAGAAGAGGGCAGATGAGAAGGAGAGAGACAGGTACGTGGGAGGACGAGAAGAGTTAAGAGGAAAAGAGAAGAGAGGAGAAGAGAGAATAAAGAGAAGAGGGAGATAAGAAGGGAGGGGTCAGGCAAGATGGAGGAGGAGAAGGGGAGGTCTGCCTGATTAGCCAACCACACATAGGATAGGACTCGGCTCTGCCTGTGTGTGTGTGTGTGTGTGTGTGTGTGTGTGTGTGCATGCCTGTGTGTGTGTGCATGTGCGTGTGTGTGTGACTGGCTGTGATTTAATTGTGCTTTCTGGCTTCACACAGCCAGAAGCACACTTCTTCTCATCATCTGTTTCTGTTTCTCTACCATATCTTTTCTCCCTTGCATCCAGTATCTCTTTGCTTGCTCGCCTGCTCACTCACTCACTCACTCACTCACTCACTCACTCACTCACTCACTCACAAACTTACTCACTCACTCACTCACTCACTCACTCACTCACTCACTCACTCACTCAATCACCCACTCACAAGCTCCCAGACCCAGAGCTGAGCACTGAGGAGGTGTGATGGCTGTCAATCAAAAGCAGCCCCCCAATGCCATAACCTTTCACTCTCACAGATTCCCACTGAAACACTGTGCTCCTGTAGTGCAGGTGAATTTCAGTAAATTAGAGTATCATGGAAAAGTTCATTTATTTCAATGTAATGCAAATGTAAAAGCAGGTCCGACCAAGTCCTGAGGGCAAAGACATAAACATACTTTTCAGAGTGTGGACATTTCCGTATTAAAAATCCTTTTTTTGGTCTGATATTAATATTTTAATTTTCTAAGATACTAGGTATTGGAATTTAAGGGCTGTAAGCAAATAAAGCAAACAAATGCTTAACGTATTTAACGTTGTATGTAGAGAATCACCGTAATGTGCAATATAATGTTTAATTTGGTTTGAAATTGAAGTCATGAAATAAATGAACTTTTCAATCATATTCAATCATATTCATTGAGATGTGACTATATATTAATCGTAAGCTCTAATCATCTAAATGATACCAAAGACTTGAAATATTTCACTGTAGTCTATGAGTTTCACTTTTTAAAAAAAAATAATGATAAAAAGCCTTTTTAAAGATATTCTATTTTAATGAGATGCACCTCTATTTTAATGGCTTCATCTGATTTGAGATCAGTGGATTTCACTGCGACATAGCTGCTGGGGAGATGCACAGATGCGAGGGGACGTGTTGTAGCAACAGGCCCACTGTGAGGCTACTAAATGGTGTTTGCATCTACAACGTTAAGCAGTAGTTCACTGGGTGCCTTGAAAGCCTTTTAAGAGAAAGTTTGAGGACTAACACAAGAGAGAGAAAAACTTTTTGTCAGCACTTTGAGCAATTACCAGAAAGAGGCTTGACATTTCATCACAAAAACGTCCTAATTACAATGGAAGATTGGAAAAATAAATAATAAAATAAAAATAATGGCATACTTCAAAGTGCAGCCTTTCCCAACTGTATTTATATTGTTTTTCTTTGGACACCAGCCCTGCCCAGGATGCTACTCCTCTCATTTGGCTTTTTCACTTTCTTTCTTTTCTTTGTATATGTTTTCCTCTCTCTCTTTTGTCTTATTTCCCCCCTCTCCTCTGTCGCTTCATGGCTGTCTTTCTCTCTCTTGTCCCTTTCTGCATCTTCTGTCCCTCCCTCTTTCACTTCTACTTTAAAGCTCCCTCTACCCTTTACTTTCCCTTCACCTCTCCTCCTCTAAATGCCCTTTCTCATCTCTCTCTCTCTCTCTCTCTCTCTCTCTCTCTCTCTCTCTCTCTCTCTCTCTCTCTCTCTCTCTCCTGCCCCCTCTCTTCATTTCCTTCTGCTGTCTCTCTCCCTTCCCTCTCTATCTCTTTCTTCCTCTCCCCCTGCCCCCCCCCCTTCTAGGCACAGGGAATTGCTGAGTGCTGGGACTTGGTGAAGGTGAAAGCCAGTCATCCAGAAAGCACAATTAAATCACAGCTAGTCTCTCTCTCTCTCTCTCTCTCTCTCTCTCTCTCTCTCTCTCTCTCTCTCTCTCTCTCTCTCTCTCTCTCTCTCACACACACACACACACACACACACACACACACACACACACACACATACACACACACACACACACACACACACACACAGAATTAAACCACAGTGAGTCTGTGAAGGACTGCAACCCCCTGGAGGAGCTGATAAAGGAGTGCCCCACTCAGCCACACACACATGACAGGCTCCTTCTCACACTGGCCGAACACACACACACACACACACACACACACACACACACACACACACACACATGGCAGGGTACTTCTCACACTGGCCAAACACACAGCTGTGTAACCCCACAACACACACACACACACACACACACGGACAAAACTGAGGCTGGCACAAGTAAAGACACACAGGCTTGGTAGGCTTACTCAAAGCAAAAGCCAGCCCTCAGATACACACACACATACACACACACACACACACAGAATCTCTCAGGAGGCTTAAGAGTATACAGCGGGTTTTAGGCTTATCACTCAGAAAAAGTGCCTGCCCAAAATGGTGTTTGTGTATGAGTCTACACTGTGTGTGTGTGTGTGTGTGTGTGTGTGTGTGTGTGTGTGTGTGTGTGTGTGTGTGTATGTGTGTGTGTGTGTGTGTGTGTGTGTGTGTGTGTGTGTGTGTGTGTGTGTTCTCCCTGGGGCTCAGAGTGATGATCTCAGTGATGAGAGGCCAATGCCAACTCAAGGCAACATGGAGGAAGAGCTTGTCCTAGCCGGCAAGTAAGGGTCCAGGTGAAATGAAGCAAGAACCCAGACAAATGCCCAGGCTACACACAAACAATAACTACACAGAGATGCGAAATAGAAACAACTCTGAGCTACTCACACACATACATGCACCAATACACACACACGTGCACACACACATGCACACACGCAAACATAAACACACACCCACACATAGACAGAGAGAGAGAGAGAGAGAGAGAGAGAGAGGAAGAGAGAGAGAGAGAGAGAGAGAGAGAGAGAGAGAGATCAGGCCTAGGTTATATATTCATTAACAAATGTTTCTGCAAACATCTGGGATCGCAAATTGAGAGCAAAACATGACTAAAGATCAATTTTCTGCCTGGCCTCTCTGAATTTTGATAGATTACAGCAGCAAGCTGTTGCAAAACACAAGATTTATGAGACCAATATTTGCTAGCATCTGGCCTCAGCCTCACTAAGTTGAGTGTTGATTTTAGCTGTGATGTGTGTATGTGAAAACCAATCAACATTCATTTACGCGCTTTGCAAACCCTCAAACTTCTAACCAAATGGCATCTGTCTCCATTTAACATGCACTCATACGCAGCAGCAACATGGTGCAGGTATGAAAAAGTGGACAAACTATACACTTTACTTTGTAGTTTCTCTTCTCTTTACCACTACTGCTTCTGTTTTTACAAGGGCCTAGGTTGTTACATACAGTATTATTATACACAGTATGGTTTGTACTCAGAAGTAAGTGGTAATGACTATAAATGCAAATTTATGTGCACGGACAATATGCAAGTGTAGCAAAGGGCGAGAACAGTCACTCCACCCAGCCTCGGACCCTGGTCTCTGTGGTACCACACATACCTCTATGTACCCCGGAGAACCAGGATCGAGGCCAGGTGAGGTGACTTCTCTCCCTCTTCGCTACAAAAAGGAAAAAGTTACATAAATAAACCTATTGTATCCACCAAAGGCTGCTGAGGTGAATTACTAATCACGAAAAACAGAACCTAAGAATGGCACCCACAGCAAGATGTACCTAAACACTTTTCAGAAATGTACACAGCAAAATTCTCAGAGTTCATTTCCCAGTGTTCAGAAAAAGTGTTAAAATTAGAGTTGAAATTACACTGCAGAAAATTGTTTTAACTGTAAGATATGAGTCAGATTGGTAAAGGAGAAGAGTTAAATTAACACTACAAAAATTCGGACAAAATAAACACTGGCACAGTGTTCAAACTAACTGTCTGAAAGTTGATTTCACACTATAGAATTTGCTGTGTATGAGCTAACAGGCTAGGCACTGTTTCTCTTTCTTTGCAGGGCTAGTTATTTAGCTCCCCCTGGTCTAAGACAAGAGCTGTGTGGAGGCTGTTTAAGTTAGGGTGAATGGTCCATAACTCGTCCACAGCTAGGAGATAGGAAAGAAGGTGTTGTGGAAGTATGTGCAGCGTAAACTTGCACCGGTACACAGCTGGACGTCCTGGGACTGTTTTATAAACAGGCAGGCACATATGACCTCCACTCACACCAGCCAGGGCCCTCAACCAGGGATCAATCTACATGCACTGGGATCATTTCATCTTCACAGCACAAACAGGACTGAGAAGTGTATTTGGGAAATGGCTCTCTTTCATCCAAATCTACTTTCTGAGAAGGCAAGGGGGACAAACAGCAGGACATGGGAGTGAAGTAGGAAAAATTTGTGAGTGTACATGTGCATGTTTGTGTGTGTATGTATGTGTATGTGTTTGTGTGTACACGTGCGTGTTTGTGTGTGTACGTGTATGTGTTTGTATGTACATGTGCATGTTTGTGTGTACATGTGCATGGTTGTGATTGTGTGTGTGCGTATGTGTGTGTGTGTGTGTGTGTGTGCATGTGTAGGGCTGGATGGCACCCTGACACACTGCAGCTGTAAGAGACCACACAGGAAGAGAGATCATGAGGAACATGACCAGCTGGGACCTAATCTGTGTGTTTAGAGTTAAGAGCAGGACTGTGTGTGTGTGTGTGTGTGTGTGTGTGTGTGTGTGTGTGTGTGTGTGTGTGTGTGTGTGTGTGTGTGTGTGTGTAAGAGAGAGAGAAAGACAGAGAGAGACAGAGAGAGAGAGAGAGAGACAGTGTGTGTGTGTGTGTGTGTGTGTGTGTGTGTGTGTGTGTGTGTGTGTGTGTGTAAGGGGGGCATCTCCTATCTCAAAAAGCTTAATTGGAAATGGAATCCTTAGATGATTCTGGAAAAACAGAGGAAGGCAAAGAGTTCTGGTAAGCCAGAGAAACAGGAGTATCCCTAGGAGTACCCGATCAATCTCTGGATTAATAACAAAGACAAAGAAAGTAAAACCAGACCCAACTCAAACCCACACTGAAGAAAAAGAGACATCTCCAGGGAGCGCTGTGGTGCAGCTGGCTACAGTGCCCGTACCATGAAGGGGCAAGTGCCCATGGGGATCCAGATTTGACCCAGGTAGTTTCCTGACCCTACTCCCTCCCACTTACTTTTTACGTTTGTGTGTGTGTGTGTGTGTGTGTGTGTGTGTGTGTGTGTGTGTGTGTGTGTGTGTGTGTGTGTGTATGTGTGTGTGTGTGTGTGCATTTGTGTCGATGTAGGTGTCTGTGTGTGTGTGTGTGTGTGTGTGTGTGTGTGTGTGTGTGTGTGTGTGTGTGTGTGTGTGTGTGAACCAGAGTCTCTCACTGCTGCCAGTGCTGGCTGGGCGCCATGTCAGAGACAGAGACAGAGACAGGGCCAAGGCACGGGGGCTGGGAAACACCAGAGGAGAGGCAGACAGAGAGCAGAAACCATTAATGCTCTAGAGATACATCACAGAGGAGGGGGCAGACAGGGGAATGAGAGCGAAGATCGAGAAACAGAGAGGAGAGAGAGAGAGAGAGAAAGAGAGAGAGACAGAGAGAGAAAGAATGATAGAGAGACAAAGTTAGAGAGAGAGCAAGAGAGAGAGGCAGAGAGGGATAGGGAGAGAGAGAGAGAGAGGGTGAGAGATAGAGAAAAAAGCAAAGGGGAGTGAGGATGTGTGTGAGAGATAGAGAAAATAAGAGGTAACCTTAAAAAGCGCCGCTACTTTTAAAAGGGTTACAAATCAAGTAAAGAAGTTAATATCGTCTCTAATAATCTTTATAAGAACAGACACACTTAACTTTACTGCAACAGGGCACACGCAGGGAGAATTGTATTACTCTGGTGCAGGACAGGACACACAGCAAATACTGTAGCCTCTACTACTACTACTGCCACACACACACACACACACACACACACACACACACAATGCCAAGGGGACACTGCCACTCCAAGTTAGTGCAACTCGGAGAGTGAGGGAAACGATTGTCAGAGAACAACTTTGGGCTTCTGTTATGTGTTCTGAGTTCAGATAAGATCAGATTGCATTCTGGGAAGGCACAGACCCACAGGGAAATGCATCCAGTGACAGAGCACACAGGAAGCCCCTGCTGGAGCTGAGGTGTCACTATTATTACCCACCCACATGATGAAGGAGCTGAGGAGAGGAGAAAGAAGGAGAAGCTATTTTAAAGCCCTCTCTCCACAGGCAGAGCACCTGTTAAAACTGAAGAAACTAAATTGAAGCCAAAGTTTCAGTTTGGAAACCTTCTTAAAGAGACAGGCCTTGATTCTGGTGAACCCAACAGCCAGTCAAACTGGTTCTTCTTTACAGTGCTCCAAAAACAAAAAATGCTGATTGGCTAGAAGAGTGTCTTCCTTTAGTCAGAGCTTCCAATCAACAGCCAAAGTGGTCCTCAATGCTCCAAAAACAAAAGTGCTGAAGAGTGTGTTTCTTGGTCTGACCTGATTGGTTTGTTTCACACCTACAGAGCTGAAACTGTTCGAACAGTTATGCACTTGCACTGTACATGCACACTTGCCCAAGCAGGTAGACTATTTTTATGTAAATAAATTTAAAGTTTATAAAGTTATACAATTTTTTTTTGCCCAGAAGATGGTCGAAGACCGGAAAACGTTTTACACCTCTAGCCTCACTTTCCCCCCTAATTTTCCTAATCCAGTTTTGATTACTGCACCAGAGCTTGGTGAGTTTCCCCTTGCAGGACTAGCAGGACTTTAGTTAAAAACACGCGCTTTCATTTGGGGTGAGACACCCACTGTAATCCATACATGTAAACAAGTGAAGCAACAGACAGAGACAGGCAGTGGAGGAGGAATCCTGGGTGGTGACATGAGGGAGGGTGGATCAACAGCAAAGGTCACCTGGGCAGCCTCCTGGGCCTCACAGGGCCTTACAGGGTAGCAGGGGTGAGAAAGCCCCATTAACCGCACCGATATGTAAACACGCCATGATAAACTTCCTCGTTGAGGCATCCACAGATGCCGTGAGTTCAGCTGGCACTGGGAGACACTGTAAACACACATGCAGCCTCGCGCTGTGATGACGTTAGCAATCCTTTCCTTGCTTTCTTCATTGGAAACACACCACTTAAGAGAATCATCCATAGAAATTCATAGGGACTTTGTAAGCGCCAAAAAAGGTGGTTGTCTGCATTTATCATAACCAGTTGTTTCTCTAAAGTCACAGTGCACAGCATATACAGTCTATGCAGCATAGCATAAGCCACATAGCACATCATAGTTTTCAACAACCTTTCAACAGGAAAATATTACGTTCCCGAACTACTTCTGCTACATTTCACGTCGTCAGAAATAATAAAAAGTAATCCCTGAGGGAACCGCTATGACACTAATAATCAAACTCTCTCAAAACAGTCTATAATGGTGTTGTACTATAGCAGTATTGTATAATGTAGTATTGTTTAACATAGCATTGTATGACATAGCACAGTGTAGCACAATACAGCACTGAGTGAGCGGAGAGAAGAGCAAGTGGTTCTTTTGTGTAAGTAAATGGCTGTGCACTCTGTTTAATAGGCTCTGATGGAGAAGCAGTCTGTGGAAATGACAGGAGGTCAAAGCCTGAGGCGTTTGATTGAGGTCTGAAGGGCACCTGCCAGCGAGGAGAAGGAGGAGGAGCAGGAGGAGAGTGATGTTACTAAGCAGCTCCCCTGCCATCACTCAAAGCCCCCCACCCCCCCCCACACACACACACACACACACACACAAACCCCTGAGCTTATTTTTTCTGTTGTAGCTAAGAGCATTTGGCAATCCACAACAGCACTAAGCCCCCATTCAATGTCAGCTAAGCCTTTAGGATGCAAAGCCCTGTAGAGATGGCTCTGTTAGTCTGTTTGGATAGTGTTTCAACACTCTCACTGAAGAATGCATTAGGAGTTCCACAAGAATGCATCAGGGGTTCCACAAATAGTGGTCACCAAGGCACTACAGGAATTTTACCTTTAAATTAAGTCTGCACAAACACCTTCACACACACGTACACAGACACAGAAACACACACACACACACACAAAGAGAGAGAGAGAGATCCTAAACAAATTCTCATAAAAAGTGGTTTCAGGCCGAAAGAGAATCATGCCAGGTCCTGCACCTAATCTTGAACTGGCCGACGTGTTCACACCGAAAGACTGTTTGGGAATCTAAAATGTGGAACAGACGAGCACCAAGTAAAACTTGTGTTTTCTGTGCGAACCGGTGTCTCAGCTCCCAGTGTACCTGGTGTGGGAACCATCTCCAACACCTGGCTGGCCAGTCTGAAAACAGCTACAGAGGTGCAGATGGGCCCACTGTAAGGTACGTTTTAGGTGGTGGTGTTGAACTTTGATCCTTGGCCTACTCCTAACCCTGTATGCAACTGTATGTATGCCTGCCTGTGTGTAACCATGGAAACACGTTATGCTATGGCGTCGCTGTTACAGTGTATCTACTGTACCTATATAGGTACAGTGGTACCTGGTATCTGTGTAACAATATGTAATATTATAGACTAGTGTTGTATTTAGATAATTTATTTTTGTGTCAAATATGTCTACACTAGTACAAGTAGAATTAGGTACAACTCTAGTACATTATATTATATATTGTTACACAGGTTGTACTACTGTTCCTAAACAGGTAGATACCCTGTAACTGCAATACTGTAAAATAAAGTGTCACTGAAACCAGTAAGAGGCAGCAGGAGCGGACTGCACTGAGATGTGGGGAGATTTCTTGGGCCGAGACACACACCTCCTCCCTCTACACTGGATCAGCTTCCATGGAGATCAGCAGAGACCTCTTCATACAGTATGGCTAAGCACTACAGCCACTCTGTTACAGCCTCAGACAAACTACCAGACCATTACACACTTACACAAACTGTTAGACTAACCTACATACTATCACACACTACCAGACTATCACTCTTACACAAATTCCCAGATTATCATACAAACTACTGCAAACTATCAGACTATCAGAGACTCACAAAGACTATAATACACTCAGAGAAATTATCGGACTATCCCACACTCACTCACCCTAACACACTGTATCAAACTATCTGACTATCAGACACTCAGACAAACTATGTCGCCAGTTCAATCTAACAATCTAAGCAATTAACTGTGACTAGCATTCTGAAAGGTGTCCTCACTCATGAATGGAAGGCAAAGTACAGTAACTACGCCAACACTGAAACTGAGAAAAATGCCTTTAAAGTTGTCATATTGGCCAGTCCGGCATGCTATTGGTATAATAGTGGTGATGTTTTTATGTCCTTTCTAAAAAGGAAGAAGACACACACACAAGACAAGACAAAAGAGGTGTTATTAAGTCAATTTATGGTAGTTGCTGCTTTTTGGCTTTGTCGGGTAGAAATGGCCTGTTCTCTTTGATGTTACCAAGACAAGAATAGATGATCACTGTGATCTCTCCAACTCCATTCCCCATCTCCATCTCCATTCCTCTCTCTCTGTCTCCCGCTCGTTCCTCTCTGTCTCTCCCTCTTCTCCTTGCCCATCAATCTTACTCTCGGAGACAGAGCTAATTAAACACCTCTGAGTTGCCCTATAGACTGGAGAGGCTCTGTGTCATGTCTTTTCCCCCTAAACACACCCAAGGAAAACGAGCCCCTTCAACAGCTCTAAGTGATGCAATAAAAAAGTAATGAGCTTTAGTGTGTCTGGTGCCCACTGTGAGGTAGGGGGTTGCTTTGTGTGTGGGGGGATTAGAGAGGGACAAGAGAGACAGCGTAGGGAGAAAAGAGCAGTGAGTACTGAATTTGCTCTGGACGTCGGGAAGAATGGCGAGACGAAAGGAGAGGGGGATGGAGATGGAAGATGAGAGGAGAGGAGATGGGAGATGGGAGAGGAGAAGTGAGGAAAGTAGAACGTAAAAAATAAAACAGAGAAGAAAAGAAAGGACAGTAGAAAAGAGAGGGAAAGGAGAACAGAGAACAGGGAAAAGCAGAGGAGAGGAGAACAGAGGAGAAGAGAGGGGAGGAGAGGAAATAAGAGGAGAGGAGAGGAAAGGAGAGAAAAGGGAAAGAACTTCAGAAAAGGAGAGGAGAGGAGAGGAGAAGAGAGGAGAGGAGAGGGGAGCAGAAAGGAAAGGGAGGACACCGCTGCTGTCATTAGAATCAGCAAATGGCATCGCGTCAGCAAGAAGAAAGATGGCATTTGGTAGCAGAATAACAGGTATGCTCTTTTTATGTCACATTCTATGTCACTCTTTCACACATCCTTTTCTCTTCATCTCACTTTTTCACAGTCCTACTTCTCTCCTCTCACTCTTTCACACCCCTCTTTCCCTCTTTCAGCCTCTACTCAGTCAACTCTTCCTGTTACATCTCCCTCCATCTCCCACAATTTCTTTTTTCTTTGAAGCTTATTTCATACTGTTTTCGGACTTACTAACACACAGGCACACATGCACACATGCACACACACACACATACACACACACACACACACACACAAACACACACACAGACACACACACACACACACACACACACATACACACACACACACACACACACACACCCTGCCACCAACACACACACACACACACACACACACACCAAAGCCCCCCTCCCTGTGCACCCCCAGCCTCTCCCTCTCTGGTCCAGTGCAGATGAACTAAATGTCAGCGTAACAGATATTTCAGAGGTGGTTGGAGACGATGCCATTAGAACTTCCACCCATCAATGGAAGAGACCCTCTTTACACTACAGTGACTCACGCACACCACGGCACAGACACACACACCACGCCACACACACACAGACACACACAAATCTTGTCCCTTTAGCACTCTCATGCACACGCATACACGAACACACACACACACACACACACACACAGACACATACACACACACACACACACACACACACACACACATAGACACACTTACAGACACAGGCACACACATACACACAAATGCCTGCTTTGATAAAAGCCCTTTGTATGCCCAGTTTGGAGAGTACTTCTGCAAAGTTGAACTGGCTGAACGCATTAAGGAATGGCTTATAAGAGGTGTGTGTGTCTGTGTCTGTGTGTGTGTGGGTGTGTGTATGTCTGTGCATATGTGTGTGTCTGTGTGTGTGTGTCTGTGTGTGTCTGTGTCTGTGTGGGTGTGTGTATGTGTGTGTGTGTGTGTCTGTGCATATATGTGTGTGTGTGTGTGTCTGAGTGTGTGTGTGTGTGTGTGTGTGTGTGTGTGCGTGTGGGTGTGTGTATGTCTGTGTGTGTGTGTGTGTGTCTGTGCATATATGTGTGTGTGTGTGTGTGTGTGTGGGCTGGCAGTGGAGGGTATAGTAGAGAGGCTAATAGACCCCAGTCTGCTCCAGTGGAGTCAGAACACACTGACCTGAGCAGGAGGCAATCAGGGTCGACCATATGGGAGAGGCCGTGATGAGAAAAGCGCACACACACACACACACACACACACACACACACACATATACACACATATACACCATAGTCAATGGTTGATGGCAAAAGGAGTGTGTGTGTGTGTGTGTGTGTGTGTGTGAGAGAGAGAGAGAGAGAGTGAAAGAGAGAGAGAGAAGAGAGAGAGATAGAGAGAGAAGAGAGAGAGAAGAGTGTGTGTATTATCTATTCTGCGTGTGTTATGTAATGTTCTGTGTGTGTGTGTGTGTGTGTGTGTGTGTGTGTGTGTGTGTGTGTGTGTGTGTGTGTGTGTGTGTGTGATCATTGGCAAGCAGAGTAAGGAAGGTGTGGAGGAGGCCAACCCCCTGAAATTGGAAAGGAGGGATCTTATTTCACAGCTACAGCCCAGCAGACCCCAAGGACACACAAGGGGCAAACACACACCACTTTTCTTTACCTCCCACCCCACCCCATCCCACCCCACCCCACCTCCCCACCCCATCCCTTAGAGAGGAGGGCTGACAGTGGTCAACCCAAATAAATATCTAAACATACTCGTAACATAAACGTATACAGTAGGTTATACATACAAATATCCACATATATTATTCATCACTGTCGTTGTCGTTACAGTTTACTTTACTGTAAAAGAGACATCGCTATAAGTTAGCGTTATAATTTTTGTTCTTGGTGTGAAATTTCTTTTAAGAATTTCACTAGGTGGAAAAGTGTGGTTCGGCTCCTCCGTCCCTGGGGACACACTTATCTCCAAGAGAGTCAGGCTACAGCTATTCCTACAATTCTTTAGTCAACAAGGCCACAGAATGTGCCAAACATGAAGGGCACAGAGATTATGCATGGTACAACTATGCAGTTTGAACACACAAGTTACACAAAGCACGACTTATTTCATTAAACCCTTGATGATTATACATAAGTAATAGATGAAATAAATGTTATTCCCACAAAAGCATTGACAGGTGATCCAATGAGAAAAAAATCCACTGCGTAGGAATCGACTGAGAGGTAATCCACTCTGCGCTACAAACTGAAAGGGCAGTACCTAAGCGGACACTAAAACAGAAAAATGCCTTCAAAGTTGTCATACTGCCCAGTTAAACATGTTGTAGGTGTAATAGTGACAGTGCTTGTATGTACCTTCTGAGCCGGAAGAAGCAAGCTGTTTAGTCAAAGGAGACAAAGGAGGTATTATAATATTAATTACCAGTCCAAACTTTATTTTGACAAAATATGTAGCTACTGCTATTTGGCTTTTTAGGGCAGCACTGACACTTTTTTGGATGGAGGGGGGTCAGTCAGACACTAAAACGGCAGAAGCACTGGCCATCCAGCCCACACTGACTGCGACTCAAACAGGAAGCCCACAGGATAAAGCAGCAGGTCAGCCAGCCAATCATATTCCCCGGCCACCCAGTGCCATTAGGCCGTGACAAAGGTCTCTGGCCGCCATGGAGATTGTTGCCATGACAACACCCCCCGTGTGTGGCGGTCGGGAGATGAGGGGCCATTAGAGGCCAGTCATGAGGGATGTGTGTGTGCCTGGCGAGGGCCTCGCTGTCACTGTCAGGATGAGGCAAACACTGATCTCTCACTGTCTCTTAAACACACAAGCATGCACACACACACACACACACACACACACACACACACACACACATACACACACACACACAAACACACATACACAAACACACACACACACACACTTACACACACACTCTCACACACACAAGCATGCACACACACATACATACAGTACCAGTACACACACTGTCAGGATGAGCCAAATGCTCATCTCTCACTCTGCCATAGGGCCTCATATGTCTGCCAAACACACACCAGACACACACACACACACACACACACACACACACACTCAACTCCTCTCTCATCACCTCCTCTCCTCCCTCTATCCCCTCTTCTTAGAGTCCTCATCTCATACCCTCCTCTCCTGCTCTTCTTCTCCCCCTCCTCTCCCTATTTCTCCTCAACCCTCTTCTACTTATGGCTGCTTCTTCTCCTCTTTCTGCTCCTCCTCTCCTCCACCACCCCCACCCACTCCCTCAGTGTTTCACTTATCTTATAGCCTCCTCTCCTCTGCAGGCATGTCTGTTTGTGTGTGTGTGTATGTGTGTCAGTGAGTAAGTAAGTGTAGGTGTGTGTGTGTGTGTGTGTGTGTGTGTGTGTGTGTGTGTGCGCGTGTGT
>CM059285.1:6928915-6946415 GCA_030347295.1 Setipinna tenuifilis
GTGACCTACTGATGTTCTTTCCCAGCGCAAGTCCGCATCCTATGCCCTTCAGTGCAGGTGTTTGTTGTGTGTGTGTGTGTTTATGTATGTGTGTATGTATGTGTATATATATATATATATATGTGTGTGTGTGTGTGTGTGTGTGTGTGTGTGTGTGTGTGTTTGTGTGTGTGTGTGTGTGGGTGTGTGTGTGTGTGGGTGTGTGTGTGGGTGTGGGTGTGTGTGTGGGTGTGTGTGTGTGTGTGTGTGAAAGTAAATGTGTGTTGGCTTGTATCTGTATGTAAAGACAGATACAGGCAACTCCTGGAAAGGAAGTGAAGTTTGAATGACTGTAATTTCACATTAACTCTGGCACGCTAACAAGGCCCGTTAATGAGGCACTCTCCTGGTCCGATTGGCCGTTAGCGTTCCTGTGATCATCAAAGCCGCCAGGCCCTAAATTAGCATTGAGCCCATTTTGGTCGATGGCGTTAGCTCCCAGACCTCGTGGGCTGCATCACCACCACCCCCCCCCCCCCCCCCCATGGGGGCCAGCTGGTGGACAGACTGGACCAGCAGAGCTAGCCAACTGGTGGACAGCAGGCCGCTGCTTACTTGCCTCGTTTGAGGGTCTACAGCAATCTCAAGGAGCACACAGGGCTATAACAGACAATGTGGCCCACTAATTAGTTTCAATTTCAACTGTATTTGATCAGTCCACGGGAAAAACAGACATGGTTACAAAAAGCAGAAGCTGAGAAAATGTAATTTGCAAGTTTGATTTTTGATTTGATTTCATAAGTAAATGCCGTTTTTTAAAATGCTTCTAGCTCACTCGAGGCTATGCTTGTTCATTCACAGGATTACTTTAGAAAAAGCTGTGGTTTCAATGCAACTACCAATAGGGGGAGAAGCTTGAAAAATGTGATTTCATGCCCATTTTGCCTGTGGACTCCGCATTTATGAAGCACCACTCACAGGGTGCTGAACAGGGCCCAGTCTGGACAAGAACATGATCCATTCAAGGGCAAGTACTCCTTTTCTTTTTTTTTGGTTTTGTTTAAAATAATAGTGTTTAAAAAAATGGAAGGAACCGAGAGCAGAATAACAAGTCATTCATGAGTTGGGGCTGGTTTGCAGGTGGGGGTGTAGCTATTGGGCTGGTTTGTGGGTGGGGATGTAGCATTCAGGGGCTGGGGCTGGTTTACGACTGGGGGTGGGTGGGTGGGGTTGGAGTATAGCTATCTGCTTGGGGGGCGGTTGAGTATTGGGACATGTCAACAAAAAAGAACTACAGTACCTACAGCATAACAACCTCTTCATATCAATGACCTATGACCTTGGCTCCATGGGGGCCTCTACTTCTCTCTCCCAGTGGGTGTGTGTGTGCATGTGTGTGCGTTTATATGCATGTGCATGTGTGTTAATTCCTCTCTGTCAATCTTTTTTTTTTGTTCCCTAAGCTCTTTCTCTCTCTGTCTGTCTCTCTGTCTTTGTCTCTCTCTCTCTCTCTCTCTCTGTCTCTGTCTCTGTCTCTCTCTCTCTCTCTCTTCTCTCTCTGTTAGCCCTGCCCCTGCTGCAGTGGTGTCTGCCTCTGAGCGGGTGTATCGGAAACCTGACATTAAGAATGAATGCAGGGAGTCCAGATATTATTAATTAACCAAGGGGGTGGCTATTGAGCCCCGGCGGCGGCCATGTTTTTTAGGCCGTGGCTGTAATTACTCACAGGAGTCGTGCGGACGGCTGCCTGCCCGCCTGCCTGATCTGCTTTGGCGCTCCAGCTCAACGGCATCTTCAGCATGATCTCCATCACCCTTTCAGGAGATCTGAGGGGTTTGTGAAAACCCTCACAAGATGACTAAGTGGCTCCCGGATGCTTAAACGAAAGCTGGAGAAATGCTAATGTCTGCCTGAGGGCACTTGTGTTTTGTGTTTGCTGCAACAAAGGCCTGAATATTTCACCGTTTTAAAAAATAATGACTTACATTAAATACAGAGAGCAGACACATTAGTTTGCTACACGGATACATACATAAATCACTCACTATTAGGGATTTGAATGATTCATCTTCAGGGCCGATAAAAGCGATAAATATGTGGGGGAGCAGAAATAGATGAGACAGAAAATGAACAATACATGGTTGAGCAAAAATATATAAAATACATAACAGATTAATTTCAGATGGCCTTCGTATGAATGTGCTGAATTTGTTTTCCATTGTTTGTGAGGGTTATACATCCACTTCTTCTGGCCTTTGTAATGTCTTTTATGAATGCCAAAATATTCTAAACAGTTGAATCAAAGCTCATAGTCTTTTTGTTTGACTGTGTTTGACAGATCTATTTTTGACCTCTCTGCTTTTAGGGCATTTGATTGAGGTTACCGCTTTACATTTGATACTAAACTAATCAGTGACAGTAGATTGTGAAGACAATATAACACAAAATGACATACATAGCTTCAAACATCAAACAAAAGTATAAGTAAAACCATTAGCAACATTGCAGCCTAAAAAATATCCTTAGTAACTGCCAGTTAGGGTTATCCTATCTATATATCTAAAACCTCAACAGTCTCATTTAAGGTAGTATTGCTGTTGTTTATTTAAAACTAAACCATGAAATAATAAAAAAATAAAAAAACTGATGGGGAACTGGAGTTTACCTCAACTTTTTATTGGTTTGTGTTTTATGTGACAGTTACAGTTTACATGCCCTGCTGTTTGCTGTAGATGTACACACTATAATTCATCTGTGGGCGGCCATTTTTACTGAGCAGGGCTCCAGAGCCCCATGTAGCCGCCCCAAATCTGGCAGTTACTGTATGAGCTCAGTTCAAGATCAGGGCTGGGTTAGAACATTAGCGTGGGCTGTAACACATATTTTATACTCTGCCTCTCCGGATGCATCCATTAGCCCTGCTAGCATAGGCTAATAGGTAATTAGCAGGCCAAGCCAGGGTAATACAGTAAAACACATTATTGCTCTTACTAGCTGTTATATTTAACATATGAAATGAAACATATAGGGTCACTTTTTCACCACTGTTTATTCCCACCTACTCCTGATCCATTTCCAGAATTACACAAACAAAAACAAATAAACAAGCAAACAAAATCTCTGAATGTTGTTTTAGCAAATTCATTACTTTCACACCCTGCAGAATGTATTGCACTATAACATATTGTGGTGGTTGTCCCCACGAGCCCCCTGTTGTAACATTCAACATGAGACATTTAATCACATTTAATTCTACAAAATAAACCTTCACATTTTCTTTTTTTTTAAAATTTGCATGGCATTTGGATTTTGGATGTCAAAACTGAACAAAAACCCCACAGATTCCTGCATCAAATATCTCCTATATCATCATCAAAAAAGTTAAACACTTTTGAAAGTTTTGTCTATATTTGGGCTAGTGGGGGTTAAAGAGACACTCTACTTCCTAAGTTTGAGTTTCTTTTAATAGTGGCTGTTGTCAGCCACAGCCACACCAATACAGAACTCCAGGCAACCTCAATATTTGCCTCCAATGTCCGCCAAGGTCCATTGTGTGTATGTGTTCATGCATGTGTGTGTTTGTGTGTGTGTGTGTGTGTGTGTGTGTGTGTGTGTGTGTGTGTGTGTGTGTGTGTGTGTGTGTGTGTGTCGGACTGTCTGTCTATCTGTTTGTCTGTGTTTGTCTGTCTATTTGTGTGCATGTGTTTTGGTACAATGAGTGGAGCATAGACAGAGAAGGAGTGGTGTTTTCTGGCTATTTCACTCTTGGGGAATACGGGACATCATCCTTTATCCAGGGTTGCCATCACAGGTGTACATAAATCAGGTAAAGCTAGCTGACACACACCTGTGTTCTCTCAAAGGCACTCCCGCCTCATACACACACACACACACCCACACACACACACACACAGTGGGCATATCTGAGAACCATTGGTTAGAATGTCATTTTCAATTCTTACAGTGCATCGACCCTCCATATTCAGGTCCATTAAAGAATGAAAATGTCATAAAAATGTGAGCTTTGTCAGAGCAGCTAGCATGTGAACATTTAGAAATGGCCTGAGACCTCCAGCAATCATCATTTGAGGAGGAAGTGGACTGAACAGAATTGTCAAGGACAGATGAAAGACAGTCGTAATAAAAAAAGAGTTTAGTTGAAGAGGAAAGGAATGTTGGAACTACCAACTGTGAATGCAGAAGTGTGTGTGTGTGTGTGTGTGTGTGTGTGTGTGCTTGCATGCATACATAGAAGGAAAATGGTATTAGAATGGTCCATTTTGTACAGAGTTGATGGCATAAAAATGATTGCATTTGTGTGTGTGCATGTGTGCATGTGTGTGCGTGTGGAAGACAGTGTGGATATATCCGCAGGGGAAGTCAGACATAAATAACCGTCAATTAAATAATTAAGTGCTCTTAATGGCTTCGATCGCTGCACCTCCTAATTATAACTGCTTCCTCCATTAACAGATGTTGGCCCTCCAACGCTGGCAAGAGACAGACAGAATTAATAGGGGCGTGCCTTCAGTCTCTCCCACACAAGGACCGGAGACCAGTTAGCCCAACAGCGAAATGCTGATTATAAGGTCAGCAGATCAGGTCCAACCACAGAGGTAATGGCAGACCCATCACTTATCCACACTGGTCATAATTAATCTAGGGCTGGGACTGCATAGGCCTGCTTCCTTGCAGAAATTATACTGACACAGATGCATGGTAATATCAATGACTATAATCAGTTTTGGTGGCTTCTGGGTTGAAATTGATTTGTTGTTTGTTGACTTATGGAGAAAGAGTGTTGTTTTTTTTTCCTTTTTGGTAAACACCCAAGACCAAGCTGTTTTAGCAAAGCCACAGTTTGAAAAATATATTTGACATTTAACGTGGCATAATACATTAATTGCATGGACTCTGACATGTAATTTACATACAGGGTAGGGAGAAATGAGGCAAAAACCACAATCATGGCTGCACTGCTTTCTCTGAAAGAAAAAAAAACAGTGTGTCTCCTTTATCATTCTTAAAAGGACTGTAATGTGGTTAAATGCAAATTCACTAAGCAAGTTAACAATGGCTACATGTGTCCTCTATTACATCTGAGGAGTGTTGTGTGGTTGAGGGAAAGTTTGCGAGCAAGTTAATCTGCGGTTAATGTCACACAAGCGGGAGCTTAGTGCTTGTGTGACATTAAGACTTTATCAGAGAGGTATTACTGCAATGTGACCTGATCTTCAGTGTGAACCCTTGGCTTCGCCCTGTGTCTCAAAGGGGACTGATATCTCATGCAGGTGAGATGACACATCAAATGATGCGTCTCACTGAGACGTTGCTTCATCAGCGCCCCGCTGTCATGTTTTCCATTACGTGACGACAGTTTCATTATCGTATGCGCTGCAACTGTAATGGGGACTCATACGATAGCTCGGTTGAGTGTCCAATTTTAACACCTTCTTCAAAACACCAATTAACGTTTAAATATTTGCACATATACCGAGTATTCCCACCTCCTTGTCTTTGTTGCTGGAATGATGGAAGCATATGGCACATGTTAAATATGTCTGAAATCAATTTACGATGAGGGGGACTTACTTGACTTTCATAAACCTATGCCTCTTCCTTTCTTTGCATACCGATGACAAGGTAACAAAGATAGCAAACTGCCAACTGCCAACTGCCTTCCAGAGATGGCTAGCTGGATTCCTTTTGACAGTAAAAGATAACTGAAGCAAATATAATACAATATAAATAAATCAAACCTCTGATGTAAGAATGATTCTTGTGACTACATTTATAATAATGGATTATATCACATCAGCGCTATTGGAGACTACAGGAGTGAGACTTGGATTTAAGGCCCGGGAATGTATTATCAAAAAAAAGTTCCAAATTTCTCTAAGCATGTTTAATTCATCATGAATGTAGATACAGTATAGCAGTTAGGAGGCAACTGATTCCTTGTACATCAAAACACAAGCAATCACTATTTCGAAATAATAAAGTGTTACTCTAGACTGAGGGCTTGAATTGAATTGCAGATTGACCTAAAAACCTCAAAGCAAACAGGACACACAGTGGCGTCAGCGAGTGTGCTGATCTCACACGCATGCAAGAGTGAGTGCCAAGCACACAGTGGCGTCCACCACACCAAGACGGATCTATTGAGATGACTGAATCTGTTTCCTGCCGCCACTACAATGGGCCTGCTGAATAGAGAGCTGCACCGTTCACAGGCTTGTGCTGAACAGAACAGGCAAGGCATAAATTATGCAGGTATTGAACACAGAGTGAAAAATGGACACCGTTGGCACTTTTCTCCCACTCGAAGAGCACTCGTTGAAAAGAAAACTGAACCCAAAGAAAAAAACGTACAATGCTTGTCTTTTGAATAGGAGACACATGGAAAAATGAATAATCTACAAAACTATGCAGAAAGCAACAATGAAAACTTGGATTAAAAAAAAGGTCTGTTTGCAGCTGAGGAAGCATATATTTGCGACTAGCGACTAGGAGTGACGTGAAGAGAAAGAGAGAAAGAGAACCTAGTCAATCGGAGATATTAGCGGGCAGCAAACTGCCTTCATATGTTAAAAGCAAAAGCTCCCTGTAATGAAATGTCATAGGGGTGAGGAATCTAGCATGAGTAGTGCGCCCACAAATTTAATCAAAATCTGAATGCAGACCAGGCAGCCTAAGGTCCCTAATGTGATTTGGGGACTAATGGAATGTCCTCTCTCCAAACGGGCGCTTCTGTGCAGGACAAGCAGGGGGCGCTAGGGAGCCCTGGTTCTCTGAAGGTGGGGGTAGGGGTTGGGGGTGGGGGTGGCAGTCGTGGCAGCAGTGCGCTGGAAGAGGGAGCCGTGTGATTAGCCGCTAGCAAGGGCGCTAATAGAGTCCCGCCCGCCTGTGTGAAGCGGCCTGGAGACAGGGAAGCCTAATTACTGACAAACAGAGTGACACTTTACAGATGCAGCAGATAGAGAGAGAGAGAAAATGAGAGAGAGAATATGAGAGAGAGAGAGAGAGAGAGAGAGAAAGAGAAAAGAGGGGAGAATTTGGAAGGGGGGGTTGCAGGGAATAGAAGAAAATACCACAAGCAAAAAACACCAGAAGTGTCGGCTAATTAATTGACATTACAGTTGTGCCTGCTTTCTTTGACACTAAGCCACATTATAATTCTCTTCTCTTGACATTTCTGCAACCAGGACAGAAATAAAGTGAACAGCAGAACAAGTAAATGGGGAGAAGAAGCAGCCAAGGAATAGAGAAAGACAGATAAAGATTTATACCTCATTTAGGAGAGAGAGAGAGAGAGAGAGAGAGGCAAAGAGACCTAACTTGTTTTATTAAAAAAAGAGACAGAGAGAATGTATTATACATTTAGTGACTCATTTTGACAGTTGTGTGTCACTGATGTGTTGACGAGAGAAAATGAAATACTTTTGTTTTCAAACACAAACCTAAAACAGGGTCATGCTATAAAAGTGTCAGAATTGTCTCTGCAGCAGCTATTAACACAGCTGTGTGCACACACTGACAGTAATTAAAGTTTCAACCCCTCGGTCACTTTCTAGGTGAAAACAATTTTGGAAATTGACAGAAACAATAATCCATACTTTATTAACTTACAAACACCTGACTTGGACTTCTGCTTTGGCCACGTGGGCCTGCGATATTACCCTGGTGTAAATATTATTCTTTCTCTCTCCGCACAGGACACGGCATAAATAAATGAACAGAACAACACAAACCACACACACACACACTCACACACACACACACTCTCTCACTCTCTCCTTCTCTATGTCTCTGTGTCTGTATCTGTGCCTGTCTCTCTCTGTCTCTCTCTGTCTCTCTCTCTCTCTCTCTCTCTCACGCACACACATACAGACACACACACACACATACACACACACACATGCTCCTTGACAGAATGCAGACAGAGGGCCAGGAGAGGTGGAGACAGCAGGCGGGCTCTGTTTGGTTCTGCTCCCTGTAGAACATCAGTCCCCTCGGAGAAAAACCACCAAACAAACAAGCTCCATGCAGGACTCCCCTCAGAGAGGAACGACACCAGCCATTCATCATCATCCTGCTAAAACACTCACTTACACACACACACACACAACACACACACACACACACACACACAGAAACATCAACACTTGAGGGGAACACACACCTGTGTTTTAAGTGGTCACCGATGGAAACCACTTGATGGATTCCATCGACTAACGGGAGATGACCAGCAGGGACCGATGTGCCCTGCGATTGGACAGCCGGGTGATGGATGAGCCAGCCGATTGGTTGAAAGTGGGGAGATGATTTATGGCACTTGAGGGGTAAGGGGGAGAGGAGGGCACATGCTCTGTCTCCTGGAGACCATTACTGTGACGGGTCACAAAGAGAGGCTAAACGAGCTGGTGTTCATCAGATGAGTAGAGCAGAGAAAGAGAGAGAGAGAGAGAGAGAGAGAGAGGGTGGGATACAGGGAAAGATGGAGAGAAAGCATAAGAAAAAGAGCCTAAACAAGCTGGTGTTCATCAGATGAGCAGAGCAGAGGAGAGAGTGGGGATGGAGGAAGAGAAAGAGAGAGAGGGGGGGGGGTGGAGAAAGGGAGGGTAGAGGGAGAGAGAAACAACGAGAGGGATAGAGGGAGAACAAGTATGCTGTAAGAAAGATAGGCCAACCAAGCTGCTGTCCTTTAGATTAGTCAAATAGAGCAGAGCAGTCACTCCTGATGGAGGACTGGGGACCGCCCAGACTCTCCAGCACCCAGGAAAAAGAGACAGAGAGAGAGAGAGGGAGAGAGAGGAAGGGAGGGAGAAAACAAGAAAGAGAGTCAGAGAGAGTGGGATAGAGTGTGTAAAAGTATAAGACAGAGCATGAGAGTGTTAGAGGGTGCAAGAAAGAAAGAAACAAAGTGCAGGTCAGAGCGAAAGAGAGGGAGCGAGAAAATGGGGGAGACAGAGAGCAAAAGAAAGATAGAGATATAAAGAGAGTGCAAGACAGAGCGATAGAGAGGGGTAATAGAGAGAGAAAAAGATAGAGAGAGCAACAAAGACAGATACTGTATATAGTGGAAGAAAGAGAGACAGGAGGAAAGACAAGGGGAAAGACAGGAAGAAAGAAAAAGGAGAATGACAGAGAGAGAAAGAAAGAGAAAAGGAGAGGGAGAAAGAGTAAGTGAAAAACAGAGGAAGTGAAAGAAAGATAGAGAAAGAGAGTGAGGACATAAAAGAAAGAGAGTGATAGAGAGAGAGTAGGGGGAGGCAATAAAAGAGAGAGAGAGAAAGAGAGGGGGGATGAAAGAGAGAGAGAGAGAGAGAGAGAAAGCACAGGCTAATGGCTAATTGAGATGTGAGCAGGGATATCATCAAGCAGCATAAGGCAGAAGCCTCCTCTGGTCCATTCATCTGGTGGCTAGTCACTGGATGAGCCTTACGTAATGCAATTACAGGCCCTCACTCACTCATGTCTACTGCTGAGTACACACATAAACACACACACACACAGACACACACACACACACACACAGAGCTAGTGCTGAGTACATACACACTACACACATGCACGAAACATACACACACACACACACACACAAAACACACACACACACGGCTAGTGCTGAGAACATACACACTACACACATGCACGAAACACACACACACACACACACACACACACACACACACACACACACACACACTCACACACACACACACACACGTGTACTACCAAGTACTACTGAGAGGTAGATGTGGAGGTGGACAGTTCAAGCACAGCAGGACTGGGAGATAGAGGAGAGTGCAGTTCTGAAAGGCTCCTGAGCTAACCTGCTGCTGATGGGAAATAACATTAGCAGCAAAATCCATTTGGCAAAATGAAAGTACAAATCAAAGAACCATTTCCACAACATCCATTGTCCAATTCCCCTCCACACACACACACACACACACACTTACACACACCAAACCCTCAACCCCAGCCCCTCTCCCATCCTCTTTCTGCAGCTAGCCAACCATAAGGTCCAAAACAGTAGACAGTAGAACAGGCAAAAAAAAAGCTGGTAAGGGAAAGGCTGAAGCGTCCACGAGCAGAATTGCATTTGTGGGGGCTGAGGCTGAGGCTGAGGCTGAGGCTGAGGCTGTGGCTGAGGCTGTGGCTGAGGCTGAGGCGAGTCTGTTGACTCTGCACAGCTGGGAGGCGACAAGCAGGCAGGCAGGCACACAGCGTAGCGTAGCGTTGTCGAGCATGAAGTCCCCTCCTCGCTAGTGGCTTTTTCTGATTTTTCTAAACTAATTATGCCCTCAGCCACCCGGGCAAATGAGATTAGGGCGGAGGATTAAAAATGAATGGGGAAATCCAACCAGCTGTAACAGAGGAGGCAGAGGTAGCAGTGGGGGAAGGCAATTAGGAGAAACCATAGCCCTGCGCTCAGCTCGCCCAGAGCCCCGGTTATGGGTTTCAAGGGCCCCAGGCTGCACTTATGCTGACCAGAGATCTCTCCAACAGGACCCCTCTCTGCCAGGGGTCCTCCCACCCACTGCAGCCACCCAACCAAACCCTACCCCTTACCCTACCTCTGTACCCCCCACCATCCCCCAAGGAGCTTAGTGCTGCGCACGTGAGGGCGGCCATCTTTGAGCTAATTCCTGTCCACTTAGGTGGATCTCCTTGACAGTGTGCAACCAGACATGTTGGCCTTCTTTGCACAGGTGTCATAGCAACTGCTGCGGGGGGGGGGGGGGGGGCTGCTGGACGGTGATTGTAGAACTTAACAAGATGGACAAGTGACACCTGATCCTGGCATACTCCTCAAAGAGAAGGAGTATGTTACACCAAACGAATAATGTATGGACATGATGGGGGCATGTTTAGCATGTGGAGAACCTGTAGTGGAATCTAGAACAGCCAAAGGAATCTCAGAGGGGTTCTGGGGAGGTGTAGAGATCTTTACCGCTCTGCCCCCCACTGTGGGTTTGTCTCTGAGTAAGATAGAAGATAGACCTCATCAAGATGGACTCTAATCCCTTACATGTACAAATATGCATACAAATACACACACTGATATACTGCATACAGTACATACGCAGATATACCAGGTAAACTACATATTTATAAGCCCCCCCACCTTCTTCACACACACACACACACACACACACACACACACACACACACACACACACACACACACACACACACACACACTTCAAACAGAGCCAGTGTTCACTGCATAAGGGCCGGGCGGCATATGCCAGGTACCTGAGTCATGAACTCCAGGGCCACTTCACAGATGACACAGAGCAATTACCCACATAAAGCAGCCACTCATGCAGAGGGCAATGGATAGACACATGGAAAGATAGCCACACACACACACACTCACACACACACAGAGAAGTGTGCATGCACAAGCACAATCAGGAACACTACACACACACACAGGTAAACACACACCCTCATGCATGCACACACATGCACACACACACAGACGCGCGCACGCACACACACACACACACACACAGAGTTACACATACACACACACACACACATACACACACACGCACACACATAAGGTGTTCTTGTTGTTTACTCAGACAAACAAACATAAAAGATATGCATACACAAGAATACAAAGACCCAAAAACAAACAAACACACTGACATGGGATAGTACACCGTGTGTCTGAGCAGGCAGCCCAAACATGTGCACTGGAGCGGAACAGGGAGTGGACGAAGTACACAAACGATGTCATTCACAATGGGGCACCATTACCTGATATCCTCACCGCACACACAGCTAAGCTCTCTATACTACTCCACAGCCCTGCGCTGCCATCTTGGCCAAACCAGCTGTTATTAACGTGCTACAAGGCTGTAACAGATGTGTTATAGAAAACAATCCACAACGATTGTATAAAACCGGACAGCTAGTCATAATGCCACAGGTGTGTACAAGGTGTAATACTAAGTGCTTAATGATAAATGTGACTTTATTAGACCCTGTGCTCATAGTGTTTTATGGATATGTATTTTTTTATCATATCAATACACAATATTCGTATAAAATAGTGAAACTATACATGTACAAAAAAGACTTCAGAACCCAATGTTCAGTGATAATGTTGATCCAGTGTTTGTGGTGTTTCTTAAGCACGTACTGTATGTAATTCATATCACCCCTGGCACTCTGCCGACTTCGGCCAAACACAACGGCAACTGAGCCCACGGCAGGTGACAGTCGGTGCTAGCCAACCATCCACGGTGCCAAAGCCTGTTTGGGGGGGGGGGAGGTGGGGGGCAGGGGGTGGGTCACCAGGCCAAAGCAGCCGTCCGGTGTGTGTGTGTGCTTGTTTTGAACTCTGCCAGTGACAGGCACTACAAAGGGCCTCGGGTGAAGTGGCTGTTCGTCGGTCGGTCAGTCGTCAGGTCGTCAGGTCGTCAGGCTCTTTATAGCCGTAGACGTATATTAGCGGAAAATAGGCACGTGTGAATTATGCATGGGCTCTAGCCTTTGGCCCGACTGACACCTGCTGGATCAATGGGCTGTTGGACCTAGCTGACCTGTAAGGAACCCCTTTTATGACCAGTGTTGTGATAAATATCCGTAACGTGATATCGCCGATGGCGTGAGGCGAACGGGAAAGTTAATGGGGCTTAATCCCGAGGCATGAATGAGTGTTGATGATGATGTTCATGTTGTGTAAGGTCTCCATGGATAAACCGCAAAGTTGTGGAGATGTTTGCTTAGCAACTACTGACCCTCAGATTTAGACACAACTATGTTTCTAAAGGACACATCTTCACAACCGAAACAGCTTCTCCACCATTAACATGGGCATAAACATGTGCATGCACACACATACACGCACTCTCTCTCTCTCTCTCTCTCTCTCTCTATCTCTCTCTATGTATATATATATATATACACACAGGACACATACACACAGTACATGCAGGTGTGCAGACGCAGAGACACACACACACACACACTCTCTCTCTCTCTCTCTCACTCACACACACACACACACACACATACACACACACACACACACACATTCCCCCCATTGCTCCCATTAGTAAATAAAATGCGGTGTTGCTCCAGCATTAAACATCAGTGGGAACTCAAATGGCTGATCATCATTTTGCAGTGATGCATGAAATCAGCTCCAGGCAGCCCAGAACACCCCTACCCAATCCCAGAGCACACAAAACAGCCTCTAACCTGTCATAGACTAGACAAACTGCCCCTGACCCATCAGCAGAAGAGGGGAAATGGGGACTTATTATCGTTGCACCACTTGGCCTCCCGCTTTCTTGCACGCCGTGCATTTCCTTTTGCAAAATTTGCCTCTGTGGCTCAGTTACTCACAATGGGTGGAAAAGCAGGGGGTAGCATCTGTATGTGTATTTGTGTGTGTTTATGTGTCTCTATGTGTGTGTTTGTGTGTGTGTGTGTTTTTGTGCATGACTGAAACAGTCATTAGCTGAGCAAAGATGGAGTAGGCAGTCGGTGGGACGCTGAGGCGATAATACGTGTTCAACATCATTAAGTGCGCTGGGCTATTAAACACCACAAGCCCGGCTCTCAAAACAACCTGTCAGCTACATCAGTCACCACACTAACATTAAGACCCTAGTGTACCAGCACTGGAACAGAGTGAGAGAGAGAGACAGAGAGAGAGACAGAGAGAGTATGAGAAAGTGTGTTTGTGTGTGTGTGTGTTTGGTGAGAGTGGTTGTGTGTGTTTGTGTGTGTGTGTCTGTGTGTGTGTCTGTGTGTGTGTGTGTTTCAGAAAGAGAGAGAGAAAAAAACAGAGACAGAAAGTATTTGTGTGTATGTGTGTGTGTGTCAGAGAGAGCGAGAGAAAGAAAGACAGCGAGAGATAGAGAGAGAAAGAGAGAAAGAAAAAGACTATTGGTGTGTATTTGTATTAGTTAGTGTGTCTATGTGTGTTCGAGAGACAAAAGAAAAACAGAAACAGAGACTGAGAAAGAAAGAAACAAAGGGAGCGAGAGAGTGTCTGTTTGTGTGTAATAATATGATTAAAGACAGAGTGTGTGTTGTGATAGTTATCTGAACCCAATAGATACGATAACACAGAAAGCTTCCCCACTTCCCCACTGCTATAATAGTTCCCTTTGTGCAGTTGATGCACCAATCATTGTGAAATAATCCACACTAATATATCAGCTAGATACTGCAGGCACTGGAAGAGCAGGTGTAACAGCAGAACCTTTGGTTCCTTACATACTGATTTACAACCTCAGGAACCGTGCAGTGGGCTTTGTAATGTAATGTAATGTAATTTATTGTTATGTTTGGCTGCTGTGGAATCCGATCTGTGCCTAGGCTGTGCTGGTAGACACCAGAGTAGGATTCATGCCAGTATTATTTATTATCACTTATCTTAGGTGACTTACTGTAATGGCCATACAGTTACAGACGAATACAAATACATAAACAAAAACAAATAAATACAAATATAGTTGTTCTGTAAAACATCTCAGAGAGTATCACCTTACAAATAAATGAACATAAAAAATGTAAGATACTGACAATTTTTTTAAGCACCAGCCATAAAATATGGATATCAAAGCCCAATGCAGGAGATATAGTGGCAGATACAGATACAGCCATAGTGACAGATAGAGATACAGTTTCCATCAGGAAAATGATCCTATCAAAAGACACAGGATGGACACAGGAAACAGGAACAGGGTATATTCAGACACAGAAACACACACACACACACACACACACACACACACACACACACACACACACACACACACACACACACACATTTAGACATTTACACACACACTATACCCTGTCTCTAAATGTCTCCCCATCTAACTCATCTCAGCCAAAAGAAGAGAGACTAGAGAGAGGGGGGGGGGGTGAGAGAGAGAAAGAGTGCAAGACTAATGGAGTAAACAAAAGATAAAGGGATATATAAATTGATGGTGTGAGGAGAGAAGAAAAAAGAAACTGCCAGAGAGGAAAGGAGGGAAACAGTGATAGGCAAAGAAAGAGAGTGATTAGGAGAATAAAACAGAATGGAAGGCTGGGTTGAGGAGGACAAAAGAGAAAGAGAGAGGAAGGAAAGGTAGTGGAGAGAGAGGAAAAGAGAGACAGAAGGAGGGGCAGAAAAGGAGTGATGGCAGGCAGGGCCAACAGAGTCAGGGACACTTGTGAGTATGCATTGTTAGTATTTAATAGTATATAATAGAAATAGTATAATAGTAATTTTGTATAGTAAAGTTAGTACACTCCTTCATACCTTCTGCTGTCCAGTTACTGAACCCCTACCAGCACCACCCCCACCCCCACCATTTTTATTCTTATTTTTAATCTTTTTTTATTCTATTTATACCGTATTTATTTTCTTACACCTTTCATGGTTTTGAAATGTATGTGGACATTTTGTGTGTGTGTGAATACATGTGCTACCACTGCAAACAAATAAGGAACTACTACTACTACTACTACTACTACACTACTACTACTACTACTACTACTACTACTACTATAGGTGAGTAGGCATTGTTAGTACTCACAGGTGAGTGTGCATTGTTAGTACTCATAGATGAGTGGCCATTGTTAGTACTTGCATTGTTAGTACAGTGTTAGTACACACACACACACACACACACACATACACACACACAGGCACACACACACACAGGCACACACACACACACTGCATGACTATCAGGATAAATAATACTTTATATTCACACAAACAAAAATGCAATACAATGCAATGCAAAACCTCTATGTAGATTTTCATCAACAAAGCCTCGGAATATATTGCCTAGCAACCAGCTCCAAGAATATTGACAGTTAATAACAAAAAAACTATGTCTAAACTGCACAGCCACACACACACACACAGATTCAGTGGCCAATAATGTCTTTCAACACGTACACAGCTGAAAATACTTAACATATAGGGCTGATATGAATCCTAATGGCTGTATGGAGACCCTGACATTTACTGTGAGACTCTTTGCATAGTAAACTGAAATATCTGCCCCCCTGGGTGGGGTTGATTTCTCTTTAATGACACCAGGAGGCTTGTTTTCAACGGGTAGGCTAGACTGAGTTGTTGGTCTCAGCGGGGTTTTGGTAGTTTTTTAAAATGGTGTTGTTAGTAAAAAAAGGCTTAAAGTTAAGGTTTCACTCCATTTGTCTCTGTTCGTTCTCTTTGTTTTCCATTTTTATCTCCCGCACCCACTCTTCCTTCATTATCACTCCATCTTGCTATCTGAGCGGTGGCCAAGACATTTTCACTTCTTTCTCTTTTTTTGCCTCTCTTTCTTTTGCGTCATTCTTTTTCTCTGTACTCTTTTCTTTTTCGTTTCTTCTCATTTTGTTCCGTTTCTTTTGCTCTCCTTCTTCTCGTTCTCCCTTGTTAGTTTCTCATTTCCCTTCTCTATGCACCATGAGCACTGATCCTCCTCTCTTATCTGACTGATGTCTGCAGCAGTGTCGGGGCCAAGCTGAGCTCACGTTCCCCTACGCAGGAGTTCTGGTATGCTGGTGTTTTCCCTGCTTCTGTCTGGGAGTGGGATCGATCTGGGGGGTGGTGGTGAGGGGGGGTCAGAGGGCCAGGGGGCCCTGCTTCAGTGCCCTGCTGATAAATCCCAGCACCCTGCAGGCGCCCTGCTCATTAAGACAAACCCAATCACACTCATCCCTCTGATAACTCTCCTTAGCGGCGCCCCTCTCACCCCATCTCCTCTCGTTACCCTCTCTGTCTCGCTCTCACCCCCTTCCCTTCCGCCCCAGTTCAATTCATTTTAATAGCTTTATTGGCATGAATGTAAATACAATATTGACAAAGCAGCAGTCAAGTAATAGTAGTAATAAAATAATAAATAATACTCAATATTAAAGCAATAAATGAAAAGACATTCCACTAATGTAAATAATAATAACTAAAAAAACACATTCCCTTGAGTAAAAGAAGATAACATCATGAATAGTAATAATAATAATAATATTAAGTATTCAGAAGCTAGCTGTGTAAGGGTATCAATTTCACCCAGGAGGAATGGCAGTTTTAGCTCATTGTCTAAGTTAATAAATTCAGGACAAATGTCTTCTATTCTTCTATATGTTTCTCTTAACTGATGGTGTTTGGTACGTTCTGTAAGGAAATGGGCTTCATCCTCTATCTCTCCAGTATTACAATGTTTGCATTTTCTTTGCTCTCGATACACCCAGGTTTGCCTATGTCTCCCTTATTCGATGGCAAGGCTATGATCACTCAGCCTGTACTTGGTTAATATTTTCTTTAATGATGTTTTTTAATTAGAATGAAATATGGTGCCAATTTCATTTTGTAATACTTTTTAAGACTTCTAGTCAGTTATTAGTTTATTTTTTCCTTCCAATCATTAACATATTGTTCTTTAAACCTTTTTTCTAAATGTTTTGCACCCTTTTTTTCTTTCTCTCCCTTCCTTATGCTCTCTTTGCTACCTTTTTCACTAATTTGCTCTCTCTT